>JBBPBO010001986.1:26708935-26884002 GCA_037974295.1 Cicer cuneatum | reverse complement strand
GCTTTGGGTGCGAGTCGTTTTCCCGGCTTTAACATTCGGGTTATTTTCTCGGCTTTGGGTGCGAGTCGTTTTCCCGGCTTTAACATGCGGGTCGTTTTCTCGGCTTTGTGTGTGAGTCGTTTTCCCAGCTTTAACATGCGGGTCGTTTTCTCGGCTTTAAATTTATGAAATGTCATGAATGAATGAATGAATGAATGAATGAATAACTAAATGAATATGTTTGTTTTTATTATTATTTTTTATTGGACACGATCATTCAAATCATGGATGAGAAGGGCATTTATACATTTTTCATGAACTTGATATCTTTGATTTCGCTTTTGTCTTCTCTTTTTTTTTTTTTGAAGAAGAATTTTTGTTGTGATCTTAAGCTAGACCTCTTGTTGTCGTCTGCCTTGTACGCTAAACAAACTCTACTAAGGATACTTTATTGCAATTCTTTATATTGAGGTATGGTATATGTTTTACTTTCCAGTACATGATAACCATAAGATGCATGTTAGAAAAGGGGTTAAATTATATAAAAGTATATATCAATATATTGAGGTTCAATATTCGTCGTAAAAAGAAAAACAAAAGAATAGGTGGAAGACCCGACTTGGTTACTAGTTATTCAAAGGTAGACAAAAGAAATGGGTGGAAGACCTGACTTGGTTATTAGTAATTCAAAGGTAGATTGTACTAACTTCTCGTGCCATAGTCCGATCCATATCGTTGATCCTGTCCTTTTAAGTATATATTCTTTGTTTTTGTTGTTGTTGTTTTTCTTCTTCTCCTAAGTTGTCCTTTCATGTTTTCAACCCAGCAGGTATTTATTACTATTTTTTGTACCCTAATTTTTGCCTAGGTTGCCCTTTCAGATTTTCAACCTAGCGGGTATTTGATTTTTTCTTTTTGTACCCTAATTTTTGCCTAGGTTGCCCTTTCAGGTTTTCAACCTAGCGGGTATTTTATTATTATTATTATTTTGTACCCCAATTTTTGCCTAGGTTGCCCTTTCAGGTTTTCAACCTAGCGGGTATTTTATTCAAGTATAAAACTTTTTTACAGCGTTTGAGTTTATAGGGAGACTAAATCTTTTCCGTCCATATTCGTGAGGATCAAAGCTCCACCTGAGAAAGCTTTCTTTATGACATATGGGCCCTCATAGTTAGGGGTCCATTTCTCACGGTAATTCTTTTGAATGGGTAAGATCTTTTTTAGCACAAAGTCTCCTTCCCGGAATTCTCGAGGACGCACTTTTTTCTCGTACGCTCTTTTTAGTCTTTTCTGGTATAATTGACCATCGCATAAGGCCGCCAACCTTTTTTCTTCAATTAAATTCAATTGATCGAAACGGGTTTGCACCCATTCTGACTCCTCTAGTTTGGCTTCCATTAATACTCTTAGCGAATGTATTTCTACTTCAATAGGTAGCATAGCCTCCATCCCATATACTAGGTAAAAAGGGGTTGCCCCAGTTGAAGTGCGTATCGAAGTACGATACCCGTGTAGTGCAAACGGCAACATCTCATGCCAATCTTTATATGTTACCACCATTTTCTGAATAATTTTTTTGATGCTTTTATTTGCTGCTTCAACTGAGCCATTCATTTTCGGTCTGTATGGGGATGAGTTGTGGTGTTGAATTTTAAAGGTGGCACACAATTCATCCATCATTTTGTTATTCAGATTTGTGGCATTGTCAGTAATGATCTTGCTTGGTAGGCCATAACGGCATATTAACTCCCTTTTTATGAATTTGACCACCACATTTTTGGTTACGTTGGCGTACGAAGCGGCCTCTACCCATTTGGTAAAGTAATCGATTGCCACCAAGATGAAGCGATGTCCATTTGATCCTTTCGGTTCAATCATTCTGGTGACGTATATGCCCCACATTGAGAACGGCCAGGGCGCTGTAAGGGTGTTCAAGGGCATTGGTGGGGCGTAGATATTGTCAGCATATATTTGACAATTATGACATTTATTTACATAATCAAAACAATTTTTTTCAAGGTGAGATTTTATTTTTCCTCATCAACACATTTGGGAGTACCATATCATGATTCCTTTTACACAAAATGTTTTTGTTCAAGAAAAAGCTTGCGGCTAACCGTCTCAGAGTCCTTTTCTCATTCTTTGATATTTCGGGAGGATACTCTTTATTTATAAAATATTGTTTGATGTCGTGATACCAAGGTTTCCCATCAGTTTCTTCTGCCATTACGTGACAGTAGGCAAGATGATCCCGACTCTCCATTTTAATGGACGGAATTTCATCATTTCAACTTATTGGGAACATCGAGGATAAAGTATCCAAAGCACCAGCCAGTTGATTGTTTTCTCGAGGGATACAGTGAAAGGTTATTTTGTCAAATTGTAAAGACAATTCCTTTATGTATGTAAAGTAAGGTATTAGCTTCTTATCTCGAGTTTCCCATTCTTGGTTAAGCTGATTAATGACTAAGGTTGAATCTCCATATGCTTCTATTACGTTTGCTTTTGATTCCAAAGAAGCCAAAATTCCCAAGGCACAAGCTTTATATTCGGTCATGTTATTGGTACAATCAAAACATCGGCGCGTTGTGATAAGTATGAACTGCTTTTTTTAGGAGATATTAACACAACCTGAATCCTATGTCCTATTATGTTTGAGGCCCCGTCGAACAATAGGGTCCATTTTCCATTATCGCATTCTACAGACAAAATCATGATGTTTTCATCCGAGAATTCACGTTGCATTGGCTAATAATCATCCACCATTTGATGTCTTTCTTAGTGACATAGGTATTATCATATTTTGATAACATCACTTGCCAGCTAGCAAATCACCCTGTGAGAGCATATTTTTTCCAAAATGTACTTGATCGGATTCATCTTGGATATCAAGCAAGTCGTATGGAAAAACATGTATTGCCTCAAGCGATGGGTCGCCCAAGAAAACCGTGAACTTCTCTTTTTGTACTTGGAGGAGGCATTTTTGAAATGGCCCGAACCTTATCGGGGCGACCTCTATTCTTTTTTAACTAACTACAAGTCCCAATGATTTTTCCGACCTCACGCCGAAATTGCACTTGGAGGGATTAAGTTTTAGCTTAAACCTTCTAAGTCTTTCGAAGAGTTTCTTTAGATCAATAACATGTTTTTCTTCTATTTGTGACTTAGCAATCATGTCATCTACATAAACTTCTACCGATTTATGTATTATGTCATGGAACAAGGTTACTATAGAACTTTGGTAGGTCGCCCCGGCATTCTTCAGACCAAAAATAAAAGTCGTTTTTTTCATATCTTTGGTTTCCATCTTAATTTGATCATACCCAGAGAAATATCCATAAAAGAGAAGACCAAATGGTTCGCCGCATTGTCAACCAGAATATCAATTTGAGATAATGGGAAATCATCTTGGCTTTTAAATTAGAGGGTGCGGGTCAATCATCCTGACTTTAAATTAGAGGGTACGGGTCAATCATCCCGTCTTTTAAATTAGAGGCTGCAGGTCAATAGTCCCGATTTTAAATTTATACACTATTGAAAATATTAAATGTCATGAATGTATTTGATGAATGAACATTTTCCTTCATTTTCATATTTTTTTCAATTTTTTTGATCAATTTTTTTTTTACAATTTTTTTTTTATTTTTATATTTTTTTCTTTCACCTCCTTACAAACATGGTCCTTGGATTCATGGATGAAATATGTGCACCACTTTGAATACATAGTGGTTGATTGTCCTTTTGATATTTAAAGAGATTTTTGTAACATCTTCGACTTGATCTCCAGTTGCCACTGCCTTATATGTAAAGACATCATACTAGTTTTGGCCTCTTTACACTCACATATTTTGTGCCCCAACATATGATTATCATAAAAAATGCATTTTGACAAAAGGATTTACAACATAAGAAATTAGTGAAGCAAAGTTTAGAATATGATATTTAGTGAGAAAATCTATGGTACAAAAAAAAAGGGATTCATAGAAAGAAAAGAAGATAAAGTGATCTCGTATGGGTAAATGACCTAACTCTTTTTTTTCTAGGTTGTCCTTTTGGATTTTCAACCTATTGGGTCTTTACTCATTTTTGTACCCTAATTTTGGCCTAGGTTGCCCTTTCAGGTTTTCAACCTAGCAGGTATTTATTTTTATTTTTTTGTACCCTAATTTTTACCTAGGTTGTCCTTTTAGGTTTTCAACCTAGCGGGTATTTATTATTATTATTTTATTTTTGTATACCCTAATTTTTGCCTAGGTCGTCCTTTTGGATTTTCAACCTAGCGGGTCTTCATTTAGATGTAACACTTTTTGAAGCATCACTGTGTGCAAGTAGTGATAAGTCTTCTCGATCCATATTGGTGTGCATCAGAACCACACTTGAATGTATTTTTCTTTTATGGTATTGGGGCTCATATAGTTGGGATTCCACTTGTCATGCTAGTCCTTTTAGATATGTAAAATTTTCTTGAGCGCTAATTCTTTCTTTTGAAGCTCCGGAGTTCATATGTTCTTCTTTTAAGATCTTTTGAAATAATTGTCCTTGACATAAGGCAGTCAACATTTTTGTTGAATTGAATTCAGTCGGTCAAAACATATCATTATTGTTGATAAGGGGATTTGTGTTTGAGTGGGTTGCACTGCCTTTATTCTATACAATAAGGAACAAAGGGGTGCCCCAATTATAGTATGATACTCAGGAAGGGTATTCCACATTTATGAGGTAGTATTTGGTACGAGAACATTCCATCTAGCTTTTCTTATACATTTGATAATAAGCATGATAATCGTGACTTTCATTCTTGTGAGTGACTATTCTTCATCATGACTTACTTTGAACATTGATGATTAAGTAGCTAGAACATCAGCTGGTTGATTATATCATTGAGGGACATAATGGAAAATAACTTCAATTTTTTATAGACATTTGTCTAATATGTATATATAAATGATCATCTTCATATTCCAGTTTTTCCATTCTTGATTTAGCTGATTGAGGATTACATTCAATACTCATGTACTTTCAACATTTAAACTTTTCGATTCGTAGACGACTAGAATATCCTTGGTACAAACTTCAAATTCCTCCACGTGATTGGTATATTCCAAGCACAATTAGATAATGATAAAGGTAAAACGACTTTTTTAGGGGATTAACGTGGCATCAATTTCATGCCGCAACATATCGAGGCCCATCCAGATAGTGGAGTTTATTTATATCGCTCTCACATTCAGTGGAATTAATAGCATGATTAAAATTATGTATGAGATATTAACAAACTTATTTATGAATGGACTACTTCCAAATATGCTTGGTATATGGTTTAAAGAAGAGAAAGACAAATAATGTTTGGTAAGAAGTTGTGAAATATATGATGGGTGAGAAGGAAAAGGAAACAATATAAAATGCATTTATTGATATTCATAATATTAAGGAAACAAGAGTGCGTCAATATAATAAAGTATCGTAAGACTTTATCCTTAGCAATTTTATCAGTGCTTCATAATCAAATTAAAATTCACAAGAGAAATTGATAATATCTTCATTGTTGACTTTGCCCTTTGGATAAACTCAAAAATTATATGAAACATTGTCAATGTCTTCAACATAATGTTTAGTCGAGGTTTTTTTTCAATTGTCCTTAAAGGTAAGGATGAATTTTTCTTTTAGATTGATGAATTTTTTCATGGCATCAAAGTAATAAGCGGTAATGATGAAAGTTCAACATAGACGACCCAACTTCTAGAGGTTTACTTGTGGTGAAAAACCAAAAAAGTATTGTCATGACCTGGAAGTAGGGGGTGGATGATGAAGATGAATATCATCAATATTAGGTTCAAATCTTGTGGACAAGTGACTTGAGGTAGAGTATAACCAAAAAGTAGACTAAAAGGTGAAAATTGTCAGACTTATGAAATCAGGGGTAAACATGAGTTCTTCGTGATATATTTTTTCATGAAAGATTCCCATGATTTCAGGTATCAAGGGTATGTAAGATTTCCAAGCTTTTAGCCATAAGGTCTTTCAGTTGGTTTAAATCATCTTTGTATACTTCAACTCATCCATGATTTTAGTTCGGGAACATGTCTGGTAAAGGTGTCATGATACATTTTTTTTTACTCTTTTTTTTTTATTTTTTTTATGAAGGAAAATGTTATGGGAATATAAAAAAACGTAAATGAAATGATTATGTAAAAAAAATTTACTACCTTCTAATATGCAATGATTTTTTAAAAAAAAAATGTCGTAAAATGAAATAAAAAGATGCAATATGCATGATTATGCGATGCAATATGATACAGAGGTAGTTTAGTTTTTTTTTTCTCAAATACGCATGTGACCTAAATGGTTATTTTCTTATTGTTCTATAGTCTTTAACGTGAACCTTCACCATGGGTGGCTCTATAGTTCTAAATCGGTTCCTAGAGCACACAACTCAATTCTAAAATATTAAACCAATTAATAGGTAAACTATTAAAATGGAAATATTATAGAAAAGGTCAACTCTAGGTGAGACTTTCATGACAACCAAAAAAGATGTACATCCAGAAGATTATCATTACACAGTCTCTAACTTATCTTAGGTTCCACTCAGCCCGGGTATAGAGCCCACTCATAAGTGTGTGAATCGCGTGTTAGTGTAGTGTTTAAAGAAAAAAATAAAACAATTACCACAATTAGAACAAATTACCATAAATGCATGAAAATGACCAAAAATAAATAAAATCACAAAATTATATTCAAAATAAATATATGATAAAATAATTAAAACAAATACAAACAAGAGGGATGATATAAATAAAAATAAATAAATAATTATATATAATTAATTAGGTTGGGCTTGACTCTCAAAAAGTCCCCAGCAGTGTCGCCAGCTGTCGCGTCTGGTTTGTCCGCGAAAAATGAGTCGCCACCAATTTTATTTTATATTTTTTTTAAAAAGGAAAAATTAGATAATACCTAAAATAAAGTTTTTGAACCAAAAAATGGATTCGGGAGTCCATTACGAGTAGAGAAAGTAATATTACCCTACATCGTCCATTAAAACGGTTACCCTATAATTAATTGTATATAAATTATTTATTTACTTAATTATTTATTTTACCCCCTAAAAGAATAATAAAAAGGAAAATAAATTATTTACGTTAATAAAAGAAAGAAAAATATTTTTTTTATTATTTGGTTTGACAAGGAAAAAAACCTTGCTCTTACGTATCCCCAGGTGCAATAGGGAAATCAAAACACACGTAGTTCTTTGTAGAAAATATTTATGTGTTATCTGATTTTATTATTACTCTATTTGACTATTGTTTTATTATAGTTATTATTATATATGTATCCAGAAGTAAAAATGTAATAATGATAATAGTGATAATAATAATAATAACAATAATAATAATAACAAAAAAATTTGAGATGTCTGTTCATAACTTGTATATTTTAATTTTTGTATTTTTTTGGTTTTTTAAATAAAGAACAATTGATTTTTGTATAGAAAACAACGGTAATGCGGTGGTTTATGCACGAAACAGACGGACACGACAGTGAAGCAGCCTATTAAAGAATTTGCTTATGCGTTGTCGAATCTATCACGGCATAAAGGTCACTAAGTGATGTGGCGCGGCGAGCGATGATGAATTTCATCCGGCGGCGGCGACTGTTAATTTTAAAAATAAAATAAATAAAAACTATTTATTCGTTGTTATGATTGTTTTTTTTTATTATTTTGATAAACCGTTATGTCAATTTTGTGTTATGTTACAATGGGTTGAAGTTTGTTTTATTTGGTGATTGGTTTATAAGCATAAATTATTTATAGTGTTTTTAGTATGTATGAAAAAAAAAACATTTTTAGAACAAAACACTTAAGGAAAATAAAAGCTTAACATATGAGTTTATTTTTGACAAAAATGACAACAAAAAAAAAACTAAATTACATTTTTAAAGAATGCAATACAAATAAACTAAAAGAAAAATTAAGGAATGCAATACAAATAAACGAAAAAAGAAAACATTAGATAAGGATGAGAAAATTGATACCTTACTGCTGAATATGTTTTGCTGGACTGATTTTACCAAATTCAGATTCTCCGCTTCGCTTTTGCCTATGATTCTCTCTGTTTTTTTTACTCTCAATATGTGCTCCCCCCTCTCTTCTACTCATTGTGTAGACTATTTATAGACTTTCAGGTTGAAGGTTATAAAAGACAAAGAAATAATTGTGGATTGATTACCAATTACTATTCATCAATTTGTTTTTGTTTTCTTTTCATTCAAATGGTCACCATTATGCTGATTTTTATTACTATTCATCAATTTGTTTTCGATTTCTAAATGGTCACCATTATGGTGATTTTTATTACTATTCATCACTTTGTTTTCGGTTTCTTTTCATTCAAATGGTCACCATTATGCTGATTACTATTCATCAATTTATTTTACGTTTTTTTTTGTATAAAGTTTATAGTCTAATTATTTATTTTTATTTGTATTTATTATATTTTTCTCATTTTTTTATATATAATATTATATAAAAATGACTAAATAAAGCGGATAAAATTAGGTGTCAACAGTTTGAAAGAGGAAATTCAAGTGGAGGTAAAACTGTATGAATTAAAGTCTTTGTCCGATTTAATTCAAAAGTCTATTATGATTGAGGAGAAGAATTTGGTTTGGACTAAGAAAGGAACCAACACTTTCATTAAACCAACTATGATGTCAAAGGCTAGTTCGTACACTAAGACTATGACGGTAGATGCTAAGCCTTGGGTAGATAAGAAAGCCAAGGGTGGTACCACTGCTACTAATCTGGTGGGTGTTCAAGCTGGAGAAGGGAACAAAACTAACGGTGGTGATTTCAAACGGTTGTCCAAGGCTGAGATGAGAGACAAAGGGAGAAGGGACTATGTTTCAGATGTGATGAGCCTTACCATAGAGAACATAAATGCAAGAATAAGCAGTTTCATATGATCATTTTGGAAGAAGATGAGGAGGACAGGGATACTGAGTTGCATGAGGTAGAAACTTTCAATTCTCTGCAGTTGTCTTCTTGTTCAATGGTTGGGCTGACTTCCACAAATTCTTGGAAGATACAAGGGGTAGTTCAGAACAATTTTGTTTTGGTACTCATAGATTGTGGAGCTTCTCGTAGCTTCATTTCCCATGAGGTAGTTCAGAAACTGAGCTTGATGGTGGAAGATACTCCTTCTTACATTGTGGAAGTGGGGGATGGTCATAGGATGAAACGGAAGGGAAAGTGTCCCAAGTTGAGTTTGCATTTGCAAGGAATAGAGATTAAGAAAGACTTTTATTTGTTCACCCTGCAAGGGGTGGATTTGGTGTTGGGTTTGGATTGGCTCTCCAGTTTGGGAGAGGTCAAAACCAACTTTGGCAAGTTGGAGCTTACCTTGTCTAGAGATGGCCAGTTGATTACTTTGGTTGGAGAAAAACCATCAAGAAAAAGAGCAGACGAAGACAGATCGAGGGGAAAGGTGACGGAGGTACCAACGCTGTTGAAGGATGAAGGGGGATCGCGAATGAGGCAAGTGGTGCATTGTCCGCTGCCGAAACCTCCAGAACCGTCGAACCTGGGTTCAAGGGCAGCGACTCTCCCACAGCTACAAAAGACATCGACAAAGAGATTTACGACGAGGATGGGATGGGGATTGACGAAGCGAGCACGTTTCAACTTCGCTTCAAGTGGGAAAGTTCTATAGGAAAGAAGAGCAGAATGGGAGTTTGGGGCGTTGTTAGAAAAGTTAGGCGAGTTTCTTGCCCAGGGAAAGACCATAATCCCATTCAATACATCATTTGTGATCATACCATGGGAACCCGGAGAACTACATTTCCGTATGATAGCTACAGCTGGTGACTACTGCTGGAGTTTGCTCGTTTTCCCTAGGTTGCTCACCTTTGTGTTTGATAAAGGCAAATTTTTGGTGCGGATGAAAGATTGGCAGTAAAGGATGTCTATTCTAGCCTTAAGGACAAGGCTGTTTTTCAAGGGGGGTTTTGATAGGATTGCTAGTCAAGTAGAGGATTGGTAGTTGAGCAGAGGATTCCATGAGAGGATTGATAGTCGAGCCGAGAATTCCATCAGAGGATTGATAGTCAAGCAAAGTATTATGTTAGATCTGTTAATTTAGTTAGTTCTGTTATTAGTCTGTTATGTTAGTATGTGCCAGCTGTCAATCCTAACTAATTCAGTTAGGATAGCTAATATAAATAACAGACACGGGGTCTTCAATAGGTAGGCAGTTAAAGAGTTAGTTGGGTGGGACTGAATTGCAGGGCAATTCGGTTATTCTCTGTAACTGCAATCTCTGTACATTTTTCTCAGTTTCGATAATACAATCTTGAGGTATCTTCAGAATTTCATTCAATTTTAATATACCAGTTCTATCATACCATTACAAGTATCATTGTTTGCTTGGAGACTTTTGCTTGATTGACTTCCCTCAAAGAGTAATTTGGGGCATTGTGGGGCTTTATTGGTGGATGCTTAATTTTGTTTAACGGGATGTTGTGGTATTGAATCTTTTGGTCATCTTTTTATTTTTGGAAATATTTGGATGTTGGTGTTGGATTGGTTGAGGGTTTCATCTCAGTGGAGGATCCAGAAATTTCCTTTTACAAGGACATTAAAGTAGTATATATATTTAGACAAAAAAAAATTGTTAACTCTTACAAAATACATAATTGTAATGATTAAACAAACTCAAAATACATAAAAACTTCTACAAAATCACAATTGTTCTCTACGAGATTTCATATTATGAAAATGTTCAATGGTTTTTTCATTGTGAACACTATCAAATATGTCATTCTCTGTATATCTTACTAACAAACCATTCAACCATCATCTTTCATACGATTGCACAATCCATTCTTTACAAAATTCATGGCAGAGAAATATTTTTCAATAGTTGTAGTTGCCACATTCAAAATAAAAACTAAATTTAGAAGTAAATATTCATTGAATACAAAATATAGAAGGTTTTACGAGGACTTAAAATAAATTAATAGTATTACTAAAATAAGTTTATTCTTGTGAGGGCAAGAGCCCCCACGAATTATATAGTGGATCCACCACTGTTTCATCTGCTATACCTAACGATGCCTGTGAGTTTTATTTGGTGGTTTAGCGGGGGTAGAAAGGCGAGCCACAAGATTCATTTAGTGATATGGTTAACTTGTATGTGGTCGATCTGGACATCTCGAAACCTTCTTTGTTTTTTAAACCAAAAGAATGTGAGTTGCATTAACTATTGGAACACAAAAAAATTATAATGTGGTGGTGGTGGTAGTTGAAGGTTCATGTTTGTGGGTTCACCTTTGCGCTATCCTCGAGAGTGAACTCAACCTTTAGAATGTTTAGCATGTTTGTAATTATAATGTGGTGGTGGTGTTTGATGCATGTGTTTTTGATTTGGCATTCTCTTTGATTTAGAACCTTGAATGTCATTTTTATATAATTTTATTTATATTAAAAAATTTGAATGAGTTGGATCATGGGAGTTCATTAGGGGCAAGATACACTTCAAGCCTCAAAATATTGACAGAGGAACTTACAAATTACTCATCAAGAAATTATCACATTGACAATGAAAATTGAATTTACCACGATGGAAATGTGAACCAACTCCTTATCAATCAAATAAATGTTTGGAATGTCTTGTGCCAAAGTAGCTCTTTATTACTTCTTAAAAAAAAGTATAGGACTGAGATCAAAACAGTTCCTTACTAAAATCTCCATAATACATCCAAATTCTAATTTTTAATGCCCGACCCAGATGTTGTCCACTTCGCAGATTTCTTACTAAGAAATCAAATTGGTAGATTTCCTCTGCTTCTTCGGTTTTGTTCTTTTCGTTTAATTAATAACCTGTGGCAATTATGTGTGTCGGTTCCTAATTTTGTACTTGATATATACGAAAAGATATTGCCGGAGACATAGAAATCTCAATTATTGTATTAAGGTGCCCACTGCTCAATGTTTCAGCGAGATTGTGATATGTCTTTGATTAACCTTTAGAGCATCTTTTAAATTATCTGATTTCGGTTATAATACTATGATATGATTTTTTAGTTACAACTCAAACTTTTGTATTAAATTTTGTTATTTTTTAGTCTTTTTTATAATTATAATAGAAATTATAGTAATATTTGGTAATAGTATTTAAAAAAACACTCATTTAATCCAATAATAGGTTAGTATTTGAAAAAAAAATCTCTTTGCATGATTTGAAATAAATATAAACTCTTTGAAATAAATGACATTTATCAAAGTTCTATGTATTTTCATATTGTCTTTATTAAGTTTGCACAATTAACTTTATAACCGATCTAAGATTAGACGTCAACAGTTCACGACGATTATCATACAATTGTTTGAAATAGATATGATAAAAATAACTAATATTCATAATTTTTAAAAGATAAAGGATGGAAATGAATTAAAAAAAATGACTAATACAAATATTTATAAAAGATAATGTAAAAATAAATAAACCTATGAAAAAAATATATAGAATTTTTTGTTTGAGTGTCACTTAACTAACTAGCTAACTCATAATTGGAGCTTGTTTTAAGATCTAGCATTTTCTCGCTATGTTAGACAAAAGAAATGTTGAATTATTTTAATTTGAAGTTCATCACTATTTATGAAGTGAAGATAGAAAACACACTATATTTAGAGAAAACAAAGAGAAAATCAATTTATAAATGTTTGTTCTCTCGTTGAAGACTAGATTGACCACAATATAGATTGTACTTTGATTGTCGCAATAAAGATTTGGTGGCTTGCTGCAAATAGTTGACAGATTGTGAATAGATAGAGTAGCCATTAAAGCTCACATGAAGGAAAAGAGAGAGCTAGATAGTCTATCTATGAGAAACTTCAAGAAATTGTGTGTTGCTTTTTAATTAGATCTCCAAGAGATAAAAAAAGGACCATAAGAAGAATGAACAGCCAAATGTTGATGTTCGTAAGTCAAGACAACCTATTCAGTCTGCGTCATGTAAAGTCAAAAACTTGTAATGCAGATTTCCTGAAAAGAACAACCTTTTTCCCAGTGAACCCTTTAAGTATCTCATCACTCTACAAGTTGTTTCATAATGAATGATAGTGGGGGAACTAAGGAACTGACTTAGTTGTCCAATGACAAACTAAACGCTTGGCCTTGTTCTTGTCAAATACAAAAGCCTACTTAAGAATAAGCTTTATGCAATATTGTCTTCAAATGGTAATGTTGAATTCGAATGATGTTTTATTGATAGGTCAAGAGGAGTTGACGTTGGCTTGTGTGTTGCTTTTTAATTAGATCTCCAAGAGATAAAAAAGGAACATAAGAAGCATGAATAGCCAGATGTTGATGTTCATAAGTCAAGACAACCTATTCAGTCTACGTCATGTAAAGCCAAAAACCTGTAATGGAGATTTCTTGGAAAGAACAACCTTTTTCCTAGTGAAACTTTCAAGTATCTCATCACTCTACAAGTTATTTCATCATGAATGATAGTGGGGGAACTAAGGAACTGGCTTAGTTGTCCAATGACAAACTAAACGCTTGGCCTCGTTCGTGTCAAATACAAAAGCCTACTTACCAATATGCTTTTTGCAATATTGTCTTCAAATGGTAATGTTGAATTCCAATGATGTTTTATTGATAGGTCAAGAGGAGTTGACGTTGGCTTGTGTGTTGCTTTTTAATTAGACCTCCAAGAGATAAAAAAAGACCATAAGAAGAATGAATAGCCAGATGTTGATGTCCGTAAGTCAAGACAACCTATTCAGTCTGCGTCATGTAAAGCCAAAAATCTATAATGAAGATTTCTTGGAAAGAACAACCTTTTTCCCAGTGAACCCTTTAAGTATCTCATGACTCTACATGTTGTTTCATAATGAATGATAGTGGGGGAACTAAGGAACTGGCTTAGTTGTCCAATGACAAACTAAATGCTTGGCCTTGTTCTTGAGAAATAGGATAAAGAGTACCTGAGGATTGAGTCTGATCTAATTTTATTAAGAGATTGCACACATAATCGGATAGGTTTGATGGACCTTCTTAATTTAGGTTTCAATCGAAGATTCAATTTCAGGTGAGTTATTGATGATAAACTCAATAATAGGTGTGGTATCCTCATGTAAAGGGGATGATATGTTAGGTGTGTTGGTTTTAGGCTTAGAACTAGTTTTAAGCTCAAAATTGATTAAGGGCAAGTCTAGTTTATGTGGTTTTTGTGAATGGTAGGTCAGATGAAATGATTTTTTTGTTTTGTATTGGTAGGGTGTGATATGATCATGATAAGAAATATCTCTCGAAACAAAAATGTTCCTTTTTTCTAGTCAAGTAACACAACACATTTTATGCATGCCTTATATCCCAAGAAAGGACACCTTCTAGCTCTTGGTTCATGTTTTGTTCAATGATTATGTAAAGTTGAGGACTAACATAATGATTGAAACACTTTCAATTCACAAAGATCGGGAGGTTTACCATACATATGGGAAATAAGGGGATGGCTAGCATAAATATGATGTATATGCATGACAACATAAGACACAAAATGTTTTTGAAATTTTGATTGGAATAAAAGTGCACTCCTTACATTTAATATGTGTTGATGTTTCCTTTGCACCTTCCATTTTGTTGGAGGTTTTCTACGCAACTAGTTTGATGAGTTATTCCTTTTGAGGCATAAAAATGTAGCATAACAAACTCAAGGTCATTGTTTGTTCTAACTATTTTAAATTTGGTATTAAACAGATTTTCAATAATGGCACCAAATTATTGAACAAGATTTGTTACTTTTAACTTGGATTTCAACAAAATATTCTATGTAAAACGACTAGAATCATCAAAGGAACGTGAGAGTTTATTTGTGACCATATTAATAGATTGAATTGAGATGGGTCCCCATACACCAAAATGAATTTGTTCTTCACATTTTGATGCTCTACAACTACAAAGCTTATAAAATAGTTTCCTATGTCTAGAATAAAGGCAAATGTCACAAATTGAATGTTTGTCAACCTAAAAACAAAAGGAAAATTATGAGGAACAATAAGAAGTCTATGATGGGAAAAATTCGCTAACAAAAAATGCTATAAACATGGCATAGGTAAAAATATGGTGGTAGGGTCAGTGTTGGCTCTGGAGTTGGCTGCAATTTTGGCATTAGTGGTGAGGTAGTACAATCCCTCAATCAATACATCATAACCAATCATCCTCAAGCTTTGCTTTTCCTATATTAAACATTGCAAACCATCAAAAGTAACAATGCAATGACAATCGATACAAAGTTTCGGAACAAATAACAAATTGAAGGAAACTATAGCACTAAAAGAACATCCAAGACAATGAACTTATTAGAGAACTGGATTGTGCCAAAATATTTTGCTAGAGATAGGATTGACAAATAGGGAATTCAGAAACATGATAGTTTGAATGTGAAACTAGACTAATATGTAACATAGGATTGGCATAGAGGATTTAAGTTCTTCTCAAAGAACCTTCAAAGCAGTTAAAAATTAAAAAATAGTTTGAAAACCTTGTTTGAGATTGTAAATCTTAATCTGCAAGTTCAGAATAGGAATGTAATCGCCAGGAGAAAAATGTTCCTTCAACTCAATCAATATAACAATTGAATTTTCAAAGAAAATAATACTTTGTGCAATGGATTCTTCAATAGAGTTTGTGATCCATGATTACACAATCATATTACAAGGAGTCTAGGATTTGGAAATTTAGATCAAATGAAGATGGAAGTGAAACAAAGCTAAGCATGACAGTTAAAATGTGTGAGAAATGGAGTAACCATAATATCATCAGAAGGACGAGCTTAGTACACATTGCAAAGGATATGTGAAGTATCTTGAGATGGAGGAGGAGAATTCATGGTGTTTCTTGCCATTAAAGCAAAGACGATGCCCAACAGTGCTCAAAAGAGCTCTGGTACCATCTTGTAGTTCATCACTATTGATGAATTGAAGGTAAAAAACACACTAAATTGATAGAAAACAAAGAGAGAACTTCTCATATTATTGAGCTTGTGAATCAAAAAGAGTACATGGAGGTATATATACCTCTAGTAAACAACAACCTAGAACTAAACCTTCTAACAAACTCATAATTGTTTTGTCGACTCACCAAAATAGAAGAAAGGAAAAGAGACTTGCCTACACTATATCTCACCACAAAAATTATATGGTTCACCTAGAAGTGAAACAACTCCTACTATACGCATGTTAGTAGCAGTGCCTTGATGTGCAAGTCATGTATCATTTGAGCCATTCAAATTCTTTAATTCATTATATTCTTCGTAATTA
Organism: Cicer cuneatum; assembly: GCA_037974295.1. Lineage (NCBI taxonomy): Eukaryota > Viridiplantae > Streptophyta > Magnoliopsida > Fabales > Fabaceae > Cicer > Cicer cuneatum. The sequence goes on along the minus strand of JBBPBO010001986.1, from coordinate 26,867,696 downwards.
TGAATAAAAAATTATGCAGCTTTTTGTTTCGGTGTCAGAAACTAGATAACTCTTAATTGGTGGTTATTTAATATAGTATGAATCTAAGATCTAGCATTTTCTATTATGTTAGACAAAACAATGTTGTGCTATTTTAATTTGAGGTATTATAGTGTTTGAATTTAGGATGTATGTAATTTATACTTATTTATGTCTAGATAAAAGATTAGTGAAATGCACTTTATGATACTAAACCGAAACCCAATATCAGCATTAATAAAATCTTAAATTAGATGTAAATTGATAAAATAGGAAGAAAAAAAACCCAATATGCTCCGCTAGTGTTGCACCAAATCAATTTTAGTTTCTTTCTTCCTCCTTTTCCGGTGGCCTTGGGCCGTTTTTGTACCACAATCTCTTCCATGTTCATGCCTATCAACTCCTCTTTCACATGTACTAAACCATGATCATGTAGATATATTAAAAAAATAACACTACGCAATCAAAAGTGTTTGCTCACATAGTGCAAAGTGTCTATAATATCCCTCCCCCTCAACAAACTGCCACGACCTTGTATCAAGGGTGAAGAAATTATTGTAGTAATTCCTGATGACAAATACCAAGTTGGACTTGATAGTTGTAAAAATAACTTGCATGGGAAAGTTATATGGTCAAAAGGAGTTACACCATTAAAAATTGATGCCTTGTATGTCAAGTTAACAAAGTTGTGGGATTCCCTCAGGCTCGACAAATGGGGAATGATATCTTCGGGGAAAGGCTTTTATGAGTTCTCATTGCCCTCCATTCAAGACTTGAGTAGGGTTCATTCCATTGCCCTGTGGATGTTAATCCCTATTTATCTCAAAATTATTTGCTCGGAGCCCTTACTTTAAACCTAGTGCTATGAATCAAACAACTGCTCAGGTTTGAATTCATATTCATGGACTAGCTCAAGAGTATATGCGGCCTAGAATTTTGTCATTTCTAGTAGTATTGGAGTTGCTATGTACACTGATAATAAACTAATAAATCTATTTTTGATACATTGTTTGACACTATACTCGTATTCTTATTGATGTTGATTTGGCTAAGGAATTTCATAGCCAAGTTCTTGTTGAAAGGAAGAATTTTGTATTCTTTGTAGGCATCGAATACGAGAACATGCCCGAATTCTATGAAAATTGCAAGCATATTGGCCATATGAAAAATGCTTGTAAAAGAAGTAAAAAATCCTCAAATTTTAACGGTAAATAAAGACATAGTTCCTTGGGCTAATTAACGGTAAATATTGGGCTAATTAAAGGTAAATATTGGCGATTAACGGTAAATATTGGCGATTACAATAAAGACATTTGTCTATAATTCAATTTTACCTTATAAAACAGTGATAATGTGATTTGATATTTTGATGTGAACTTTTGTAATTGCACATAGTTTGGGGCTTAGTTAATAGGAGTATAAGTGAGTAATCATTCAAAATAATTGTAGATGATCTTGGGGCTTAATAAACAAGAGTTTGTATAACTTGTTTTTAATTAAAAAAAATTCAGTTAGCCACAATTATAACTTTGGCTAAAAAATAAAATTTAATGTTTTTAAATTATTATTTGACACTATTGTAATGTGGTTAAATCAATATTTAATTGTGGCTAACAAAATATTACTACGGAAAGTTTGAACGTGACTAATCGCCGCAAAAACAAGTGTGACTAATATTTGACGACACCGTTTCTTTACAAGGTCAAAAAACGTGGCAAACTAATTTAGCCACAATCTAAGGTTCTCCAAGGGATAGAGTTCATTATTAATAATAATTTTCCCTTCTACACCGTTTCCTAAAAACAAAAGGTCTTGTTTGTCATGGATTTATCAGTGGATTAACTCAATTTTTGGGGTAGTCAAAATTACGCCATTAATTCAAAAAATAGAGACGAAGAAAAGTTTCTTCAATATGAGGTCAAAAGGGCAAAACACTCTAGACACTATTGTAACGATTTAACAATACGCAAACAATAGATAGGTAGTGTATGACATTTTAAGGACAATGGTAGCAAAGTTTATTGTTTTAAATTTTCACTACAGTCGTGGTTGTTGTTACATTGCGAATCTTTATATTGTAGTAAAATACAAAACAATGCAGCCATGTGGTCAAATTTACTATTCTAATGTCGTTAGAAACAAATTTGTGTGTAGAACAAGATTTACCTCACTTGTGAACTATAGAATTGGTCATAAATAGAAGCTATGGTATTTCTCGTTCTCACAATTAAGATATAATCGAATCAGTGTTTCTTTAATAGAAAATACAAAAAACTTAATTTTATAGGTTCTCAAAACACAACGTAAATATATATTTCTCTAGTTTTTGTCGATCTATCACATATTAAATCACTATATATATATCAACCGTAAAGATCTAAGAATGCAATAGAGATACATTTAACAACAAACGAAAATTATTTATCGTCATATTATACCGTTCAAGTGATATAAAATTAAATGATCAGGTGAGATACATGATTATGATTGAATGAGAATGTAAAATTATTTTTTTAATATTTTTCTAAAAAAGTTAAACGGAAAATATTTGGTAGACTTCGAAACACTACCCAAATACTTTGAGAAAGATAAAAAAAAATGATGTGAGAAATATAATATATCAATTGTATAACCAAAAGAAAGGGATAAAGAAAAAAATAAATGTTAAATGGATATAAAAATAAAATATGTTCAAATATCATTGTTGTGTTTTAAACATGATCCACCATAGTTCATATGGGATACTTCCCTCGTCTTAAAAGTTGTGAATGGTACAAGGAAACAACACAGAAGAAGAAGAAGAATACAATAAGGTTCACGTGGTACGGCTGCAAGTTGCAGAAACCAAGATTGTACGATCCAAATGAGTCAAGCCCCATGCACGTGTGGTAGTATCAAGATTCCTCACTATTAGTATTAGTACTTGTGTAGTCCTACTCACAAATTGGGACTCTCAAGTAGCACAAATCTCGAAGGCAAGGGTCAATGCTTAAATGCCCCTAAATTTGTGGGTCCAATCACCAACCCAGTAACCGGCCAGGCTAGGAACCATCAATTTTCAACTTGATTTCCATTCTTACCCTTCACCACACTGTCGGCTATAACTCAAGGCTCAATTTCAAGGACACATAAGGAAATATCATCTTTTTTCCTTCCTTCACCTCTTTTCTATTTTTGGTAAATAATATTTTCATTTTTAAATATATGAGGAGATGTAATTATAATTCTTAAATATTAAAATTTCAAAAACATTCAAATATATTTTATGTTGGTAATTTTATTATCAAATTAATAACCCAATATATATAGAGAATAAATGAATAGTATATCAATTGAACATAACAAATACTTTTAAATTTATTGAATATTTATTAAATAATTTATATTTATTTCACTTTAATGATCTTTGCAGAGATCGCCTCACAACTTATATATTAATTGATACAAATTTAAATTAATTAATATTCTCTATGTATCAAAATATAAATAATTTGATCGAAGGACATTATTTATATATATATAGATATATTTTAAAATTTAAATTAGATGTACTTATTTTGTTTTCTTTGTCTAACTTTATATTTATATTTTAAAACAAAATAATAAAAATATATTTAAAAATCGAACTAACTCACAAATGATATATCTAAAATTATTTTTATAATTTTGATGTATTAAGATATTGCCGGACATATTATTTTAATGCAAACCGCTTAGCTGGTGATGTTTGTACTTTGCCTTTACAATGTCATGGGTTTGATTTTTATCATTTAATAATAACCATTCAAGCTTCCAATCACCTTCCATATGGCCAAAATTAGTTTCATTTCCCTCTTTCATTTTTCAACTCTCCAAACCCAACTCTACTATTTTCTTTTGTATATAAAGCCTATTACCAAAACCATTATACACCAAAAAAACCCCACAATATCTTAATACTTGAAAACAATTTTATTTTACTAAAATTAAAATAAAATACCAAACTTTCCTTTTTCTTCATGGCTGCTTCTTCTTCTTCTTCTTCTCTAACAATTTCCCCAAGAAAGCTTCGTTCAGATTTATATTCTTTTTCATACCAACAAGATTCTAGCATACCATTAGTAATAAATGTTCTAGCTTCACTTATTGAGAGAAGCATGGCTAGAACGAAAAGAATAGTTAAGAATTGTTCTAGTTCTTTGTCCAAAGCAATTAGCACAAACATCTTTGATTGTAGGGAGATCCCAGATATGACAATTCAATCATACTTAGAGAGAATTTTTAGGTACACTAAAGCAGGACCTTCAGTTTATGTTGTGGCATATGTTTATATTGATAGGTTTTGTCAGATCAATCCTGGATTTAGAATCAATGCAAGAAATGTCCATAGACTTCTCATTACAACTATCATGGTGGCTTCCAAATATGTTGAAGACTTGTGAGTTCTCTTTTCCGATCCTTCTTTGTTTCTATATTCTTTTTTCTCTTCAATTTGTTGAATGTTGACACATCTAATTACTTGGTATTAAAGTGAATAATAAACTTTCAGTTTAAAGACAAATCGGTCATGAATATCTGAAATCAAATCCCGATCGACTAACTGATAATCAGATGGTTAAGATAAAAGAAATTAACTACGTTTAAATGTTACATTCTTTTTTGTTTTAGTTTTTTTTCCAACTACAACATTTTAAATATTTTGGTAGTGGTGTTTGTTAAATTGAAAGCAAGTTTGTTTAAGTCAATCTCAATTACTGAATACTGATACTACTTGCTAACAACTCAAGAAAGGGACAATTTATTGAGTAAATCAAGAGCATATGTTTCATTTGAGAAAATATTATTATTTTTTTTTAAAATTAGTAAAGGAGAAATTATTATTATTAGCAGTTCTAATGATAATTTGAAATTTGAATTATGTACTTCAAGATTACAAGATTATGTTAGTTTTCAGGATCCAATTGCGACCTTTTGCTTTAAACAACTTCTACGTAATTTAATTCACCAACGGATCCAACTTGGTGGTATTCTTTTCATTTTCTTATGTAACTTTTAATTACAAAATTATATGTTTTTACTATATATTTTTTTTGTGACCCAAAGATTTGTACATGACAAAGAAAAATTATATTGTTTTAATTTGTTACTGTATAAATCAATAAAATATGAAGCAGAGTGAATATCCTATGAAGTTTAGCCATTAAAATTGGAAAGACAAATTACAATTGATATACTAATAGAGATAATTTCTATTATTTAATCACAGGAACTACAGAAATTCGTATTTTGGAAGAGTTGGTGGATTGACAACTAGTGAGCTAAACAAGTTGGAGCTTGAATTCATTTTCATGATGGGTTTTAAATTACATGTAAATGTGAGTGTTTTCGAGAGCTATTGTAGCCATTTAGAGAGGGAAGTTGGAATTGGTGGAGGGTACCACATTGAGAAGACACTTCGTTGTGCAGAAGAAATCAAAGCAAGACATAAAGAAGAAATTAGAGGATATACACAAATTCCCCGTGTCACGTTGTAATCTTTTTGTAAATCATTTCAATGTATGTAAAGTATAGTTTTAAATTGCAGTCGCGATCGTAGTTATGGTGGCGCCGCAAACTTTTATATCGTCGAACATAGACAAATATAGTTGATGCGGCCTAAATTGTAGCTGTAATGCAATTGTGAAGATTTCAAAATCTGCAATATTACAACCACAATGGGAGTTGTTGTTCGCAATTTAAAACTATGGTGCGAAGTATCTATCAGCTTTGTCGATATTTAACCTCTTCTGATAGTCTAAAAATCGACAAAAATCAAACTTGAAACCATAAGACATTTGAGTCAAGTCCTTCTCATTTCAACTTGCTTAAAAAAATATAAGGCAACTTTGGTGTATAGATGCAGGTATACAACGAAGCGTTTGTTGTGGTCTTGACTTGAGCAAAGAGGGATAACAAGAGAGCACATTCAAATCATGAGAAATGTACAAATTTGTTTTGTTTATTCACATGTAAACAATATATTTTCTCAAAAGATTTTTGCTTATTTTAAATAGGAGAAATAGGTAAATGCAATTCATGGGCACGAAAATTAGCAGGATGGCTCATGGCTTGTTTAATTGTGTGTATAAAATCATATGTGGAAATGTGCAGATGAATGGATATAACTTTTGTTCAATTGACTCAGTTGGATACATGGATTTGGGCTTGATTATTTCATGAAACCTAAAATGCGGTTGCTATTAGCATCTCTGTTTTTTCAATACACCTACTCGAAAGTAGAAGTTGAGCCAAATATTATTTACAAAAAGTTCTATAATAAATAAGAAATTTTTGTCTTCATTAACAAATTTTTTGAAAAATGAGTTTGGCAGAAAGTCTTGAATTTAAATATTTTTGTAGATTATGCGTCCTATTCTTGGTTGCTGCTCTCGTCCAGACTCAAGCATCCTTAAGAATTTAATATTTTTATTTTATATATTTTTGCACTTTAAGAACTTTATTACAATACATCAAGTAGTAACCTCTTGTGTTTCAAACTGTGCCAAGTACCACTACGTCAAAAAGAACAAGTTAAGATTTATTTTGTGTTACACAAAGTCAAATCCGTCAAGCGAAATCTATCAAGTCTCTGCTACATCCAAAATAATATTCGTGTAGTTAAACCCTAATCACAATGTGCAAAAGAAGATACAGAGTAGATCTCGTGGCGTGAAACCTACAAAGGACATGAGCGTCATCACACTAGCAACGTCTACACACGCTATAAAAGTGACCATCAATGCATCAGCCAAGTACACACAATTTATGATGACTTACTATCACTCAATCTTATACTAACATAAGCATCATAGTACTTGTACGAGTGCAAGGTTCCTTATAGTGTTTGGATTCAGTCAAAACTAGTTTTTATTTAGATGATTTTGTGTGCCTTTGTTGATTCTTCTATTTTCCATATTGACTAAATTTCCTGAATCAAAAAACCTATTATATAAACTTCATTTCATCATGCATAACTTTAGGTGTATGTTAGAAACATGTTTGAATGACGTTCAATGCTTTAAAAACCTTTTCAAAGTGATATTTAACTTTATATATTTTTGCACATTAAGAACTTTATTACAATACACCAAGTAGTAACCCTTTGTGTTTCGGACTTTGCCAAGTACCATTCCATAAAAAAGTACAAGTTAAGACTTATTTCGTGTTAGCCAAAGTCAAATATGTCAAGTGGAATCTATCAAGTCTCTATTACATCCAAAATAATATTCATTTATTTAAACTTTAATCACAATGGGCAGAATCGTGGCGTGAAACCTATAAAGCACATGAGCGTCATCACACTAACAACATCTACACTTGCTATAAATGTGACCATCAGTTCATCGACCAAGTACAAACAATTTATCATGATTTATTATCACTCAATCTTATACTAACTTAAGCATCAGAGTACTTGTGTGACTGCATGGTTCCCTATGATAGACTCAGTGTTTTGACGTAGTCAAAACTAATTTTTGACTAGATGGTTTTTTGTGCCTTTGTTGTATCTTCTATTTTCCATATCGACTAAAGTTCTTGAAGCAGGAAACCTATTCTATAAACTTCATTTTGTCATGCATAACTTTAGGTGCATGTTAGAAACATGTATGAATGACGTTCAATGCTTTAAAAACCTTTTCAAAGAGATATTTAACTTTGTAACTTGACTCGTATGTATTTGAATCGACTTACAAAGGTCTTGAAACCAATTTCGAATGTATGAAATAGTGAATCAATCACTTGATGTGAGAATCGATTTATGGAACTCCCTGGAAGTGGAATAATCAATTCACACAACATTGAATTGATTCATGCAACGATGAATCGATTTATATGACATTTAGAGTTCAATTTTGGAACTTACAGATCGTTTATTTTTATTGCATTATATTTACTTTCATAACTAAACTATGCCTATTTAAATACTGACTTGTTCCTTTAATCAAAGTAGAACACATTCATTCATTCCTCATCATTCATTAATCTAAGAATTTTATAAATATTCAACACTTTTTCTAATTTTTTTCTTGTGCAAATGAATTTTTGCGAGAAAAATATCAAAGGTGATATATCCTTTGTATGGAATGATTGTTCCATCGGTGAGATATTTGGGATTAATTAGTTGCACAATGTAAGGGTTGGAAAGGGGGATCTTTTCTTATCTAGTGTTGGTGATTACTCTATAGGTTTCAATTTTTCAAGTTTTGAAAGAGTTTCTTCATCTTGAAGAAAGTGGTTCAAATTGTTTTTGAAGGGTTTTCAAGAAATATGATGTTTTAACATTTAGGGAAGAAGAGATTTTTGTACAAGTGTTGTAAGAAATTACCGACTGATCTTGTAAACGTTCATATTATAAATATTTGGGTGATTTTTCCATTCCTTTATCTATTTAAATTTAGTATGTGTTTGTTCATATTGATTTTGATATTGGTGTTGGGAGGCAACCAAATTTGTTTTATGTTTTGATATAGAAACTTACATTTGGAAAATTATGTTTTTGTGAGTCTATTCGTGATATTGAATGCATTTTGAAAAAGTGATTTATTAAAGAGTCAATCATCATGAATTGTCTTTAAATTGAACTATTCCATTGATTAATTTTTTCTATCAATTAGTAGCCTTCACTTTGGTTTAAGATTAATTCTATGCATTAGTTGATTGATTCTTGATTGATGGAATCAATTGTGAATCAATCAATCAACATCTTATTTTTAGTGTCCAACTTTAAACAAATAGCTTTGCTTCATGAATTTTTTTCAATATAAATAGCTTTGCTTAATACACTTTGTAAAAATATGTGTTGCTACAATTACCTCAGATAAAGTAAGGACTTTATTCAATCCATTTCTACAGTCTTGGGGGCTAACTTGTCTAAAAAATTATAGGTAGCACCACCTCAAAGTCGAAGTAATACCACCCAATGTTCAACTCTACCATCTAACTCGGTCTAACACAGATCATTGAAACCGTCCTAGGGAACTTCGTTTTCCCTTTTCGTAAAAACCAACGCTAGTCACATAACCATATCCATGGTAGGCGGAAATAGACGCACCACAATGAAAATCGTCAACTACATTATGCATTTTTCTCTATTGTCCCAAGTCAACAGATCCCCAATGACTTCGTTACCAGCGGCCACTAGCCTTATCAACCCTACCCCTATGATGCCTAATAGAAATTGGCCTTTAGTTAACTGCTCATCCTAGTTCAAGCACAAACAATGATGATTGAGGAACAAAACTACTACCTAGCTTGAATAGAAGATAAGAAATAAACCATTTCAAATGTAGTAGCCACCGAACTTGCAGGTCGCCGTTCCTATCATGTCAGATTTTATCCTAAACTAGTTGTAGGATATGTTTCGCATCGTCCTTGTAGAGCCTCTCCAAGGGGATCATCCCTATCTCTGCAACTTCAAATTCCCTATAGAAGAGTTGTTAGGTCATCTCCATCAACATAGAAGAAACAAGAATGGAGAGTCACCACACTCATCTGGTGAACCCATGTTTTATCCTGTTCTCCACTAGAGAAACTCCAATTTTCCCAATCCTCAGCACAGGTGTAATCATAGATCAAGATCCATCTTTTTTGAATAATCGAACTCTAATGAAGATCAATATACCTGAGAACCCTTAGCCGTGAGGATAAACGGCTACCAAATCTCATGCTTGTTGGAAAAACCGCCAATGTGGAAACTTACAACGAGACTACTTATCTTGACAATCACATCGAGAGCATTGATACAAGCCCAATTCTCTTATACTCTCCATGTCTTGCATCATCCTCATAGCACCTTTCCAAGGGGACCATCCATATCTTTGCAACTTCAAATTCCCTAGATGAGAGTCTTCGCCTTATTTCCTGTCCAATGATGGTCGTTTATGACAAAGAGGAAACGAGAACAATGAGTCACCACACTCATCTGATGAGTCAAAGTTCTCTCATGTTCCCAATTGGAGACACTCCAATTCCCCCAATATTAGGCATAAGTGTTATCATCGACCGACATCCATCTCTATTGACTCATTGAACTATAATGAATGTCAATTTTCCTATGACCCTTCACTCGGAGGATAATTTACTATTGAATTTCACGCTAATAGAAAAAACCTCCACATATGAAAACTTACTATTAGACTACTGATCTCAAATATCACATCGAGGGCATTGATATGATCTTAAGTTACCTAGGAGCATGAGGACCCATCAAATGCAAGTTTTTTTCCTTGACTTTGAAAAAGAGTGCGATGATGTGGTTTAAACACCTAAGGAGGGACCCCATCGATTCATGGACAGAGTTGTGTCGACGGTTCACACCTCATTTTATAACTTTGCAGAAACACCAGATATAAAAGGTTGTCGTGGGAGCTGTCTAACATGGAAAAGATGAATCTCTTAAGAGCTACATAGAAATGTGCAACCATGAAGACATGCTAGTGAAAAAGGCATATGACAAGATGAATGCTTTCCTATTAGAGACAATTTATTTCCTATTAGCCTCCATGATCAAACATATTTGAACGTCTTTCTCTCGAGAGCAAAGCACTTCATTAGGTTTGAGAGAAACTTTGGGGCTACGAGAGAGAGAGAGAGAGATGAGGAATGTAATATTGTGATGCCCCTCATGTCATTTTTGTAGAATAACGATCGAGAAGTTCTCCCTACTGACCTCAATATGCCAAATGCGGCGAATTAACATGAAAAAAAGTTTTAGTGAGATGAAGATCACCAAGAGCCTTGGGAGATTCAGAGACTTGTTTCTACCTTTACAAACTTCATTGATCTCATTGTAATGATGATGAAGTAATTGTTTAAGGGAAATAATCTTGATCTCACCAATGATCCAAATATTTACTTAGTTTCTTATATCTAATTTGATAGATGATTGAAAAAAATTAGGTGAACATGTTTAGAATGACTACACTAAACAATATGCTAAAGGAGTCTCTTGCTAAGTAGTAGCCTAATACTCAAACTAGATTGATGGGTATGATTTTGATGTCTGATTAGCTCTAGTTCTAGTGGGAGATTGTTGGTGTAAGCCCTAACGCCAATTTATTTTACATAGATTATCATTTGTATTATAGATTTAAATCATATATCTAATATTTGGATATATGTTCAAGGAATCATTTATTATGTTATTAACTATATAACATGATAAAGTCCTTAGAATAGATAGTTGGTTTAGTAGAACATCGATTATGACTTGATTGTGAGATCTTATTAAACATTAGAACACTATTATTAAAGTATCGATAGTGATAACATTATTGTTAATTAGGATGATGATAATACATTGAGACTATTATGTAAGTAGACTGATGACCATATCTCACGGGTCATGGATATTAGATATCAATTCATTACATAGGTATACAAATTAAAAGTGATATTTATACTAGATTGACTTGCCATGAGAATACTACATAACTATTGTGTAAGTATAATTAGTGATTTTCATGCGACCATAATGAGTATTCCTTTGACTTGAACTGACTACGATCCCTACATGAGAGTTGTAGGTTTTAAAACCATCAAACATTGTTTGTAACAGAACAATCATAAAAGTGGTTATTCAGCTTGTAGTAATGTTGAGGGTTATAACTGATGTAGAAAGAATTCGTCCCTCCTACATAACAGGAGTTATGTCTTGGGTCATTCGATGGAGTGAGACCATGGAAATGCATGGCCATGGTAGAATGGACCAATATGTGATGTTGGGTCAATTGGTTATACGTGTCTACTCTTGGATTGAAAAATAAAGAATTGAACAGTACAAGGATGATACACATTGTGACTTGTGTTCCATTAGACATTTGAACGAAGGGACAATCACTGCACAATAAATAGTGGTCGCAGTACGGTTAAAATCATATCACTGATTTTCTCGTTAATTGGAGAGTGGCATTGCTAGATACCTCTCATTGTTTATAATATTTCATATTATTTTAATATTTAATATCATTGCCAATTAAGTGGAAGTCTGTGGGATCACACATTAAAACAGTTGAATCAGCAAGTAAATATTGAATTTAATTATTATTATTTAATTATATAAAAGGAATGACTTGTAGTATACAAGGTCCATTGAGGAAACAAAAGATAGAAAGGAGCATTATATGTTGTGCCTCCTCTAAACCAAACCAAGATTGTCTAGTTTTTGTTGTGCCTCATACCAATAGGTTTCAGCTAGCACCGATGCCATTCCAAGGCAGTTCACTTCCACTTAATAGAGACACTGCACTTGTGATGTTGGTGATTTGTCTCCTCGAAGCTTTAAGAGGTAAACACATAAACACTTCTAGTAAAATTTTGTGTTTACATAATCCTTAGCTAAAGAGATTTTCTGCTTTTGAGATTTAAAAAAAATATTTTAAAAGTATATTTGTTGATTTCCCAACAAGAATGTCACTTCAATGAGATCTCAAAAAGGCAGAAAATAAAGCAAGCAAAGTAAAAATTTAGGTTGCAACTAAACATTTCATGCATAATCAAGTTCATTCATTATAGGTATGATTATTAAAAGTTATCATAAAAGAAATAAACCTGGACTAAAAGATAAAAAGAAAGAAAATAAATAAGAATACACTACAAATAAAACGAAATAGAACAAATCAAACAAATGTAACAACAAATAAAGAAGTTAAAAGATATGCAAAAACAAAGATAACAAAGAAGAAACATAAAAAGAAAACAAAGGATACCTGACTCAATCCTGGTCCTGTTGAGTCTGACCACTTTGCTCTGGTGGTGGGTGCTACTGAAACTACCCATAAAAAGGTGGTGGAGGTGGTGCAGAGAAAGTATCACATAACCGTTGCGCTACTGTCCACTGATTTGTTTGATGGGTCAAGTAAGTTAGGGGCATACCCAAACGGGCGCCCACATCTTGCATGAAACAAAACATGTTGATCTGAAATCGTTGGTCGTGTGTCGTTTCATCACAATAGATATGGGGTTGAAACGGCTGTTACATTTATGGTGGAGGTGGCATTGGCTGATGTTGAGGTTGGCCCTGCTGTAGTTGCTATTATGCCTCATTCAAGAGTTCAAACTTTTGGATCTAATCAAATGTGATGGTGTATCGAGGCTGTAAAATTGCATCTCTCGATAGGTCTTCAACTCCTGATCCTTCACACATATGGTAAATAATTGAGGCGTGTTCTAGAGTATTCAAGGGATGATGAGCAATGCCATTGTTGAAAATTCAAGTGTGAGTGGTTAAAAAGTCCCACATTAACTAGGAATAAAGTAAATGTTGGATATATAAGAGATGTGACCCATAAACCTATTGCCTTAAGGTTTTGGGTTGAGATGTGGTGTCCAAGTCTCTTCTGGTCCATGGAATATTTGGCCCGTTGCCGCTCTAAGTGCTCCTCGAACTTCCCAACAAGTAGTATCAGAGCCTGGTTCCACTTGATAGAGGAGCAAGAGTGGAAAATCCTAGTGTGGATCAAGTCTAGTATTATGGGTGTCTCACACTTGAGGGGGAGAATTGTTGGAAATTCATGTGTGAGTGGTTAAAAAGTCCCACATTGACTAAGAATAAAGTAAATGTTGGATATATAAGAGATGTGACCCATAAACCTATTGCCTTGAGGTTTTGGGTTGAGATGTGGTGTCCAAGTCTCTTGTGGTCCAAGGAACATTTGGCCCGTTGCCGCTCTAAGTGCTCCTCGAACTTCCCAACAGCCATCAATGTCGTTGGCAATTAAGGTGCGAATGTTATGGCATATCCCTTCACAAGTTCTAGAACACTGATAACCATAATCACATTAGACATATTCGAGCAAGACTCGATAGTCTGGTGAAAGAATATGCACCATACCTTCACTATTGGTTTCATATCGACATTTTTTAGGCAATGGGGATAGGTAGCTGAGGTGGGATCATAATGTTTCCAATTACTACCTGGTCGACATAACTCTCTAAAATTAATCATCCACTTCCACAGAACTTCCCTCGCCACTTTTCTTTTTCGAAAACTTGGACCATTAAGAAGCCATCAAAGAAAAAATAATAGAAATAACACTCTAGTATGTGGGGTTAATGGAGAAAATCAGGTGCAAATGAAGAAAAAACTAGTGAAAAAACAGGAAGGAAGTAAGTTGAGGCAAAAAAATCCGTACAATTTTCCATTTAAAACATGTGTTGCCTAGCGATGGTGAATGCTCGTCAGGAAAAAATTGTGTAATGGACATCTCGCCTCGGGAATTTGCGTGGCCGTCATCAGGTAGAGATAGTTCTTGCTAGACTTGTAATGGTCATAATTATTATAAGGAATACGCAATATACTTCATTGCTAGGAGAAATTTTTGCCCTCGTCCGCAATCCTTTTTTCTATATATCTTTATATCGAAATGAAATGCAAAAAATTTAACACCAAGTTACTTCTCATGCAATGCTATTTTAGCGTCCTAAGGTTCATGAATTATTTGTCGGGTTGAAATCAACAGCAAGGATTCACTTTAACATTCTAGCTCTTCGTTGAAGTTATGTTTGAGTCTTGGATTGTTTACATTGATTCTTCGCTCTCTAAGTTCAGATCCATCAACTCTGTTGCACCATGTGGAAAAACATTTAGTATCTTGAACGGACCTGCCCATCTTGATTTAAGTTTTCCTGGGAACAATTTCATGTCGGAATTGAATAAGAGAACAAGTTGTCTTTCTCGAAATTCCTTCAACTAAATCTTTTTGTCATGCCATCCTTTTGTTTTCTCCTTATAATTTTGGCCTTTCCATAGGCAAAGTTTCTAAATTCTTCCAACTCGTCAAGTTGAAGAATTATGGATTCTCCTAATTTGGTCATATCAAAATTCAAATACTTTATAGTACAATATGATAGATGTTCCAAATTGAGTGGTAGGTGACATGCCACAATGAGTTTTGAAAGTCGTCGGAACGCCCAAAGTGCATCATCAAGCTCACTGCTCAATCCTTCCTTGAATCAATGACTGTTTTCTCAAGAATATGCTTGATGTGTTTGTTAGATACTTCAACTTGTCAAATCATTTGTGGGGGATATGGTGTTTCTATCCGGTGTTGCACAGTATATTTATTCAAGAGGACATTTGTCTCCCGGTTAAAAAAGCGAGTACCTTGATCACTAATTAAAGCTCTAAAACCAGCAAATGGTGCAAAAATATTCTTTCTAAGCAATGTAACCACTTGTTGAGAGTCATTGGTTAGGGTAGCAATACCTTATACCCATATTGAGACATAATCCTCTACGACTAGAAGATAGACTTTTGAGTAAGACAACATAAATGGTCCGATGAAATCAATGCCCCAAACATTAAAAACTTTGATCTCGAAAATAGTATAATTTTGCATCTCACTCCTCTTGGAAATGTTTCTGGTGTGCTAACATCAATCGTATCTTTTGACATAATTGAATGCATCCTTAAACAGTGAGAGCCAAAAAAAACCAAATTGGAGAACCTTTTTTGCAGTTCTATCTGCACTAAAATGACCACAATAATCCGAGTCATGACAATGCCACGACACATTTTATTGTCTTCTTGAAGTACACCCATCAACTCCTCTCTTGTATAGAGATGGTTCATCCCATACATAGAACTTAGCATCATGGATGAACTTATTTTGTTGTTTGTAGGTAAATTCAAATGGAATGGTCTAACCTATCTAGTAGTTAGAAAAATGAGAAAAACCATGGTTTAATAGCCTTATCTTCTTCAACTTTCTCCGAGTGCGAGAGGTGACAAGCATCAATGTTCTATGGGCCTTTTTTATCTCGTATCTCAATGTCAAATTCTTGTAGTAATAGAGTCCACATGAGAAGTGTTGGCTTAAATTCATGCTTAACAAACAAATACATTAATAATTTATTTGACCCAATACTGCCCGAACAACAATGTCACTACCATCAAACATAATTTCAAATGTAATGATCAATCCGGTGCCTTTATATTGAGCACAAGTTAAATGCATCCAAGCAATCCTCAATGAATTTGAAAGGCATGTCTTTCACAAGTAAGTTTATAAGAGGTTTAGCAATCTATGAAAACATAACATTCGTCCATAAAGACTTTGATATGTTTTTCAATTATATTAGAGAATATGGACATCATGAACATTTGAAATATGGTGGGGGAATTGCATAGTCCTAGTGGCATTTGTTGTTAGGCAAAGATCCCATAAGGACACCTAAATGTAGTCTTCTCTTGATATTTAGGAGCCACGACAATCTGGTTGTAACTGGAGCAACCGTCTAAGATGTAATAGTAATCATGCCTTTCCAACCTCAAGCAGCTAGTCCTGAAGGGAAATGGAAATGACCTTTTCAGGTGGTTGTGTTAAGTTGATGATGATTAATACATGTTGGATCGAAGTTGGTTTTTTACTTAGATTTTTGATGTTAACAAAAGTATTTTATGAGAACAATATATTTGACTTAGTATTGTAAGAAAGAAGATTCTTGTTTTTGAAGACAATCTAAAATAAGATTTGATTGAAATTTATAACTGAAGAAAATCGTTGACCAAGTTAAAAAGATTATATGAATTATATACAAGAAGATTTGAGCAAGATTTATCACAAGAAGATATGAATTATTTACAATAAGATTTGATCAAGATTTATATACAAGAAGATATGAATTATTTATAAGAACATATGATCAAGAATTGTTTACAAGAAGAAACACTCACAACAAGATACATTTATTATTTGCAAAGATATGATTTAGATTTTCACAAACTACAAAATACTGAATTGGACTTAGTCATATTCCTACTTCTGAAAGTTTAAGAACCGGTCCAACACTATGTTCCCGCCCAAATCAAAGCAAGCAATAGCAAGGAAGTTTCATCTGAAGAATTTGCTAAAGAAATCTTAACAAAATACGAACATTATCAATCTAAAGAACTTACAAACTCAATCTTAACAAAATACAAACATTATCAATATGAATAATTTACAAACTCAATTTGAATAAAATCAATCTAGAAGAACTGCTCATATTGGATTCAAAAATAAAGAATTGGCTAATGAACATATTATCAAAATGCATCTTGTTCATAATTATTTTTGAATAAGATCATTGTTGACCAAGCTAGGAATAAGGATACAATTTAGAATTAAACAAGGACTAAATTGAAATCCTAATTTTATGTATAAATATATAATCAAAGTTGAAGAAAAAGATCATTGAAAAATCAGAAAAGAGTAGAAAAACTTAAGCTCAAAATTCCAAATTCATCTTATAGTTCAAAGACAGAAACTGTTGGAACCAAGTTGGTTTTACACTTAAAGTTTTGATGTTAACAAAAGTATTTTATGAGAATAATATATTTGACTTCGAAGAAGTATACCACCAGAGGATATTACCAGAGGATGCCACTAGAGGATGTCACCAGAGGATGCCACAAGAGGATGTCACCAGAAGATGTCACCAGAGGATGCTACCAGAGGATGTCAACAGAGGATATCTCCAGAGGATCCCACTAGAGGATATCACCAGAGGCAAAAATCTGAGGATATCATCAGAAGCAAATATTAGAGGATATCATCATAGGCAAAAAATCAGAGGTTATCATCAGAGGCAAAAATCAGAGGATATCATCAGAGGCAAAAATCAGAGGATATCATCAGAGGAAAAAATTAGAGGATACCTTCAGAGGCAGGAATCAGAGGACATCATTAGAGGATACCATCTGAGACACAGAGTATGAAAGAAGACATGGTCAAGATTCGTAGAAGATTGGATTCAAATTCGAAGAAGACTTGATTGAAATTTGAAGAAGATCTGATCAAAATCTGAAGAAGATTTAATTAAATCAGAAGAAGATTTGGTTCAAATTTAAAAAGGAACATAATCAAGTTGAAGAATTTACAAAATAAATCTGAACAAAATACAATTTGAAATGAAACTTGGACCAAGTAGAAGCCTAAATCTCAACTATAAATAGATACTTTAGGCTGAAGAAGAAATCATAAAAAAACTTAAGAGAGTAGAAGAACTCAAGCTTAAAATCCAAATTCATCTTAGATATAAAAGAGAGAAACACTTGTGCGAAAGAGAAATATTTTCTAAGTGTTCTTTTCTTAGAGTGTGAGAGTTATTGTTATAATCAGTTTTCCAGAAGCAACTACTGAAGTTCCAAACCTTTGTATCCAACCCGATAGTGGTGTAAGTTCCTTCTTCAATCTGGGGTTGTCAAATTGTTAGGAGAAAACTTGGTTTGTAGGGTGAAGGTGGTGTAAGTTCCTTCTTCAATTTGGGGTTTTTAGATTGGTAAGAGAAGACATGGCTTGTAAGGTCAAGGTGTTGTTGTTCCTCAAAAGTCTGGGGCTGTCAGGCTGTTTGGGAAGACTGACTTGGAAGGTCAGGTGCTGTATAATTCAAAGTGTTTGAATTAGTGGATTAAAGCCTTCTGAATTTGGGGACTAGATGTAGCCAAGTTAATGGTGAACCATGATAAATCTTTGTGTCCAAATACTTATGCTTTTATTATCTGCTGCTGCTGAATCTGATTGCTTATTCTCCAAGTAATTTATATACACTTTCATCAAATCAGCAAAAAGTATTCAACTTTGGAAAACACAATTCAACCCCCCTTCTCGTGTTTGCACCTTCAGAAACACTTGTTGGAATGAAATATATTTTCTGAGTGTTTTTCTTATAATGTGATAGTCATTGTCATAATTAGCTTATTAGAAGCAACTACTCAAGTTCCAAACCTTTGTATTCAAATCTGATAGTGGTGTTAGTATGCCTTCAACAATATGGGGTTTTTAGATTGTGTGGAGAAGACTTGGTTGGTAGAGTCAAGGTGTGTGTGTTCCTCAAAGTTTGGGGTTGTCAGGCTATTTGAGAAGACTGACTTGGAAGGTTATGTGCTTTGTAATTCAAGTTGTGAATTAATGGATTAAATCCTTATGAGTGAAGGGACTGGATGTAGCCAAGTTAGTGGTGAACCAAGATAAATTACTTGCGTCACTTTATTCCTGCACTCCTTAGTTTTGTTATTGCTTCTACTTGAAGTAAATCATCAAGTCCGAATTTTAGTCAAACACGATTCAACCTTCTTTTCTCGTGTTTGCACCTTGAATACATATTTTCCAACTTGTAACTGTTCAAGTCAGAATCAACTCAATCTTCTCATTCATGACCACTGTAGTCCCTCCCTTTTTCACAACCTCTTATCTTATCACTTCATTCATTTTTAGATTCATCATTCTTTGAGGTTACACGATCGGCATGTGGTTGTAGTCCATCATAATTTTATGCATGAAAAATGTGGGACTTATCTCCTTTAAATCATCAATGGACCAACTAATGGCACCTTTATGCTCTCACAAGATTCTCAACAATTTTTCTTCAAATCATCAATGGACCAACTAATGGTACCATTATAACTCACTTAAGCTTGCATTAATGATAATTGGGTTCTCATCCTTCTCACTAAGGAATACATATTTCAAGTGACGTGGTAGTTGTAACACCCAAATCCCCACTGTTATCGGCAGTGCTACTCGATCTTCTCACCCCCCCTAACCACCTCGTGGAAATAGTGAGTTTTTTTCCTTCCGTGGAAACGAGCCCAGCACTTGGGGTATAAGTACCGCCTCATTGCATTCCCACTACCAAAATGTAACACCTGATCCCCACTGTTATCGGAAGTGCCACTCGATCTTCTCACCCCCCATAACCACCTCGTGGAAATAGTGAGTTTTTACCTTCCGTGGGAATTGAGCCCGGTACTTATCCGCGGATTAATTGGTAGTGGGAATGTGAAGAGGCGGTACTTTTCCCCCATGTACCGGGCTCGATTCCCACGGAAGGCAAAAACTCACTATTTCCACTAGGTGGTTAGGAGGGGTGAGAAGACCGAGTAGCACTACCGATAACAATGGGGATCAGGGTGTTACAATAGTTGTTTAAGTTGAACAGCTATTCACTTTTTCTCTCATTCCGTGAACACCTATTATTTCCCTTTTAACTTCTCCCACTTAATGTAAAAGCGGGAACTATGAGATCGTATTGCTTCTAATAGAGCTAAGGCATCTCTCACTCTTGGATATTCAATGTTTTTAACAATATCAGGAGGCAAACACATAATTTTTTCTCGAGGTAAGGTTAGTACTTCATATTCAACCCTCTCTTCAATTACTGAGTCAAGAATCTCAATCCGATCGCATACTTCCCAATCTCTTGAATGCTCAATGGCTTTGAAGTTATCAAATGTGATAGCTTCCTCATTAACTTTCAAGGTCAAGGTGCCATATGCCACATATCTTATAGCTCTCCCTATTGCTAGGAACAGTTTCCTCAAGATTAAAGGGATGTCATTGTCTTCCTTCGTGTCATGCACCACAAAATCCTCTAGAAAAATGAATTTGTCTAATTTTACCAACACATCTTTAACAACCACATATAGAAGCTTCATTGAGCGATCTGCAAATTGTAGCATCAATTGTGTATCATTGACTTTCACAATGCACAACCTTTTGAAGATAGAGGAATAAAGCTCATACTAGCTCCATGATCACACAAGGGATTCCCAAAAGTTCTATCCCTAATAGTGCAAGGAATAGAAAAAATTCCAGGATCCTTAAGCTTAAATGTAAGCTTATTATATAGAATAACACTACACTCCTCAGTAAGGATCACAATTTCATCGCCGATTTGTTTTGTTTGACATGATCTCCTCCACAAACTTGGCGTATGTCAACATCTACGCCAGTGCTTATGTGAAAGGAATGTTAGTCTGTAATTTCTAAAAACATCAAGAAACTTACCAAATTGTTTTTCAATTTCCACATATTTCAATCTTTGAGGAAACAAAATTCGGATTTCTAGTTTTGGTAAACTGTGTATTTTCTACACCACAATTACCTCATCCCTTTCAAGAATGATGTCCTCCTTAACTATTGTTGAAATGGATTTCTCTTCTTGTTTTTAAAATTGAAACACTTCCACCTTTCTTTGTTTGTGGTGGTTGTAGTTCAATTACCTTCCCACTTTTAGTTGTCATGTCATTAACATTGCCCTTTGGATTTGTAACTATGTCACTTGGTAAACTTCTTGGTGTTCTCTATGCAAGTTGCTGGGCAATGTGACCCATTTAGGTCTCCAAGGTTTTTATTAAAGTAGGTTGCTTAATAGTCCTCGACTATTCGAGAAAATAATTTGTGTTCTTCGAAAATTTCTCAATAGCAATTTCCCAAGAATCTTTTTGCGGTGGAGCTTGGCTTGATAGACCTCCTTGTTGACCTTGAGGTTACCTTATTGATCATTCCATGAGAAATTTGGATCATTACTCCATCCCGGAACATAAGTGTTGGAACATGGATTATTTTGTTTCCTGATGTTCTCCACATGGTTCAACTTCTCTAGTTTTTCTGTACCATCTTCAGGAATCTTACTAGCTCCGCTTTTATGTGATCTCTTACAAAAATCACAACATGCGTGTTCTAGAAATTTCAAAGGAAAAACTTCGGGTTGTATATTCTGAGCTACCATCCTTTTCTATATCTCAATAGTGATGACTTCTTTTATCTGTTTCGAAATCAACTTCCCTTGAGCCAACCCTAAATCATAGCATCCAATTTCAAAATACCACTTTATGACCAATCACTTTTGTCATATAACATCATCTGCTTATTTGATGCCATGATATTTATTATATTGTGTGCCTATGATGAGATTTTGTAGTTTAGCTAACCGCCTGTTGTAGCATCCAACATGATTCTAATTATTGGCCTCAAACCATTACAGAAAATTTGCATATGAGCGGTGTCATCATAAGCATGATTGGGGCATCCTGCTAAGAAACTCTTGAACCTCTTGTAAGTTCACAAAGAGATTTTCCCTCTTTTTGTTTGTAACCACAAATCTCTTGCCTCTTTCGCACGAACATTATTTGACTACTCCAAAAACATATCTTCCATGTATTAATGCTAACAGAGGGTAATGAATTAAGCCACTCCTTAGCATCATCCTTTAAATATAATGGGAAAAACCTTACCCTCTTGGCTTCATAAAAATTTCCTTCCACTTTCTCCGCCTCATACAATTCAACGTATTTTGTGAGATGTCTATTGGCATCTTCATTATGCTTGCCTTAAAAATGGATCTCCTTTAACTCTTAGTACAACGCCAAACTTATCTCAAATGGGTTCCTCGTAACCAATTGGTTATGGATGGCAATCAGGCATGATTTCTATCTAGATTACCATACTCTCTAAGGGTTCGTTCTACTGTTTTGATTTTCACAAAGGTATTTTCTAAGAAAAATTTATTAAACTAATTGATTATTTAAGAATGCAGAAATTAGAACAGGAAAATCAAGGATACCACTAGAAGAAGTAAAAAGGTCATAGGAAATGAAATCAAATCCATCCATGAAATCATCAGAATCAAAAAATGAACGCACTAGAAAGTTTGCACGTCTACCTCTAACAGCGTGCTTATGGTCGTTCAACGTACTTCTTGCAAGTAGTTCCAGAGTGTTGCCTATGATACGCAACACACTCTGAAGTTGCACTGACTCTGATAAAGCAACAAATGTTATTTGCGCAAGCCGCTAATTCTAAGTCGCATAGATTTGCATTTGCCTATAACTATGGTTATTCAAACATCACTGTATCTGACTCTAACAATTAAGTTAATGATTCTGATGGAGAAAAGTGAACGACTCTAATGGAAGGTCAAAGACTTTAACAGATTGAGAAACATACTGAATTAGACTTAGTTGTATCCTTACTTATTAAATTCCAAAAACAAGCCCAAAATGTTGTCTCCCAAATCAAATGAAGTGTATGAAGGAAGCTTCAGAAAAAATTAAATTTCAATGCATATCTGGACATTATTCGCTTAGAAACTTTCTAGAAAATGTGCCTATACCGGATTTGGAAGTAATTTGTTCACAAACGGTCATATTCTCAAATTGTATCAATCAAGTTTATTTTTGGTGAAGATCATTGTTGACCAACATACAAAATTGCAACCCTAATTTGTCCAATAAGTAACAATCAAGGCTGAAGAAGAATTTATGAACTCAAAAACTCAAAAATCCAAAAACAAAACCAAAGTTATTCAGAAACTCTCAAGAGCTCAATATTTTCTAAGCGTTTAGAGTTTAAGGTTTTAAGCTATTACAAAGAAATTGTTCAAAGTAATATAATCTAAATGTTGTAGTGTGGGAAAATAATTGTATTAAATATGCTTAAAGAAGCAAAATTGAATCAGTTCCAATCTCTTGTAACCTAGCCCAGTAGTGGCTTTAGTGTGCCTCGAGCAATTTGTGGATCTCAGGTTGTATTGAGAAGACTTGACTTGTAGGTTCAAGGTGCGGTTTTTCTCAAAAAGTCTGTAGGTTCAAGTTGTTTTGAGAAGAATGACTTGTATGGTCAGGTGTTCTTGTAATTCAAGTTTTGAATTAGTGGTTAAATCCTTCTTTGTGAGGGGACTGGACAAAACTACCATGTTGGTGGTGAACCAGTATAAAATCTAGTGTCTTATATTTTACTTTTGCATTACTTATTTCATTGTTGCCTCTGATTAGTGCAAACTCGTTAAGTCACCTAACCAAAATTATTTTTAGAATTAAGAAAAGAGTTTTACAATATGACAAACACAATTCAAACCTCGTTCTCGTGTTTGGTCACCTTCATTCTCTTATTAAGCTATTGCCTCAGCAAATAATTCAATTGGTTTCATAACCTGCACATATCCTTGGACTAAAATATCATGTACTACAATAAACTCATTCATATATTTTGAAATCAAATCAAACTAGAAAGGGTTTCATCTTGTTTCACTCATCCCCAACAATAGAGAATTTAGCTACTCATTCTTAAAAAATAGAAGAAAAAGAGATGAAAAATTTACAAATAAAAAACCAAGAATGAAGATGAAAACCGAATCTCTAAGGTTGGAACCTCCAATGTCATGCTCCCTTGATGTCTCAAAATATCTCTTCAACTTCCAACCTATCAAAACCCTAATTCTGTCTTCAGATTTTACTTAAATACTAAAAAGTTTACAATGTCGTCGCTTTGCAAAGAATACGCATGGCCAGGAGAAATCGTGCGATTCTGGAATTCAAACATGAATCTTTTGAATTCTCATTAGGCGAGAACTATCTATCGCCAGGAGAAATCTTGTAGTGGCCAACAATCTTGAAAGTTTACGTTAGCTCGAATGGCAAGACCTGTCTGTCACGATGCATAATCGTGTAATGGGAAAAATTGTCTTTCAAAAAGAGTTAGGTTGCCTAGTGGGTTGTAGTCTTCGCTATGAAAATTCTTGTAGATTTCAATCCTTCAAAATTTGTTCCTTATTGACATTAACTCGTCTGGAAATATGCATTTTCCGCTAGGAAAAATCTTGCATTATACTACAACCTATGATCTTTTGATTGAGCCATTTCTTGCATCATGGTGTGAGCCATTTCTTGAAGAGTACAATTTTTCTTTTCTACCACATCATTTTGTTGAGGTGTTCTAAGAAAGGAGAAATTTTGTAAAATACCATTGTCTTCACATGATCACTCTCTTCACATGATCACTACGAATAGTTACTAATGAAAAAGATTTATCATTTTACACTTGTTTGCAGAATGTAGCTAATACCTTATGTGACTCATCTTTGTGTTTAAGGAACCTATCCCATGTCCAACAAGAATAATCATCAACAATGACAAGTCCATATTTTTTACCCCTTACAGAGGCAGTTTGATCAAGGCCAAAAAGATCAATGTGTAAAAGTTCAAGAGGTCTGTTTGTAGAAACAATGTTTTTAGGAGAAAAAGATTTTTTTTTATTGTTTTCCTTTTTGAAAAGCCTCACAAAGAACTTTTGATTTGTATTTAAGATTTGGTAGTTTAACATGTTGGAATTTATTTAACTTTGAGATTAACCTCAAATTGGTAAGGGAAATCTTTTCTGCCAAATAAGAAAGGTTTATTTTATAAATGTTACCTTTCCTCTGGCTTGTAAACAATACATACCCATCAGCCTGACTTATTGCCCTACAAGGCTTTTGATTAAAGACTACATCATAAACACTGTCACTTAATTGACCTTTGCTTAGAAGGTTATGTTTTAGTCCCTTAACTAATAAAACATTATAAATTGAAGTAAGGGAGTTGCTACCAATTGTGTTGTGTCCAATAATGTGGCCTTTCTTCTTTCCTCCAAAAGTCACCGAGCCTCCATTGGTCAATGTTAGGTCTTGGAACATGGACATTTCTCTTGTCATATGTCGCGAGCATCCATTGTCTAAGTACCTTGACTGGCGCTTTAATTTGGCTACTGAGAGCATCTGCAACATAGACAATTTTATCTTTGGGTACCCAAATACAAATGACACTAAGATCCTTAAATGGCATGTAGATGAGAGAAGATGCGACAATCAACTTCGTCATCTAGCAGATTATGTTTAGTTGAAGAAAATCAATTATTTGTTTCCAGATTTTGGCAACGAGTTAAGAAACCTTATGTTTGGTCTTGCTTTTGAAGGAATGAATCCTTATGGTAGCTTAAGTAGTATTTATAGCTCATGTCATATTCTTGTTGTAGTTTACAATTATCTCCTTGGTTGTGCATAACACACCAATACATTATGTTATCAATGATGATTTTTGAACCAACACATTTAAGAAATGACATAGACGTTTAGCTGCGTACACTAATTAAAGACTTGAGAATTATTTGGGAGGATAGTTTTGATGTGTTTGATGGGTATTCAAATGAAAAATTGAAGCTTTGAGAAATGTTAGTTTGCCCCATCAATGACTTTCTAACATATGGCAACTTGTTTGGTTATAGTATGAAAAAGGCATAAAGCAAGCCCATTTGTGAAGAAGGCACATGTTACCAACAACTGAAACACATAAGGAAATCTGTTTACTCTAGGCATCGATGATTTCTCAGTTACGATCACCCATATCAGAGGTTTAAAAAAGCTTTTAATGGTTGTTCGAAATTTGAAATTGCTCCAAATTCCAAGACTAGAGAAGAAGTTTATCAAGGCGTTATGACCATCAAGATAATATTTGAAAAGTCGAAAAAGATGTTTAGTGATAAAAATAAATGGAAGAAGAGGGTGATGTTATTTGATCTTCCATTTTGGTCCAAGAATTATTTTATAACCAAACAAGCAAGAGAAAGGATAGTTTGAACATTTGTCTTGATTTTCTTGATATGGTTAAAAGACATAAGTTAGATCCAATAGATAAAGTTAAAAGAAAATATTTGTCAAAAATAGAGAAAATAATTTTATGTGAGTTTTTATGGGGCGTCAAAGTGCCACAGGTTTATGCTTCAAATATTAAGAGAGTTGTCCCAATGAAAGATCTCAAACTAGTAATGTTAAAGTCTCATGATTGTCACATCTTGATGCAACAACCACTACTTTTGGCTATTCATGGCATCTTACCTAAAAAGTATGACGTGCCATTACTAGATTGTGTCTATTCTTTAATGCTATATGTAGCTAAGTCTTTGATCTTCATAAGCTGGATATGATGGAAAATAAGGTTATAATTGTCATGTGCCAACTGCAGATGTATTTTTCTCCTTCATTTTTTAACATCATGATTCATTTAATTGTTCATATAGTGAGGGAGGTTAGATTATGTTACATCGAATCTTGAATGAGTATAAGAAGAATCCTCATCGTCACAAAAGCACAAAAAGAAGAATCCTCATCTTGAATAAAGTTTTTTTTGGGATGAGAAGTTTCAAGCATAGTTGTATAATTTGAATAACACTTATGATGTTGAACCTTATATTCTTTCTCATGAATAAATTTTGGAGAGAGAGTACCATTGAATGGATAATATAGGGTTGTAGAAAAAGCAAAAAAAGACTTAACCTATTGAATGATGATATAATAAATTGGCTAGGATATGGTCCTAACTACAATGTCATTTGTTGGGATGCATATGATATCAACAAATTATAATTTTATACAAAGTCACAAGATGACAAGAGTACAATGCAGAAAAATTGGGTTATGGTTGTGTCTTCGACCATGCACATATCTAGTTCGAAAGATAAAAATCCTATTATGGCGTCCACAAATTACTTTGGATTCATTGAGGAGATTTGAGAACTTCATTTCAAAAAATTTAGAGTGCCTCTTTTTAAATGCAAGTGGATTAACATTAGGGTTGGTGTACAAATAGACAAATTATGAGTTACATTGGTGGACCGTGAAAAGGTAAGTTATACGGACATACGTTTCGTCATGGAAAATTCATCATGGATTTTTTTCTCCTAAGATGGACCTTGTAATGTGGTTTGGATGGAGCTTTGTTAAGGAGCCAACACGAGAAGCGGGGGTTAAATTGTGTTTGACTAACTTGAATATTTTTTAGTTTTAAAACAAAACCTGTTAAAACTGTTGGAACCAAGTTGGTTCTAAGTACTTCGGATTTTGATGTTTACAAAAGCACTCCATGTAATCTTATTTTGTACCTTGAATTACTATATTAAATACCACCAGAAGATGAAGTTATCAGAGGCAGAAAATGCATCCAGAATGCATCATGGAATTACCAGATGATACACCAGGATGTCAAAACACCACCAAAGGATATCTTTGTTGGCCCATATCAGAAGGAAGCAAAGTCAGAAGGAGACTTGGACCAGACCAGAAGGAAGCCTGCCAGAGGGAGACTTGATCCAGACCAGAAGGAATCAAATGTCAGATTTATTCCAGAAGTTATCCTAACCAGAAGATGGCAAGGCAGTGAAATAATAAACAGCTCATACTTGGGCCAGACTTAATCAGAGGATAAGTTAATGGGTCCAGAACAAGAGAATCAATCTAGATTTGACCCAGACCAGAAGATAACATGGTTTAGGGTATGAAACTAAGTCCAGACTAGAAGAAATTGTTGGAACCAAGTTGGTTCTAAATACTTAGGATTTTGATGTTTACAAAAGCACTTTATGTAATATTATTTTGTACCTTGAATTATTACAATAAATACCACCAGAAATTGAAGATTGCAGAAGCAGAAAATGCATCCAGAATGCAATCTAGAATTACCAGAGGATACACCAGGATGTCAAAACACTACCAGAGGATATCTTTGCTGGCCCAGATTAGAAGGAAGCAAAGTCAGAAGGAGACCTGGACCAGACTAGAAGGAAGCCTGCCATAGGGAGAGTTGTTCCAGATAAGAAGATGTCAAATGTCAGATTTATTCCAAAAGTTATTCTGACCAGAAGATGGTCTGGCAGTGAAATGATAAACAGTCCAGACTTGTTCCAGACTTAATCAGAGGATGAATTAATAGTTCCAGAACAAGAGAATTAATCCAGATTTGACCCAGACCAGATGATAGCATGGTCAGGGGTATGAAACTAAGTCCAGACCAGAAGAAATGATTTTCAGAATTGATCTAGACCTGATCCAAAATCAAAGGTAAAATGTCTAGACCGAAATATTACTTGTCCAGATTTAATTTTAGTTAAATCCAGACCAAGTCCAGAATTGGTCCAGATCAGAGGGAAGATTTCCAAATCAATGGTTCAGTTTTAATTATTTGGCCCAGTGTTGGCTGAGATCATAAGATCAGACCATGACCCAGTGTTGGCCGAAATCAGAAGGACAGAAAGTGTGGTCCAGCAGTGGCCGAGATCAGAGGATCACAGCAGATCAGTTTGCTGGACCAGGATGGCCGAGATCAGAAGATCAGAAGGTTAGGAAGTATGGTCCAGGGACGGCCGAAATCAGAGAATCACATCATATCAATTAGTATGGTCCAGATAT
Organism: Cicer cuneatum; assembly: GCA_037974295.1. Lineage (NCBI taxonomy): Eukaryota > Viridiplantae > Streptophyta > Magnoliopsida > Fabales > Fabaceae > Cicer > Cicer cuneatum. The sequence goes on along the minus strand of JBBPBO010001986.1, from coordinate 26,838,902 downwards.
GAACTAGCGCAGGGAAATCAAATGGTCCAGATTTAATCATGAGGATTAACGGTGGAGATTTTAATTTATTTTGATCAAAGTATTAAAAAGATTTGTTACAAAAATAAAGTGAAGTATTGTGGAACTCAGGAGCTGTTGGCGGGAAGGAACTAAAGACTTGATTGCCAGTTATTTTGAAAGAAAATCTGAAGCTAAATAAAAGATATGTTTTTTATTTAAATCTTGGAAGAGGCCCAAATCTGCATCTATAAAAGGAGGCTCAAGGCAGAATACTTTGTATCGAAAATTAAAAAGAGTCATACACTTCCAAAGCAAACCCTCATGTTTTCAGTGAGGTCAATTGTTAGTTCCAGCTTTCAAGAAGCAAACACTCTTGTTATTTTCTTTCTCGTGTGATCTAAGTTGTTGAAGTAGAGTCGACAATCTGAGGGAGTCAGAAGGGGTAGCAGATTACTTGGCAATTAGATTCAAAGTGTTGTAATTCCTTCTACAATCTGGGGTTGTCACATTGGCAGGAGAAGAAAGGTGTTGTATTCCTCAAGAGTCTAGGATTGTTAGACTATTTGAGAAGACTGACTTGGAGGGTCAGTAGAACTGCTGTAATTCAAGGTTTGAATTAGTGAAATCCTTCAAGGTGAAGGGACTGGACGTAGCCTCGTTAAAGGTGAACCAGTATAAAAATTCTGTGTTTTACTTTTTACTTTATATCCGCTGCTAACTCTGTTTTTATTTCATCAAGTTTTGTTTTAAAAGTATAAAAACAGGAAACGTAATCAAGTTAGTCAAACACAATTCAACCCCCTTCTCATGTTTGCACCTTCAGAAATGATCTCTAGATTTGTCCAGAACTGATTCAAAACAGAAGGTAAAATGTCCAGACTGAAATATTATTTGTCCAGATTTAATTTCAGTTTAATTCAGACCAAGTTCAGAATTGGTCCAGATTAGAGGGAAGACATTCAGATCAATGGTCCAGATTTAAGTATATGGACCAGTATTGGCCGAGATCGGAAGACGAGACCATGGCCCAGTGTTGGCCGAAATCAGAAGGTCAGAATGTGTGGTCTAGCATTGGCTGAGATAAGAGGATCGCAACAGATCAGTTTGCTAGACTAGGTTGGCCGAGATCAGAAGATCAGAAAGTGTGATCAAGGGTTGGCCGAAATCAGAGGATCACAACAGATCACTTAGTAAGGTCCAGATGTGGACTAGCACAGAAGATCAAACGGTCCAGATTTAATCTTAAGGATTAATGGTGGAGATTTAATAAAATTTGATCAAAGTATTAAAAGGATTTGTTACAAAAATAAAGTGAAGTCTTGTGGAATTCAGAAGCTGTTGGCGGGAAGAAACTAAAGACGTGATTGGCCAGTTATTTTTGAAAGCAAATCTGAAGCTTAAAAAAGATATGTTTTTTATTTAAGTGAAGCCCGATTGGTCAAGATATTTTTGCAAGAGAATTCGCTGCTAACTCTGTTTTTATTTCATCAAGTTTTGTTTTAAAAGTATAAAAACAGGAAACGTAATCAAGTTAGTCAAACACAATTCAACCCCCCTTCGCGTGTTTGCACCTTCAATTGGCATCAGAGCTCGGTCTCAAGGCTAAGCACTTAACAGTGTTTAAGGAAAGGTCCAAGGGGTTCAACATGGCAGAATCCACAGAAGAATTGGGAGGCAACATTAACAGACCACCACTGTTTGATGGAGAAAGGTTTGAGTATTGGAAGGACAGAATGAGAAGTTTTGTCATATCTCAAGGTCCTGAACTATGGAAGATGATAGTCAAAGGATACACTGCACCTACTGATCCAGATGATCCAACAAAAAAGCTAGACATGGATGATATGAAACCAGATCAAAGCAGATTACACAAACTTCATCACAAGTCTAGAAACATCATGATCAATGCCATCACATTCAAGGAATTTGATAGATGCACAGATAAAGAAACAACAAAGAGCATATTCGACAGTCTGGTTCTGACCTTTGAAGGAAGCCAGCAGGTTCAAGAAGCAAGAGCTAACATACTGGTCAAACAGTATGAAATGTTCAAGATGGAAGATGATGAAAACATTGATGGAATGTTCTGCATATTCCAGACTCTGATATCTGGACTGAAGGTCTTGAAGAAAAGCTACACAACAGCAGATCATGTCAAGAAGATTCTTAGAAGCTTACCAGCCAAATGGAGACAAAAGGTTACTGCAGTACAGGAAGCTAGGGATCTGAATACCTTGAAGCTTGAAGATCTGATCAACTCACTCAGGTCTCACGAAATAGAACTAGAAGCAGATGAACCTAAGAAGAAGAATAATTAGGTTCTGAAGTCGAAACAGAAGAAAGCTGCAAGGGCAGCATCAGAATCAAAGGATAGTGACAGTGACTGTGATGATATGGCTTACTTAACCAAAAAGATGGTTAAGATCTGGGAAAACAGGAAGAGGAGAGGTTCCAAGAAGAAACATAACAGCAAAGATAAGGAAGAATCTGACAAGAAGAACATCATCTGTTATGGATGCAATAAACCTGGACATATCAAGTCAGAATGTCCAAATCTGGAAAAAGGCAAACAATACAAGAAGAGTTCCAGATTCAGAAAGAAGGGTCTGATGGCAACCTGGGATGTATCAGAATCAGAAGAAGAATCGTCAGATGAAGAAGAGACAGAAACAACAATGAAGGCACACATCAGGTCTGCTTCTGGACCTCATAAAGGCACGAATTCAAGAAGGAAAACAGGCAGAAGGAAGAATGATCGAAGCAATCATTCAGGCAAGTCTGGAAGCACATCAGAGGAAGCAATTCTGTCTCTAATGGCTCATACCAACTCAAGTTATGGATACAGCTCAGGCTCTGGAACAGAATCACAAGATGAAGACAGTGAGGTATTTTCTGATCTCTCTAAATCTGAATTAATTGAGACTTTAAAAGACTTGTTAAATGCAAACAATAAGATGTCTTTAAAACTAAAAACTGTTAGGGAAGATAAGAAAATTCTAACCGAAGAAGTCCAAGTTTTAAAGAATCGAAATTCTGAGTATGCAATTGAAAACAAAGATTTTAAAACTGAAGTTGCAAGACTCAAATCTGAAAACCAAACTCTCAAAAGTAATATATGTTCCACTTCCAAAACTGTTTATGAATCTGATATGCATGAACAATTTTTTCAAAACTTTATTTATAATGGAACGGAAAGAAGTAAATATGCATATATGATTTATGGAAACAGTAACACTGGAAAGAAAAGTCTTGGTTTTACAGAAACGATTACTGAAAGTAAAGCTGTTCATTATGATGTTTTATGCATTATTTGTGCTAAGAAAGGTCACTCTGAATTATCTTGTCCAATGGTAATATGTGAACAAGATCAGAGAGCTGTTAAGACTAACAAACCTAGACCCAATCAGTTCTTGGTACCAAAAGATCAAATTGTCTATGTTGCAGATATTCTGAGCAACCAGAAGGAGATACCAACCATGGTGCCTGGACAATGAATGTTGGCAATGCACAAGCAGAAGAAGGTTTATGTTCCAACATCTACCAAACAGAAGCCAAGTGACTCTAGTAGAAGAAGAACTGGTCAACACAATACCTATCAGAACCAGAATCATAGGAGGAACAGGAAATATCAAAGATATCACACGAATTAGAACCGGAACTGGAACCAGAACTGGAACCAGTATCAGAGGTACAGGAACTAGAACCAGAACTGGAACCAGTATCAGAGGCACAAGAACTGGAACCAGAACCAACACTGGAACCAGAATCTGAATCAGTACCAGAACCAGTATAATTACCAGAATCAGTATACTCACCAGAACTACCATAAGTTCCAGAATCACCAGAGGAACATGGCGTATCATCCAAAGCAGAAAGAGAGGAATCAGAATCAGGAGAGTTCTTCAAACACTCCAGTGAGATTCATCAAGACTACAAACTTGGAAGGGAATTCAAATCCCCTCATCCAAACCATGTAATCACAGAACATACAGATTAGGAATCTGATAATCAGAAGCAAGAGGATTTTCAGAGTAAAATTGAAACTGTTGACATAGAGGTTACATCTTGCTGTAAATACTATTATTATTTGATATTTATGTTTACTGTGATAACAAGAAGCTTGATCTTAACAAATCAAAGCTAGATAAATATTATGCAGGTTTTCAAACTGTCAGAGGAACAAGGTGATTCACACGAATTGAACACTTCAGCAGAAACACCATTCCAGTGGGTTCAAAAACAAGCAGAAATCACTAGAAGCAGAAATAATGGTTTGGCTGTATTGAGTTCATTTTTAAATTATTTATATTATGTTATATGACAACCTGCTTGATCTTGACAAATCAAAGCAAGATAAGGATAGTGCAGGTTCACCAAAACCAAAGGGAGCAGAAGCAGAAGCAGAAGCAGAAGAAATAGAAGTACCTGGAAAGGTAGAGGATACAAGCAAGTCAGCAACACATGACAAATCTTCGAAAGATAAATCTCAAAAGAAATCTGAAGAGAAATCTGGATATTTACCAGAACCAGAAACTGAATAATTAGAATTAGAAGCTGTTACAGATTTACCAGAACCAGAAGCTGATTTATCAGAATCTGAAGACAGATTTACCAGAATCTGAAGCTGATTTATCAGAATCAGAAGCTGTTATAGATCTTCCAGAAATAGAAGTTAATGCAGACCAACCAATGTTGATGAAGATTTGGCAGAAGAAGGTTGGATACTTGCAATGCAAGAAGAGCTGAATGAATTCCAAAGAAATGATGTTTGGGATCTGGTACCCAGACCAAACAAAAACATTATTGGAACCAAGTGGGTGTCAAAAATAAACTAAATGAAAAAGGTGAAGTGGTAAGGAACAAAGCCAGACTTGTAGCTCAAGGATACAGTCAACAGGAAGGTATAGACTACACTGAGACTTTTGCTCCAGTGGCCAGGTTCGAAGCAATTAGAATTCTTTTATCATTTGCTACTAATCATGATATAATGTTGTATCAAATGGATGTTAAAAGTGCATTCTTAAATGGCTATATAAGTGAGGAAGTCTATGTCAAACAGCCCCCTGGATTTGAAAATTCTGATTTTCCAGACCATGTTTTCAAACTTAAAAAATCGTTATATGTTTTAAAACAAGCACCAAGGGCATGGTATGACAGACTTAGTAACTTTCTGCTTAAGAATGAATTTAATAAAGGCCAAATTGATAATACTCTATTTAGGAAATCCATTAAAAATGATACTTTGATTATTCAAGTTTATGTTGATGCTATCATATTTGGATCAACTAATGGCACCTCGTGCAAAGAGTTTTCTGACCTAATGCAGAAAGAGTTCCAAATGAGCATGATGGGAGAACTTAAGTTCTTTCTGGGAATTTAGATTCATCAAGGTAAATCAGGTATACTCGTTCACCAATCTAAATACACTAAAGAACTTCTTAAAAAGTTCAAGATGAGTGACTGTAAGCCTATGGCCACCGCCATGCACCCAACCTGCTCACTTGAGAAAGATGAAACTAGCCAATAGGTAGACCAGAAAACATACAGAGGTATGATTGGATCCCTTCTTTATTTAACTGCTTCTAGACCTGACATCTTGTTTAGTGTTTGTGTCTGTGCTCGATTTCAAGCTGACCCTAGGGAATCCCATTTAACTGCTGTCAAACGAATTTTGAGATACCTTAAAGGAACCACCAATCTTACTTTGTTATACAAGAAAACCCCCACCTACAAACTCAAAGGTTTTTGTGATTTCGACTATGCTGGAAAGCAAAAGTACAAGCGGCAGCTGCACCTTCTTAGGTGATAATTTGATCTCTTGGTCAAGCAAAAGACAAAGCACAATTGCCATGTCAATAGCTGAAGCTGAGTATATATCAGCAGCAAGATGCAGTTCACAGTTACTCTGGATGAAACATCAACTTGAAGATTACAACATCTTTGAAACCAATATCCCTTTGTTCTGTGATAACACTTCAGCAATAAACGTAACCAAGAACCCTATCTTACACTCTAGAACCAAACACATTGAAATAAAACACCATTTCATTAGGGACCATGTTCAGAAAGGGACTTTAAGCATCCAGTTTGTGGACATTGATCGTCAATGGGCTGACATCTTCACCAAAGCATTACTAGAAGAAAGGTTCGAGTTCATCAAGAAGCATCTCAGCATTATCTCCATATCTGACTAGCTCAAGTAGTCATCTTAGGAGTTTTTTTTCTTGTAATTTTATTTTATGCTTTTTAATTTTCTGTTTTTACTTTCTGTAATTTGTAAAGAGAAAAACAAAAAATACAAAAATAGTAGGACCTCTTTTTGGCTGATGACAAAAAGGGGGAGGGAGAGAGAGAAAAAGGAGAAATAACTAGAAAAGGAGAGATAAAAAGAAAGAAGGAGTGAAAAAGAAAGAGTGAAAAGAGAAGGAGTTGAAAAGGAGAGGAAATAGGGGGAGAGGAAAAGAAAGATTTAAAAGAGAAGGAGTTGAAAAGGAGAGAAAATGTAAAGAGAGAAAAGAAAGAGAGAATAAAGAAGGAGTTGAAAAGGTGAGGAGAATAGAAGAAAAGAAGGAGTGAAAAGAGAAGGAGTTGAAAAGGAGAAGAAAAAGTCAGTATCAGACTTAGGGGGAGAGATTGGTCTAAGGGGGAGTAATTCAAGTCTTCGAGTTATAAACTAGCAAAATAAGTTAAGGTTTTGTCATCATCAAAAAGGGGGAGATTGTTGGAACCAAGTTGGTTCTAAATACTTAGGATTTTGATGTTTACAAAAGCGCTCCATGTAATATTATTTTGTACCTTGAATTATTACATTAAATACCACCAGAAATTGAAGATTGCAGAAGCAGAAAATGCATCCATATTGCATCATGGAATTACCAGATGATACACCAGGATGTCAAAACACCACCAGAGGATATCTTTGCTGGCCCAGATCAGAAGGAAGCAAAGTAAGAAGGAGACTTGGACCAGACCAGAAAGAAGCCTGCCAGAGGGAGACTTGTTCTAGACCAGAAGGAATCAAATGTCAGATTTATTCCAGAAGTTATTATGACCAGACGATGGCCTGGCAGTGAAATAATAAACAGCCTAGACTTGGGCCAGACTTAATCAAGGGATAAGTTAATGGGTCCAGAACAAGAGAATCAATCCAGATTTGACCCAAACCAGAAGATAGCATGGTTTAGGGTATGAAACTAAGTCCAAACTAGAAGAAATTGTTGGAACCAAGTTGGTTCTAAATACTTAGGATTTTGATGTTTACAAAAGCACTCCATGTAATATTATTTTGTACCTTGAATTATTACATTAAATACCACCAGAAATTGAAGATTGCAGAAGCAGAAAATTCATCTAGAATGCATTCTAGAATTACCAGAGGATACACCAGGATGTCAAAACACTACCAGAGGCTATCTTTGCTGCCCAAATTAGAAGGAAGCAAAGTCAGAAGGAGACCTGGTCTAGACCAGAAGGAAGCCTGCCATAGGGAGAGTTGTTCCAGATCAGAAGATGTCAAATGTCAGATTTATTCCAGAAGTTATTCTGACCAGAAGATGGCCTGGCAGTGAAATGATAAACAGTCCAGACTTGTTCCAGACTTAATCAGAGGATGAATTAATGGGTCCAAAACAAGAGAATTAATCCAGATTTGACCCAAACCAGAAGATAGCATGGTCCAGGGTATGAAACTAAGTCCAAACCAGAAGAAATGATTTCCATAATTGATCCAGACCTAATCCAAAATCAAAGGTAAAATGTCCAGACTGAAATATTACTTGTCCAGATTTAATTTCAGTTTAATCCAGACCAAGTCCAGAATTGGTCCAGAACAGAGGGAAGATTTCCAGATCAATGGTTCAGTTTTAATTATTTGACCCAATGTTGGCCGAAATCAGGAGGACATAAAGTGTGGTCCAGCAGTGGCCGAGATCAGAGGATGACAACAGATCAGTTTACTGGACCCGGATGGCCGAGATCAGAAGGTTAGGAAGTATGGTCTAGAGATGGCCGAAATCAGAGGATCACAGCATATCAATTAGTATGGTCCAGATGTGAACTAGCGCAGGGAAATCAAATGGTCTAGATTTAATCATGAGGATTAGCGGTGGAGATTTTAATTTATTTTGATCAAAGTATTAAAAAGATTTGTTACAAAAATGAAGTGAAGTATTGTGGAACTCAGGAGCTGTTGGCGGGAAGGAACTAAATACTTGATTGGCAAGTTATTTTGAAAGAAAATCTGAAGCTAAATAAAAGATATGTTTTTTATTTAAATAAAGCCCAATTGGTCAAGTTATTTTTGCAAGAGAATCCAGCAAGATTCAGTTCGAAATTAAGCTTGGAAGAGGCCAAAGGCAGAATACTTTGTATCGAAAATTAAAAAGAGTCATACACTTCCAAAGCAAACACTCATGTTTTCATTGAGGTCAATTGTGAGTTCCAACTTTCAAGAAGCAAGCACTCTTGTTATTTTCTTTCTCGTGTGATCTAAGTTGTTGAAGTAGAGTCTACAATCTGAGGGAGTCAGAAGGGGTAGCAGATTACTTGGCAATTAGATTCAAAGTGTTGTAATTCCTTCTACAATCTGGGGTTGTCACATTGGCAGGAGAAGAAAGGTGTTGTATTCCTCAAGAGTCTAGGATTGTTAGACTATTTGAGAAGACTAACTTGGAGGGTCAGTAGAACTGCTGTAATTCAAGGTTTGAATTAGTGAAATCCTTCAAGGTGAAGGGACTGGATGTAGCCTCGTTAAAGGTGAACCAGTATAAAAATTCTATTTTTTACTTTTTACTTTATATCCGCTGCTAACTCTGTTTTTATTTCATCAAGTTTTGTTTTAAAAGTATAAAAACAGGAAACGTAATCAAGTTAGTCAAACACAATTCAACCCGCCTTCTTGTGTTTGCACCTTCAGAAATGATCTCTAGAATTGATCCAGAACTGATTCAAAACAGAAGGTAAAATGTCCAGACTGAAATATTATTTGTCCAGATTTAATTTCAGTTTAATCCAGACCAAGTTCAGAATTGGTCCAGATCAGAGGGAATACATTCAGATCAATGGTCCAGATTTAAGTATATGGACCAGTATTGGCCGAGATCAGAAGATCAGACCATGGCCCAGTGTTTGCCGAAATCAGAAGGTCAGAATGTGTGGTCCAGCATTGGCCGAGATCAGAGGATCACAAAAGATCAGTTTGCTAGACCAGGTTGGCCGAGATCAGAAGATCAGAAAGTGTGGTCAAGGGTTGGCCTAAATCAGAGGATCACAACAGATCACTTAGTAAGGTCCAGATGTGGACTAGCGCAGAAGATCAAACGGTCCAGATTTAATCATTAGGATTAATGGTGGAGATTTAATAAAATTTGATCAAAGTATTAAAAGGATTTGTTACAAAAATACAGTGAAGTCTTGTGGAATTCAGAAGCTGTTGGCGGGAAGAAACTAAAGACATGATTGGCCAGTTATTTTTGAAAGCAAATCTGCAGCTTAAAAAAGATATGTTTTTTATTTAAGTGAAGCCCGATTGGTCAATATATTTTTGCAAGAGAATCTAGCAAGATACAGCTCGAAATTAAGCTTGGAAGAGACCCTAATTCGCATCTATAAAAGGAGGCTCAAGGTAGAATACTTAGCATCGAAAATCACAAAAGAGTCATACACTTTCAAAAGCAAACACTCAAGTTTTTAGTGAGGTTAATTGTGAGTTCCAGCTTTCCAGAAGCAAGCACTCGTGTTATTTTCTTTCCCTTATGTTAGATCTAAGTTGTTGAAGTAGAGTCTACAATTTGAGGGATTCAGAAGGGGTAGCAGATTACTTGGCAATTAGATTCAAGGCGTTGTAATTCCTTATACAATCTGGGTTATCAGATTGGTAGGAGAAGACTTGACTTAAGAAGTCAATGTGCTGCATTTCTCAAAAGTCTAAGATTGTTAGATTGTTTGAGAAGACTGACTTGGAGGGTCAGTGGTATTGTTGTAATTCAAGGTTTGAATTAGTGAAATCCTTCAAGGTGAAAGGACTGGACGTAGCCTCGTTAACAGTGAACCCGTATAAAATGCTGTGTTTTTATTTTTACTTTATATCCACTTCTAACTCTGTTTTATTCATACGTCATGTTTTGTTTTAAAACTGCAAAAACAGAAAAAGTATTCAAGTTAGTCAAACACAATTCAACCCGCTTCTCGTGTTTGCACCTTCAATTGGTATCAGAGCTCGGTCTCAAGGCTGAGCACTTAACAGTGTTTGAGGAAAGGTCCAAGGGGTTCAACATGGCAGAATCCAGAGATGATTTGGGAGGCAACATCAACAGACCACCACTGTTTGATGGAGAAAGGTTTGAGTATTGGAAGGACAGAATGAGAAGTTTCTTCATATCTCAAGATGCTGAATTATGGAAGATGGTAGTCAAAGGATACACTGCACCTTCTGTTCCAGAAGATCCAACTAAAGAACTGGACATGGATGATATGAAAGAAGACCAGAGCAGATTATACAAACTTCATCTCAAGTCCAGAAACATCATGATTAGTGCCATCACCATCACATTCAAGGAATTTGACAAATGCACAGATAAAGAAACAACAAAGAGCATATTCGACTGTCTGGTTCTGACCTATGAAGGAAGCCACCAGGTTCAAGAAGTAAGAACTAACATACTGGTCACATAGTATGAGATGTTCAAGATGGAAGATGATGAAAACATTGATGGAATGTTCTACAGATTCCAAACTCTGATATCTGGACTGAAGGTCTTGAAGAAAAGCTACACAACAACAGATGATGTCAAGAAGATTCTAAGAAGCTTACCAACCAAGTGGAGACCAATGGTTACTGCAGTTCAACAATCCAAAGATCTGAACAACTTAAAACTTGAAGATCTGATCAGCTCACTCAAGTCTCATGAAATAGAACTAGAAGCAGATGAACCAAAGAAGAAGAAGAATCTGGCCTTGAAATCGAAACAGAAGAAAGCTTCAAGGGCATCATCAGAATCAGAGAATAGTGACAGTGACTGTGATGATATGGCTTAATTAACCAAAAAGATGGTTAAGATCTGGGAAAGCAGGCAGAGAAGAAGCTTCAAGAAAAACATAACAACAAAGGAAAGGAAGAATCTGACAAGAAGAGTATCGTTTGTTATGGATGCAATGAACCAGGACATGTCAAGTCAGAATGTCCAAATCTGGAAAAAGGCAAACAACACAAGAAGAATTCCAGATTCAGAAAGAAGGGTCTGATGGCAGCCTGGGATGCATCAGAATCAGAGGAAGAATGATCGAAGCAGTCATTCAAGCAAGTCTGGAAGCATATTAGAGGGAGCAATTTTGGCTCTGATGGCTCATACCAACTCAAGCTCTGCATACGGCTCATGCTCTGGAACAGATTCAAAAGATGAAGATAGTGAGGTATTTTCTGATCTCTCTAAATCTGAATTAATTGAGGCTGTAAAAGATTTTTTAAAGGCAAATAATAATATGTCTTTAAAACTGAAAACTCTTAGGGAAGATAAGAAAAATCTGACCAAAGAAGTACAAGTCTTAAAGAATCAAAATTTTGAGTAAGCAACTGAAAACAAGGATTTTAAAACTGAAGTTGCAAGACTCAAATATGAAAACCAAACTCTCAAAAGTAACATTTGTTCCACTTCCGAAACTGTTTGTGAATCTGATATGCATGAGCAATTTTTTCAAAACTTTATTTCTAATGGAATGGAAAGAAGTAAATATGCATATATGATTTATGGAAACAGTAACATTGGAAAGAGAAGTCTTGGTTTTACAGAAATTGTTGCTGAAACTAAAAATGTTCATTATGAAGTTTTATGCATTATTTGTGCTAAGAAAGGTCACTCTGAAATATCTTGTCCTATGGTAAAATCTGAACAAGATCAAAGAGTTGTTAAAACTATCAAACCTGGACCCAATCAGTTGTGGGTACCAAAAGATCAAATTGTCTATGTTGCAGATATTCTGAACAACCAGAAGGAGACACCACCAATGGTGCCTGGACAATGGATGTTGGCAATGCACAAACAGAAGAAGGTTAGCTCCAACTGAAGGTGCAAACACGAGAAGGGGGGGTTGAATTGTGTTTGACTAACTTGAATACTTTTCCTGTTTTTACACTTTTAAAACAAAACTTGATGTATGAATAAAAACAGAGTTAGCAGCAGATATAAAGTAAAAATAAAACACAGAATTTTTATACTGGTTCACCGTTAACGAGGCTACGTCTAGTCCCTTCACCTTGAAGGATTTCACTAATTCAAACCTTGAATTACAACAATACCACTGACCCTCCAAGTCAGTGTTCTCAAACAGTCTAACAATCATAGACTCTTGAGGAATACAGCACCTTGACTTCCTAAGTCAAGTCTTCTCCTGCCAATCTGGCAACCCCAGATTGTAGAAGGAATTACAATGCCTTGAATCTAATTGCCAAGTAATCTTCTACCCCTTCTGACTCCCTCAGATTGTAGACTCTACTTCAACAACTTAGATCTAACACAAGGGAAAGAAAATAACACGAGTGCTTGCTTTTGGAAAGCTGGAACTCACAATTAACCTCACTGAAAACTTGAGTGTTTGCTTTTGGAAGTGTATGACTCTTTTGTGATTTTCTATGATGAGTATTCTGCCTTAAGCCTCCTTTTATAGATGCAGATTAGGGCCTCTTCCAATGCTTAAATTCGAGCTGAATCTTGCTGGATTCTCTGTAAAAATAACTTGACCAATTGGGCTTCATTTAAATAAAAAACATATCTTTTTTAAGCTTCATATTTCTTTCAAAAAATAACTGGCCAATCAAAACTTTAGTTGCTTCCCGCCACAGCTCCTGAATTCCATAATACCTCACTTTTATTTTTGTAACAAATCTTTTTAATACTTTGATTAAAATAAATTAAAATGTCCACCGTTAATCCTCCTGATTAAATATGGACCATTGGATTCTTCTGCGCTAGTCCACATCTGGACCAAACTAATTGATATGTTGTGATCCTCTGATTTCGGCCATCCCTGGACCACACTTCCTAACCCTCTGATATTCTGATTTCGGCCATCCTGGACTTGTACCTGATATGCTACAATCCTCTGATCTCGGCCATTGTTGGACCACACATCCTGACCCTTTGATTTTGGCCAACACTGGGCCATGGTCTGATCTTCTGATCTCGACCAACACTAGGCCAAATAATTAATTTTGAACCATTGATCTGGAAATCTTCCCTCTGATCTGGACCAATTCTGGACTTGGTCTGGATTAAACTGAAATTAAATCTGGATAAGTAATATTTCAGTCTGGACATTTTACCTTTGATTTTGGATCAGGTTTGGATCAATTCTGGAAATCATTTCTTTTGTCTGGACTTAGTTTCATACCCTGAACCATGCTATCTTCTGATCTGGGTCAAATCTGGATTGATTCTCTTGTTCTGGACTCATTAACTTATCTTCTGGGTTGAGTCTGGAACAAGTCTAGGCTGTTTTAATTTCTCACTGCCAGGCCATCTTCTGGTCAGAATAACCTCTGGAATAAATTTGATATTTGATTCCTCTTGGTCTGGACAAACTCTCCCTCTGGCAAACTTTCCTCTAGTATGGTCCAGGTCTTCTTCTGACATTGCTTCCTTTTGATATGGGCAAGCAAAGATATCTTCTGGTGATCCTAGAGTATCTTCTAGTAATTCCAGGATGCATTCTGGATGCATCTTTTGCCTCTGCAAACTTCATTTTCTGGTTGTATTTAATGTAATAATTCAAGGTACAAAATAAGATTACATTGAGTCCTTTTGTAAACATCAAAATCCTAAGACTTAGAACCAACTTGGTTCCAACACCAACATCTACCAAACAGAAGCCGATTGACTCTGGTAGAAGAAGAACTGGTCAACACAATACCTATTAGAACCAGAACCAGAATAATAGAAGGAACATGAAATATCAAAGATATCACACGAATTAGAACAAGAACTGGAACCAGTATCAGAGGTATAGGAACTGGAACCAGAACAAAAATCAAAATAGGAACTGGAACCAGTATCAAAGGCACAGGAACTGGAATCAACACTGGAGCCAGAATCAGAATCAGTACCAGAATCCGAACCAGAACCAAAACCAGTATGATTACCAGAATCACTAGAGGAACATGGTGTATCAGCCAAAGCAGAAAGAGAAGAATCAGAATAAGGAGAGTTCTTCAAACACTCCAGTGAAATTCATCAAGACTACAAACCTGGAAGTGAATTCAAATCCCTTAATCCAAACCATGTAGTCACAAAACATACAGATTCGAAATCTGAAAATCAGAAGCAAGAGGATTTTCAGAGTAAAACTGAAAATGTTGACATAGAGGTTACATCTTGCTATAAATACTATTATTATGTGATTTTTATGTTTACTGTGATAATAAGAAGCTTGATCTTAATAAATGAAAGCTAGATAAGTATTCTGCAGGTTTTCAAACTATCAGAGGAACTAGGTGATTCACACGAATTGAACACTTCAGCAAAAACAACATTACAGTGGTTTCAAAAACAAGCAGAAACCACTAGAAGCAGAATTAATGGTTTGGCTGTATTGAGTTCGTGTTTAAATTATTTATATTATGTTATATGACAAACTGCTTGATCTTGACAAATCAAAGCAAGATAAAGATAGTGCAGGTTCACCAGAACCAAAGGGAGCAGAAGCAAAAGCAGAACAAACAGAAGTACCTGGAAAGGTAGAGGATACAAGCAAGCCAGCAACACATGACCAATCTTCAAAAGTAAATCTGATCAAGTCAGAAACAGCCAAGATTTACCAAAACCAGAAGTTGATTTATCAGAATCAGAAGCTGTTACAGATCTTCCAGAACCAGAAGTTGATGCAGACCAACTCATGCTGATGAAGCTCTAGTAGAGGAAGGTTGGATACTTGCAATACAAGAAGAGCTGAATGAATTCCAAAGGAATGATGTTTGAGATCTGGTATCTAGACCAAACAAAAACATTATTGGAACCAAGTGGGTGTTCAGGAATAAACTCAATGAAAAAGGTGAAGTGGTAAGGAACAAAGCCAGACTAGTAGCTCAAAGATACACTCAACAGGAAGGTATCGATTACACTGAGATATTTGCTCCAGTGGCCAGGTTAGAAGCAATTAGAATTCTTTTATCATTCGTTGCTAATCATGATATAATGCTGTATCAAATGGATGTTAAAAGTGCATTCTTAAATGGCTATATAAGTGAGGAAGTCTATGTCAAACAACCCCCTGGATTTGAAAATTCTGATTATCCAGACCATATTTTTAAACTTAAGAAATCTTTATATGGTTTAAAACAAGCACCAAGGGCATGATATGACTGACTTAGTAACTTTCTGCTTAAGAATGAATTTGATAGAGGCCAGATTGATAATACTCTATTTAGGAAATCCATTAAAAATGATATTTTAATTGTTCAAGTTTATGTTGATAATATCATCTTTGGATCTACTAATGGAACTTTGTGCAAGGAGTTTTCTGACCTAATGCAGAAAGAGTTTCAAATGAGCATGATGGGAGAACTCAAGTTCTTCCTGGGATTTCAGATTCACGAAGGTAAATCAGGTATACTCATTCACCAATCTAAATATACTAAAGAACTTCTTAAAAAGTTCAAAATGAGTGAATGTAAGCCTATGGCCACCCCCATGCACCCAACTTGCTCACTTCAGAAAGATGAAACCAGCCAAAAGGTAGACCAGAAAACATACAGAGGTATGATTGGATCCCTTCTTTATTTAACTGCTTGTATACCTGACATCTTGTTTAGTGTTTGTGTCTGTGCCCTTTTTAAAGCTGACCCTAAGGAATCCCATTTACCTGCTGTCAAACGAATTCTGAGATACCTTAAAGGAACCACCAACCTCACCCTGTTATACAAGAAAACCCCCACCTACAAACTCAGAGGTTTTTGTGATTCCGAATATGCTGGAGACAAGCTGGAAAGGAAAAGTACAAGTGGCAAATGCACATTCTTAGGTGATAATTTGATCTCTTGGTCAAGCAAAAGACAAAGCACCATATCCATGTCAACAGTTGAAGCTGAGTATATATCAGCAGCAGGATGCAGCTCACAGTTAATCTGGATGAAACATCAACTTGAAGATTACAACATCTTTGAAACCAATATCCCTTTGTTCTATGATAACACTTCAGCCATAAACCTAACCAAGAACCTTATCTTACACTCTAGAGCCAAACACATTGAAATAAAACACCATTTCATTAGGGACAATGTTCAAAAAGGGACTTTTAGCATCCAGTTTGTGGACACTGATCATCAGGGGGCTGACATCTTCACCAAAGCATTACCTTAAGATAGGTTGGAGTTCATCAAGAATCATCTCAGCATTACCTCCATATCTGACTAGTTGAAGTAGTCATCTTAGGAGTTTTTAATTTTCTTGTAATTTTATTTTATGTTTTTTATTTTTCTGTTTTTACTTTCTATAATTTGTAAAGAGAAAAACAAAAATAGAAAAATAGTAGGACCTCTTTTTGACTGATGACAAAAAGGGGGAGAGAGAGAGAGAGAGAAAAAAAGGAGAAATAAGTAGAAAAGGAGAGATAAAAATAAAGAAGGAGAGAAAAAGAAAGAGTGAAAAGAGAAGGAGTTGAAAAGGAGAGGTAATGTGAAGAGAGAAAAATAAAGAGTGAAAAGAGAAGGAGTTAAAAAGGAGAAGAAACAGGGAGAGAGAAAAATAAATCAGAAAGAGATAATAAAGAAGGAGTTGAAAAAGATAGAAGAAGAGAAGAAACGAAAGAGTGAAAAGAGAAGGAGTTGAAAAGGAGAAGAAAAAGTCAGTATTAGACTTAGGGGGAGAGATTGGTCTGAGGGGGAGTATTTCAGCACTACGGGTTATAAATTAGCAAAATAAGTTAGGTTTTGTCATCATCAAAAAGGGGGAGATTGTTGGAACCAAGTTGGTTCTAAGTACTTCGGATTTTGATGTTTACAAAAGCATTCCATGTAATCTTATTTTGTACCTTGAATTACTATATTAAATACCACCAGAAAATGAAGTTATCAGAGGCAGAAAATGCATCTAGAATGCATCCTGGAATCACCAGAGGATACACCAGGATGTCAAAACACCACCAGAGGATTTCTTTGTTGGCCCAGATCAGAAGGAAGCAAAGTCACAAGGAGACCTGGACCAGACCAGAAGGAAGCCTTCCAGAGGGAGACTTGATCCAGACCAGAAGGAATCAAATGTCAGATTTATTCCAGAAGTTATTCTGACTAGAAGATGGCCTGGCAGTGAAATAGTAAACAGTCCAGACTTGATCCAGACTTAATCAAAGGATAAGTTAATGGGTCCAGAACAAGATAATCAATCCAGATTTGACCAAGACCAGAAGATAACATTGTTCAGGGTATGAAACTAAGTCCAGACCAGAAGAAATGATCTCCAGATTTGATCCAGAACTGATTCAAAACAGAAGGTAAAATGTCCAGACTAAAATATTATTTGTCCAGGTTTAATTTCAGTTTAATCCTGACCAAGTCCATAATTGGTCCATATCAGAGGGAAGATATTCATATCAATGATCCAGATTTAAGTATATGGACAAGTGTTGGCCGAGATCAGAATATCAGACCATGGCCAAGTGTTGGCCGAAATCAGAAGGTCAGAATGTGTGGTCCAGCATTGGCCGAGATCAGAGGGTCACAACAGATCAGTTTGCTAGACCAGGTTGGCCGAGATCAGAAGATCAAAAGATCAGAATGTGTGGTCCAGGGTTGGCCGAAATTAGAGGATCACAGCAGATCACTTAGTAAGGTCCAAATATGTTTTTTATGTAAGTGAAGCCCAATTGGTCAAGATATTATTGCAAGAGAGTCCAGCAAGATACATCTCGAAATTAAGCTTGGAAGAGACCCTAATTCGCATCTATAAAAGGAGGCTCAAGGCAGAATACTTAGCATCGAAAATCACAAAAGAGTCACACACTTCCAAAAGCAAACACTCAAGTTTTCAGTGAGGTTAATTGTGAGTTCCAGCTTTCCAGAAGCCAGCACTCGTGTTATTTTCTTTCCCTTGTGTTAGATCTAAGTTGTTGAAGTAGAGTCTACAATCTGAGGGAGTTAGAAGGGGTAGCAGATTACTTGGCAATTAGATTCAAGGTGTTGTAATTCCTTCTACAATCTAGGGTTGCCAGATTGGCAGGAGAAGACTTGACTTAGGAAGTCAAGGTGCTGTATTCCTCAAGAGTCTATGATTGTTAGACTGTTTGAGAAGACTGACTTGGAGGGTCAGTGGTATTGTTGTAATTCAAGGTTTGAATTAGTGAAATCCTTCAAGGTGAAGGGACTGGACGTAGCGTCGTTAACGGTGAACCAGTATAAATTTTTTTTTACTTTCTATCCGTTGCTAACTCTGTTTTATTCATACATCAAGTTTTGTTTTAAAACTACAAAAACAAATAAAGTAATCTAATTAGTCAAACACAATTCAACCCCCTCTTCTCGTGTTTGCACCTTCAAAAACAGAGTTAGTAGCGGATATAAAGTAAATAAAATCTCAGAATTTTATACTGGTTCACCGTTAACTAGGCTACGTCTAGTCCCTTCACTTTGAAGGATTTCACTAATTCAAAAACTTTGAATTACAAAGTAGCACTGACCCTCCAAGTCAGTATTCTCTAAAAGTCTAACATCCCTAGACTTTTGAGGAAAAGAACCTTGAATCTAATTGCTAAGTAATCTGCTACTTCTTCTGACTCCCTCAGATTGTAGACTCTACTTCAACAACTTAGACCTAACACAAGGGAAAAGAAACACTTAGAGTACTTGCTTCTATAAAGCGGATACTCACAATTGACCTCACTGAAAACTCTAGTATTTTGCTTTTGGAAGTGTATGACTCTCAAGTATTTTCGATACAAAGTCTTCTGCCTTTAGCCTCCTTTTATAGATGAAGATTAGGGTCTCTTCCATGATTAAATTCGAGCTGTATCTTGTCTAGATTCTCTTGCAAAAATAACTTGGCAAATCGGGTTTCACTTAAATAAAAAACATATCTTTTTAGCTCCAGATATGCATTCGAAAATAACTTTGGCCAATCCTGTTCTTGATTAATTTTGGATCAAATCTTTCTTCCTGCCAATAGCTTCTGAATTCCCACAAGACTTCAATTTATTTTTGTATCAAATCCTCTTAATACTTTGATCAAATTTCTATTAAAATTTAATCAAGTCTTATTCGAATTTAATCAAGTCTCCAGTGATTATCATCATGATTAAATCTGGACTTTATGATCTTCTGATCTTGACGACATCTGGACAATGCAATCTGATCTGCTGTGATCCTCTTATTTCGCCCAACACTGGACCACATGTTTTGATCTTCTGATCTCGGTCAACACTGGACCACATGTTCTGATCTTCTGATCTCGGCCAATCACTGGACCATATGATCTGATCTGGACTATTTTATGATCTTCTGATCTCGGCCAACATTGGGCCATGATACTTAAGTCTGGACCATTTTACATTTATCCTCTGAAATTTATCATTTAATCTGGACATGAATTTTACCTTTTGATCTGGACACTTATCCTCTGATCTGGATCAAGTCTAGATTAAATCTGGACAATCATTTCTTCTGATCTGGACTTAGTTTTATAGTCTGGACCATGCTTTCTTCTGGTCTGGACCAAATCTGAACCAAGACATTTGTTCTGGACCAGTTATCTGAAGCTCTGATTAAGTGTGGACTGATTCTTGTAATTACTACCAGGCTATCTTCTGGTTAGAATTACTTCTCGACCAAGTCTAACTTATGATTCCTTCTGGTCTGGAACAAGTCTCCCTCTGGCAGGCTTCCTTCTGGTCTGGACCAGGTCTCCTGGATTCTGCTTCCTTTTGATCTGGGCCAGGAAAGATATCCTCTAATGATGTTTTGACATGCTCTGATATCCTCTGGAGGTGTATCCTCTGGTGCCTTCTAGATGCATCCTCTGGTATCTTTTGGAGGTGTATCCTCTGGTCTGATTTTATCCTCTGGTAACTCATCTTCTGCCTCTGGTGACTTCATCTTCTGGTGGCATTTAATACAATAATTCTAAGTACAAAATAAGATTACATGGAGTGCTTTTGTAAACATCAAAATCCTAAGTACTTAGAACCAACTTGGTTCCTACACTTTGGACTCTTAGATTGGGGATTAAACTAGCCTGAATCCTTGATTTCAAATAGGTGATGCTTGAAATGGACTCAAAAGTGGTGGTAGATATGGTTTGTGTGGGCCACTCAAATAACGGATTCATTCAACCTTTCCTATTGAAGGTTTGCTCCCTTTTAAAGCTTTCCAACTAGAGAACTTCTATTCATCATATCTATAGTGAAGGAAATCGTTGTGTTGATTTGCTCGCAATCAAAGGACACTCTACTACTTCTGATGGAGTGTTGATAAATAGTAGTTTTTCTACATAACTTTACTTCTTTTGGATGATAACAGAGGTGTAGGTATGCTCCCCCTTGTTGTTGCTTAATTTCTTCCCCCTATATATATATATATATATAGTTATTCAAATTGGATGAGTTGACATGCTAAGCTGACATTTTTAAACCACATGGCATTTTTTTACCTTTTAAATAAATAAAAAAATTCAATTAATGTGTGATTCAACTTTGGGAAATAAAAAATTGAAAATTTGTGTTTTCATATTCCTATTCCTTTCCAAAAACTTTCATATTCATCTTCTTCATTTCTCCTTCCTCAACACAATATTCATTTTCATCTTCTTCTCCAAAATATTTCATCTTTATCTTTCTACACTCATAAACTCAAATTTCATCTTCATCTTCTACACCCATAAAACCCTAATATCACCATTTCATCTTCAACCCCACTTCTACCCTCAAAATCAAACATAAAAAACCCAAAAAATTGAACCAAACAAATGAGAGAAGAGGATTTTAGAATCACAAATGAAACACTTCAAAATAATGCAAACAATCTCAAATCCAAAACTAGAAACAATGATGCTTGAAATTTCTCCATTTGTTCAAACCAAATTTTAGATTTGAAACCCAATCATTAGAAAGAGCTAGGTTGTTGCTTGTAGTCATGTGTTGTTTATCCCAATTTTGTTGCATATTTGTTAGAAGAGAATGATGAGGATAGTGGTTGATGAGGGTATGGTGGTGGAAGTAAAAAAGATAATTTCTTTGTTGTTGGAAGAATGTGAGTTGAAAGGTTGAGTCTCGGTATTGCTATTGGTGATGATAGTAAATATTATTTGTAGCGTGGGAAAATAATTTTTCTTCATCATCTCCTATATGCCTAGAATTTATAACGTGTTATATCAAGTAATTAGTCTCAAGTGGTCCACATCTGCAAGACCATTAAACTTTGGAAGCAATTGTATTAAACTAGATTTAAGTTCAAATGGTACAGTAACTTCAAGATATTCGATACACAATGCATTATAAGTGATATCAGGTGCAGCAAGTTGTCTTAAGGTTCTATTATCCATATCATCCATGTTGTGATTAGTGAACTCACACTCAAAATCAGAGTAAAATAAGGTGTGACTAAACACATAATCGCTTTAACTACCTTACTCGTTAACACTAGCAGCTCTATTAAGTTTACAAAGTAAATGAAAAGTTCAATCTATTTCAAGATCAAGGGGATGCAGATTCACAGTTCAATCTATTTCAGCATCATGAGAATATAACAATGCAATGCAACAACACAATTATGAAAATTCCAACAATGTCCCTATCGCTAAAATTGAAGTGGAAAATGAAAAACCCTATCAAATAAAATCCAAAAAAATATAAAAATACCCCCAAAAAATTCTAAATCAAATAAAGATAATGCAAATTTTTTTTGGATATTTTTGAGAATATGAAAAATTAAAAAAATTAAAAAAGTGGTCTAATCGAAGGAATTTGGGATTTTGAGGGTTGACACCCTTACAAAGTCCTTTCTAAAGGAGTCCTATTCCTTGATTTTTTTTTATTTTCAGGAAAAAACTCTGGGTACTCCGAGACAATCGCTTGAAAACTAATTTTTTTTTACTAGCAAAGTCCCTACACGAGCTAGCGATAGGCCTACATGACCTGTAGAGCAACAACGCAAAAAACGAAATTAGGATAGTTGAAAGTACTCTAAAATTGGCTAATATTGTTATCAAAGAATCCTCAGCAACGTCGCCAATTTGATTCGTTGTCGCTCTGATGCTAATTGTAACTACAGAGGCGCACCTAAGAAGGGGGTGAATTAGGTGTTTAGAAATTTTTTGGTTTTTAGAGACTTGGTGGATTATTTTTCTAATTTATGATAAGTGAAGTAAAAAGTGTATAGTAAATGTAAATGCAGAAAAATAAAGAACATAAGAAATTTACAACACTTTACCTAAGATAGCACACCACTATCTTCGTTTACAACAATTGAAGAAAATACACCACTTTCTTCAAACAATAACTTCAACGATTTTTTACATAAATGTTCTTAATTAAGAACAAGATAATATAATAGTTTGTACAAAGATAACAATCCAATATACTTTCAAGTACAATAGAGAAACTTTCCCAATGATACGAAAATGAAGAGCATGTACTTGAAGTATGAAAATATAACTTTGAAAAAGTTCACAAAATATTTCACAAGTTGTTCAAAGTTGGTAGTAGGATTGATTTTTTTAGAAATGAAGCTATGAGGCATTTATACTCCATAGACAATACTTCATATTAGTGACAATTGTTCCCAGAAGTTTTGATGAACTTATGCAATGATCCAGATAAGATTTTAACTCAAAAATTGCATTGATTCACAGTTGTATTCGAATACAGCCTAAGTGTATTAGAATACAATTCTGTAACGTTCAGTTTTATTCAAAATTTCAACGTCATATTCAAATACGAAACCCTGTATTCGAAAACGAATAAGTAAATTTTGCCACTGACTTGATTTTTTATTCGGCTACGAGATGCTGTAGTCGAATTGGTGGAATTCCATCAAAGCAACGTTTGTGCATTCGTCATTTTCTGAATTTGAAGATGACCTTACTTCATTATCCTCCTATGCTATATATGCTTTTTTTGAAATCTTTCTTTTTGGTAGCATTTTTCTTGATAATGTTAGGACATTCTGCTTTTATGTGTCCTTGTTTCCCACATTCAAAGCAAGTGAAATTATGATTTGTAGTGGAGACAGTTTTCTTCCTAAAGGTTTTCTTGTTCTTAAATGTTTTATAGTTTTAAAGAAACTTACCGAACTTTTTAACCAAGGAGGTGATGTTTTCATCTTCATCTAAATTTTCTTCATTCATTAGTTCTTTTGACTCAGCTTTTAAGGCAATACTCTTTGTCTTGTTTTCTAAACTTTCATTCTTTTCCAATCTTCCAAGTTCTATTTCATGCTCTTGGAGTTTTCCGAAAAGTGTAGAGAGTGACATTTTAGATAAGTTTTTCTTTTCAGAGATTGATGTCACTTTAGATTGTCATGCTCTAGTTAATGATCTTAACCTTTAGGTTCAATTCATCATTAGTGAAGCTTTTGCCAAGTTCCGTCAAGTGATTTGTTAAGTGAGAGAAACTTTTCTACATGTCTAGAATAGGTTCTCCTGGCTGCATTCGAAACATTTCATATTCTTGGGACAAAGTGTTTAATTTAGAACGTTTTACCTCAATTGTTCCTTCGTGGGTTACTTCAAGAGTATCCCATATTTCTTTTGCTGTTTTTTTGTGAGATATACAAAAGAATTCATCCATTCCTAATGCTGATTGTAACATATTTTTGGCTTTCTTGTCATTCAGAACTTTTCTCTTTTCATCATCTGTTCATGATGCTTTTATTTTTATTTCATTTTTATT
Organism: Cicer cuneatum; assembly: GCA_037974295.1. Lineage (NCBI taxonomy): Eukaryota > Viridiplantae > Streptophyta > Magnoliopsida > Fabales > Fabaceae > Cicer > Cicer cuneatum. The sequence goes on along the minus strand of JBBPBO010001986.1, from coordinate 26,815,043 downwards.
ATTGATACCCGTTGTTGGAATATAGGGACCATTTTCTACAGCCTCCCATATGTCATCTCCTTGTGCCTCAAGATATGCCTACATGCGTATTTTCAAGAAATCATAATGCTCACCAACCAAACAAGGTGGTTTGTTGCTGCTACCACCATATCTAAAACAGGTTGTGCGGAAGCAATGAATCAAGGACTAAATTTCCAGAACCTGCTATGATGCCAATTGTAAGTACATAGGCGCACCTAAGAGGGGTGGTGAATTAAGTGTTTAGAAATTTTCTAGTTTTTAGAGACTTGGTGGATTATTTTACTGATTTATGATAAGTGAAGTAGAAAGTGTATAGTAAATGTAAATGCAGAAAAATAAAGAACATAAGCAATTTATCCTAGTTCCCCTTATAACCAAGGGTACATCCAATCCTGTTGCATACCACAAGAGATTTTCCACTGTGTTAGAATAAGTACAAGTCTAACCCTAAGACTTCTGTTACTAACTTCTAACACTCTCCCTAAGATAGCACACCACTATCTTCGTTTATAACACTTGAAGAAAATACACCACTTTCTTCAAACAATAACTTCAATGATTTATTACAACAATGTTCTTAATTAAGAACAAGAGGATATAACAGTTTGTACAAAGATAACAATCCAATATACTTTCAAGTACAATAGAGAACCTTTCTCAATGATATGAAAATGTAGAGGATGTACTTGAAGTATGAAAATATAACTTTGAAAACTTCACAAAATATTTCAGCAAGTTGTTCAAAGTTGGAAGTAGGATTGATTTTTTTAGAACTGAAGCTATGAGGTATTTATAGTCCATAGACAACACTTCAGATCAGTGACAATTGTTCTCAGAAGTTTTGATGAACTTATGCAATGATCTATATGAGATCTAAACTGAAAAATTGCATTGATTCACAGTTGTATTCGAATACAGCATAAGTGTATTCGAATACACTTCTGTAACATTCAGTTTTTATTCAAAATTTCAACGTCGTATTCGAATACGAAACCTTGTATTCGAATACGAAATAGTGAATTTTTCCACTGACTTGATTTTGAAGCTATGAGGTATTTATACTCCATAGACAACATTCAGATCACCAACCCAAACCAGTTCTTGAATAAATAATTACCAAGTTGGTGGTGAACCAGGATAAATATGCTCATGTCACTTTACTTTTGCAATCTTTACTATATTGCTGCCTCCGATTACTTAAGTCTGATTGCTACTACTTCTGTTTTAGTTAAAATCACCAACCCAAACCAGTTCTTGAATAAATAATTAAAAAAAGAATCCAACTTAAACACACAAAATTCAACCTCTTTTCTCGTGTTTGCACCTTCAACTATTCTAATTAACACGCTTTCAATGTGCCTCTCGTGAATCTGACTAATGCAAGCTCACTCTAAAAATTATGTGCCTGATTATTTTGGCAATTAAGCTTATCGTTTGGATAACACTTAAATTCAAAGCTTTGAGAAATTCAACTATCTCAAATTAATCCTATTAGCCCTGAACTTTGAAGAAGTCAAAGAACCTAATATCCTCTACTCATCAAAATTGGACTTATCCTGTTATTGAAGAAATGCAATGACATCCTCTAATAGATCATCCTCTGAAATTCCTACCACTATTATCAAGATATGTTGAATTAATTAAGAAGACGTATATGGACATGTTTAAAATTGTTGATTCAAGATATCTAAAGATTGATACAATCCATTTCACGTGCAAATTTCATGCAATCACAACAACGGTCAGAAACTCGACTTGCCTTGAAAGTCTCTCTATATAAAGATCGATGATCTTCACAACAAAGAAAAAAGAATATCAACTGCAAAGATATACAACAACTTGAGAAAGACTATTCTAACACTTTAGTGTTGAAACTTTGCTGATAATCTGAGAACATATTTTGTAACATTCTCTTGTGAAAGTTATTCAGAAAAACTCTTAAACACTTTCTTGTAACCTAGCCTAATAATGGTTGCTACCCTCAACAACTTGACTGTACTAAGCTAGAAGGTTGAGAAAACATGAACACAGTCAACTTAACTAGTAGGTGTTCAATGGACGTGTGAAATATCTGTTCATTAGTGGAGTAAATCCTTCAAAGTCAAGGGACTAGACGTAGCTTGATATGTGTTTTTTTTTTAAATTGTCAACTTATGCCACTTCTACCTTGAAAAAACTAGATTTTGAGAACAATTGCATCAGATATAACCAAAAATTTACATTTCATATATAACAAAATATGCTATACATAAATTAAACAACACTTGCACCAAATGTGCCCACAAATACAAATTTTAGATATCAAAATATACTATATATCTATATTAAACAATGTAATAACATGTAAAATTGTATATAAGCTTTTATTAATTGTCTTTGTTTTGTCATACTTCCTTTCTATTCATTTTGTTGTTGTTCGGTTCTCAACTTTTTTTATCAACCTTTTGGATCTAATAACAAAATAAATAAATAAATAGTTAACTTAGGATATTCAACTTACATACACTACAAAAAAAGAGATCTACTGTGACACTTAATTTTTAGTGACACCTCCTTATTTGTCACTATAGTGACTTTTAGCTACAGAGAATAGAGAGTGTCACCTATTCTCATTTAATATCAATATATGAATTTAACTTAAAAAAAAATTCTAAGTTATTTATCCAAATATTCATATAAATTTTTTTTTCTGATGACCTATTGTGACACTCTAAATTTCTGATTCGCTTCTTGTTTGTCACTAAATATTAGTTTTAGCTACAACTCACCTTTTCTCTTTACACAAATAATTTGTATATTCTTAACATTTCTTTCTCTCGGTTTCCTCTTAACTGTAAATCAAAGATCGGAACCCTAAATTGGTGAATCTATAGCTAGGAGATACTCTATCGCGTGAACACTCATCTGAACACAAAATTATGGTATGATATTACACATTTTCGTCAACTGTAACTTCGTTTCATCCTTAGGTTAGTACGCATCTTCATTTTTAGGTTATGTTTTTTCAATTCTCAATTGCAATTATCAATTGAGTATCTTCTAAGTGATTTGAAGTTATTGAACATGGCAACCGTGCATTAGTAGATCATAGATTGAAGTCGTATTTTAAAACCGATTTGAAGTTTCAAAGATTGCAGCTCTTGTGTTTCTTTCATCTATTTTCATATTTAGATCTTGAAAATTTAAGCACTCGTAAGTCTTAAGTAAATTCACTAGTGGTAAGATCATATTAATTATTTTTCTGTTTTTTCCTTTTGCTATTAATTCGTTTGATTGTAATTCTAATTATGATGATGATTTTATTTTCCATATTGTGTGTTATTTGGTTTTAATTTGGCATTGATTGGTCTATGAGTTCATTCGATTCTATATATTTCATTTTAGAATCTTTAATTATTTATGTGTTAGTTAATTATCTTTGAAAGATCTCGTATCTGAATATGTGCAACTTTGTGTTCAAACATGGTACTTATCTAATCAGCTGATTTTTTATTTGATTTAACCTGATTGCTTTGACTTAGAATAATAGCTACACTGACATCTGTTTTTACAATCAAAGCTCAAAATGTAGAGATGTGTTTAGTATATATACAACAAGAATAGACAATAAAAAAGGCAACTAGTCTAAAGTATGTTGCCAGGAAGGGGTGGGCGCACTATCACCTATTCTAATAACTAATAAGCTCTAAATTAGAATGTCAAAAGAATACATCATAGTCATAAGCACACCTTTACATCACAAATCCTGCTATTACAGTGCAAAATTAGGCAGCATATGCATTGTGAATGAATACTTAGAGCTAAAAATGCTACAAGATGAGATTTAGTATTGAGCTAAAGAAAGGCCAAAACCATATATGACACCTCCATAAAGATTGAGGTCCCATATTCAAACCAAACCATATCTGCTATCCATCAATCCTCACAATAGTATGATAGGGATAATATAGGTTGAACTGCTGAGTTCACTTTCACCTTTTGGTTTTTGCAGCATGTGAACTGGATTTTGAGAACAACTTCAGAAATGGAGATCTCTTTGATGATCTGTTTTCTTCATGGTGACTATAGGAATCTCTAGAAGTGTTGTTGGTAATTGGTTCAGAGGAGCTATCTTCATTCGCAACATATTTAGCATCTCTCAAAATACGTAGCAGTTCTAATGCATTTTCCTTTCCTTTATCATTTCCATCTGTGAGATATAGCAAAGAGGCGCAATGATATCCTCATCCAAAATCAACTTACAATAATCCACACTTTGAGAGCATGAACATAAAGATCGTAAAACAGCTAAAGCATGTTCTTGCTCCTCATTACTTCCACTGTCAAGTATTTTAGCAATAGAAGATATGCATCCTTTAGTTTCAGCAATAGAATTCCTACCCTCTTCAGTATCACAAATTTTTTTCAATATATATATGCAGTATCTCAAAACTGCCCTGTCTTTAAAAAATGGCAGCAATTTTCGGATGCAATTGAGGGATACCATGTACATTATTCTTATAGCTTGATGTTGGAACCCTTTAGTGTCAGATTCAATGTAGCTATTATAAAAACAGATGTCAGTCTAGCTATAATCCTAATTTTTTATTTGATTTAACCTGATTGCTTCGACTTAAAAATGCTAAATGTTACCTATATATAATTAGATATTTAATCACAACCTTCAGTGTCATATGTATCTTATGTATATGTGTATAGAACTTTTTTTTATATTGTTTATTTAGTTGGATTGGATTGTTTAATATTTCCAACTAAGCATTCTATCTTTCTTTCAATGTGTGCCTTTCATTACATGTTTTGCTTTTGAGCAATTAAAAGTTAACCAGGTGTTGCTTTATTCCTTGGCTATTCTCCATGTTTTTAAAGAAGTTCACATTCTTCAGCATCCTCTAGTGGTTGGTTCTATTCATTTTTGGAATTTCAGTATTCAACACTTTTTTTGTGTTAATCTCAAGAAAGGGTATTTCTGAGGTATCATTTGAAGTAATTGATAACGTCATGATTGTTAATTTTGTAAGTCCTGATTGTGACTGATTGTGACTAATACCATGTCAATTTCTTATAGCACTTGGCCTGTTGTTTTGATTCCTTATAACCTTCCTCCATGGATGAACTAAAAGAAATAAACTTGATGTCTATATGTAACCTCTTGTGGATGAACTAAAACAATTATGGGAAATTGGGGGTGAAAACATTTGATGCATGCAAAAAAGAGTCATTCCAAATGCGTGCTGCAATCATGTGGACTATCAATGATTTCCCGACATATGCAAATTTGTCGGGTTGGAGCACTAAAGGTCAATATGCTTGTCCATGTTGTGGTTTAGAAACTGCGTCTAAGTGGTTGTGTTATAGTCGAAAGTTTTGCTACATGTGTCGTCGACGTTGGTTAGAGCTAACAGTAAATGGAGATACAATAAAGGAGAATTTGATGGAACCCAAAAGTTTAGAGCACCACCAGAGCTACCTAATGGTGCAAGTGTGTTGAGACAATTGGAATATCATGGAATACGAAATGGGTCACCATGGAAAAAAAAAGCATTTTGTTCACATTGCCTTATTGGCAACATAATGTTCTTCGTCATAATCTTGATGTAATGCACATTGAAAAAAATGTTTGTGATAGCATTATTGGAACATTTTTGCATTTAGATGGAAAATCAAAGGATAACGATAAGGCACGTTAGGACCTTGTAGACATGAACATAAGAAGTCAACTACATCCAATGATGCATCAAAGTAAAGGTAAAAAATATTTGCCTAGAGCTTGTTACCAAATGACATCGAATGAGAAAGAAATATTTTTGGAAGATCTCAAGAACTTAAAAACCCCAGATGAATATTTTTCTAATATATCTAGATGTGTGCAAGTGAAGCAACACAAGATATTTGGTTTTAAAAGCTATGATTGTCACCTTTTAATGCAAGAGTTTCTTCCTATAGCTATAAAATGTTGTTTGCCTAACAATGTGAGTTTAACTATATGTGATCTTTCTCATTTCTTCAACGAATTGTGTGGCAAGGTTCTTAATGAGCATAATTTGGAGCACTTGGAGAATTGAATTGCCAAAACATTGTGCCAGTTAGAAAAGATTTTCCCTCCATCTTTTTTCACAATAATGGTACATTTGTTAATTCATTTGGCAAATGAGGCAAAAGTTGTAGGTCCTGTTCATTATTGATGGATGTATCCCATTGAAAGGTATTACACATTTTTTCAGTCACTTAATTTCATTCTTGAATTATTAAGTAAAATTATGTTATCTTATTCGGTGACCTAAAATCTGCTTTTAGGTTTCTTTTTATTCGAAAGTCATTTGTACGTAATCGAGAATGTAACACCCCGAGTTTAAAACACAGCGCGGGTACATTTTTTTTTTCAATAAATAATTAAAATGAGTTTTCCCCAAATTTATCTCAAAAGGATTAAAATAAGGTTTTCGTAAAATAGTACGTTATTGATTAATCGATGAACGTAAACCAAATACTTCATCAGGATTATCTCTAAGTGCTTATCTTGGAAATTAACTTTTAAACATTAATACATCCCAAAATATCATTGTCATAATACATCAATAGTCAATATCAGAGTACATGGTTCAGCGGAAAGTAGCACAGAATTTCCAAAATAAGATAAATTACAATTTCACCCCAAAGCCTAATACAATAAGTCTAACTAATCATGCGCTGAAGCTGCAGTAGCAAGGATTCCCTCCGCATCCCACACAAGTCTCCACTGGCTCTGCAGCTCGCTTCGATGTAACCTCCTCCTCCTCCTCGTACATAGAGGGATCGGTCTCCTCCGAAGTCAAGTCAATACATACTCGTGGCCGCTTTGGTGGTGCCGGAATCTCGTAGTAGTCCTCGGAAATCCTAGATGGATCCGGAATCTCAGTTACTACCGGTCTCTACTCATCACGCTCCTTTATCGCATCAGACTCATGTATCTCTCTTCCAATCTTAGGATTGGGAGTCACCACCCCTACAGTGGCCTCCGCCTCAACCCTCTCAGCAGACTCCTCCGCGTCGTCAAAAACTCCGTGCGCCTCTAGCACCAGGCGAGAAGGCACGGGAAACTCTATGCTCGCGTGTGTGTGCTCTACGAAGTCTTCCACACCATCAGTCCTACTTGTCCGCTCCAGCCACCCCGTATAGGTCGCTCTGCTTGAGAGGGGGTCAAAAGCCCAAGCAGTGCGCGAGTAGCGGTCAAGGAAATTGAACGACGTTTCCGTCGTTCGGGTGCCCACGGGCGGCGCGGGTTTGGGAGGCATCTGAGGGCAAAGCCCAAAGTCCACAATATAATGGCAAGGGGTCACCGACCGAACATAACAGATAATCACATAGCATAGATTGCACAACAACATCTAATCATGGCATAATTTATGATGATGAGGAAAATAATAATGCTCATTTGGAAACTTATGACTTTTATGCCTTTTCAAAACAGCAGTTAATGATTATGAATATGCGGTAAGTACAGCCAACACGTCAACAAAACACAAACATAAATTCATAAATATCAGATTTTTGGACAGCACTCACATGCATTAATTTCCAACATTCATCCTATAACAATCATGACACAATGGTCAAATCCCACAATGTAATGGATATATGCTCATGCATAAATTTTCTTGGAATCACCAAGGTGCAGTCGCTCAACAGACCAGCACATCTCAACGGCCCTCATGACCAGGGTGCAATCCCTCACCAGATCAGCACCAGTGCAGACGCTCAACAGTCCAGCACATCGTGCAGTCGCTCAACAGATCAGCACCAGGTTGCGCATTACTCTGTGGCCCATCGCGGGTACCACTTGACTATGCAATGGATGAATATGCAGTGTTTCATTTCTCTAGAAACAGAATGCAAAACAGAAATTCATGCCTCCCAATCATATTTAAATATTTCAGCACAGTCATACACAACAACATCACAATCATGAATTAACACTGAATTAATCATTCACACTTTGAAATGTTTTTCCCAACCTCTCAAAAATTCAGACACAGAATTAAAACTGGGATTTTTCTGAGATTTACGAATCTGTATTCGAATACAGCTCTTCTGTATTCGAATACAGAAGCCAAAAACAGTGCAAATTCACACTCTGTATTCGAATACAGTCCTTTGGTATTCGAATACAGAGGCAGATTTCAGTGCATAAATCAACCTCTTTCATTACATCAGTAAGGTTTTTAAAACTTCATCACCACTACTTCAAAATCTCATCAAAAGTTCCACTTTAACTCACCACAACATTCCCTGTATTCCCCAGACACTCAGGGTTTTTCAAAACATTCTTAAAACTTGAAATTTTCTGAAACACGAATCTGTATTCGAATACAAACTCCCTGTATTCGAATACAGAAGCAGGAATTGAAATTTAACATTCTGTATTTGAATACAGCATGGCTGTAGTCGAATACAGGAGTTCAGTCTTTTAAAAATTCAGTCTTTTCTCCCAAGTCACTTAAAGATTTTCAAACATCCTTCTCTCTTCTTTAAAACCATTTCACAGACTTCTTTTCAATTCATTTAAAACTTCTCAGGGTTTCTCAACACTTCAAAACTCACATGACTGGGATTAAAACTTGTATTTCTGGAAAACACGAATCTGTATTCGAATACAGCTTCCTTGTAATCGAATACAGAAGCTAAAACCTGAGTTTCTGGAAAAACTCGAATCTGTAGTCAAATACAGCATGTCTGTAGTCGACTACAGATGTGAAGACAGTGTTAAAATTTCACTTCTGTATTCGAATACGACATGGCCGTAGTCGAATACAGATGCGAATACATAAGCAAAAATCTTTCCTCTGTATTCGAATACAGGGGCTCGTATTCGAATACAGGTTTGAAAACTTTAAAATAAAATAGAAACCTGGAAGGTTGTATTCGAATACTCACATGTTGTTGTCGAATACACCTTCGAAAACCAGTGAAAGTTCAACCCTTTTCAAAACTGATTCTTTTAAAACAACAGCCAACATCAAAACAGATTCTGCACTTTTTCAAGAAAAGTCTTTCCTCATTTAAAATCCCTTTTTCTTTAAAAACCATCAACACCACCAGAATCACACAAAACAACCAGAAGCTGAATCATCATTATCATTAGAGTCACACAAGACAGCCAGAACAAAACAGAATCAGAATTGTCCAGCTTTTTAAACCATCAACACATCATGTAACATTTCAGTTTTCACATTCAACAGAAACAAACATGCAACATCTCAGAGTTCTCAAACACCAGAGAAAACATGCATGCATTTAGTTTTCCCAAACACCAGAGTAAACATGCATGTGTTTAGTTTTCTCAAAACACAACAGAATGACAAACAAACATCACAGAACACCAAGCACCAACAGAATGCATTTTGCATTTTAATGCTATTTTCAAACCAGTTTTAAGATATGCATTTTAATCATCACTAAAATGGCATGCAAACATTTTCCAGCATTCACACAGGATGTAAAACAACATATTTTACCAGTAAAATAGCCAACAACAACTTATCAGAATAATCACTTCTAAAAAAAAATGCATTTTCTCTCAAAATGTCATTTTTTCGAAATAGCTTTTCTTTTAAAAATAGAACTGAAAACAACACAATTTATGGCCCTAATGCAGCTAAAATATGGAAGGTGACTTTACCCTTGTAGCGTGCTCTGCTATTTCTCTTGTTCCTGCTGCGTTCCCTTTTCTGCGTCCAGAAACGGTGAAGCTGTTCCTTGAGTTTGCTGTTGCAAAACTTGGTTCTTTCTCTTCGTATTGAGGTGGGGATTAACTTTACTACTGGGGGTTTTCAGGTTTGAGGCTTGGATTCTCAGTTAATGGGGTTTGAAGGATTTCCCTCTCTAAAATTTCAGTTCGGGAAAGGCAAAAAGCAGAAACAGAGATAGAATGGGAGGAGTGATGGAGTTGGTACATGCAATATGGGCAGTATGGTGGAAGGAATGGTGTACTGAAATTACCATCCTTCTCACTCCTATTTATAGGTTCTTAAGGTGCCACCTCACTTGCCACTTGTCTGATTTTCCAGCTCTTTAATTATCTTGCAATTAGCCACTTAATCCTTACTTAATTGTCCAATTAATTTAATTACTTGAAATTAAATTAATTTACTTCTTTATCCAATAATTTTAATTCATACTTCAAAATAATTATTTATATATATATATTTACTCAAAACATACATATATTAAATATTTACAAAAATTCCCAAAATGCCCTTGACAATAATTCCAAAATTAATATTTAAAATTAAGGGTCTTACAATACTACCCCCCTTAAATTAGTTTCGTCCTCGAAACTACATGTCCGTAAATAATTGAGGGTATTGTTCCTTCATTTTACTTTCCAATTCCCAGGTTACGTCTCCAGTAGTCGGATTCCAAATCACCTTGACTAGTGGGACTTCCTTGTTTCTCAACTGCTTAATCTTCCTGTCTTCGATCCTCACCTTAAATACTTCAAACGACAGGTTGTCCCTTAGCTGAATCGTATCAGGCTCGATTACATGTGTCGGGTCTGCAATGTACTTTCTTAGCTGTGACACATGAAATACGTCATGAATGTTGGACAGTATTGGAGGTAAATCAATCCGATAGGCCAATGGTCCAATACGTGCAGTAATCTGGTATGGCCCAATAAATTTGGGAGTCACCTTCCTTGACTTAATAGCTCTGCCAACACTAGTTGTAGGCGTAACCTTCAAAAATACAGTATCACCCTGCTCGAATTCCAAGGGTCTGCGGCGCTTGTCTACATAATTTTGGAATTCCCAAAATGCCCTTGACAATAATTCCAAAATTAATATTTAAAATTAAGGGTCTTACAATACTACCCCCCTTAAATTAGTTTCGTCCTCGAAACTACATGTCCGTAAATAATTGAGGGTATTGTTCCTTCATTTTACTTTCCAATTCCCAGGTTACGTCTCCAATAGTCGGATTCCAAATCACCTTGACTAGTGGGACTTCCTTGTTACTCAACTGCTTAATCTTCCTGTCTTCGATCCTCACCGAAAATACTTCAAACGACAGGTTGTCCCTTAGCTGAATCGTATCAGGCTCGATTACATGTGTCGTGTCTGCAATGTACTTTCTTAGCTGTGACACATGAAATACGTCATGAATGTTGGACAGTATTGGAGGTAAAGCAATCCGATAGGCCAATGGTCCAATACGTGCAGTAATCTGGTATGGCCCAATAAATTTGGGAGTCAACTTCCTTGACTTAATAGCTCTGCCAACACTAGTTGTAGGCGTAACCTTCAAAAATACAGTATCACCCTGCTCGAATTCCAAGGGTCTGCGGCGCTTGTCTACATAATTCTTCTGACGATCTTGTGAAGCCTTCATTTTCTCTTGTATTCTCTTGATCTTCTTCTGTGGTCTGTTCCACCATCTCAGGTCCGACAATCATACTTTCTCCGTCCTTATACCAGCATAAGGGCGTTTGACACTTGCGTCCGTATAATGCTTCATACGGCGCCATTCCAATGCTAGCATGGAAACTGTTGTTGTAGGTGAACTCAATCAATGGCAGAACGTCATCCCAACTCCCTCTGTCATCCAACACACATGCTCTTAAGAGATCTTCCAAAGACTGATTGGTTCTCTCGGTTTGTCCATCTATTTGAGGGTGATAAGCTGAACTCAGCTTTAATTTCGTCCCCAAAGCTTCATGCAACGCTCCCCAAAAGTGAGATGTGAACTTTGGGTCACGGTCAGATACTATACTTGATGGAACGCCGTGTAACCTCACGATCTAAGCGATGTAGATCGCTGTCAGCTTGTCTACTTTATAAGTTGTTCTCACCGGTAGGAAATGTGCGGACTTCGTTAATCGATCCACTATTACCCAAATAGAATCGTTCTTTTTCCTTGTCTTGGGCAGTCCTGTTATGAAATCCATGGAAATGCTGTCCCACTTCCATTCTGGTATATCCAAATGTTGCAGCATTCCAACCGGTCGTTGATGTTCCACTTTCGCTTTCTGACAAGTCAAACAAGCGGATACATATTCTGCCACATCCCTCTTCATTCCTGGCCACAAGATATTTTGTCTTAAGTCCTGGTACATCTTGGTCGCTCCAGGATGAATACTCAGTTTACTCTTGTGAGCCTCTTCCAAAATCGCTCTTCTCATCTCTGCAACTTCTGGTACACAAACCCTTCCGTTACATCTTAGAATATTATCTGTTCCGATGCTGAATTCAGTGGTTTGTCCTTGTGCCAACAGATTCCTCTTTTCTTGGATCAATGCATCATTTTGCGAGTTTGCTATCTCCTCCAGTAATCCACTCGAAAGTGTTATCATTCCACACTTTAACACTCCTGGTGCAAACTTCACGTCCAAGTGTAGGTCTCTAAATGCTTCCCACAACTCTTGTTGTCTAGCCATTATCATCGAAGATACTGACACACTCTTCCGACTTAATGCATCAGCCACCACATTGGCCTTTCCAGGGTGATACTGCAAGGAGAAGTCAAAATCTTTTAGAGTCTCCATCCATCTTCTCTGACGCATGTTCAATTCCTTCTAGTCGAACAGATACTTCAGGCTTTTGTGATCACTAAACACCGTGAATGTGCATCCATAAAGGTAGTGTCTCCAGACCTTTAGCGCAAACACTACTGCAGCAAGTTCTAAATCATGGGTAGGGTAGTTCCGTTCGTGAGTCTTTAACTTCCTTGAGGCATAAGCTACAGCTTTCTTGTTTTGCATCAGAACACATCCCAACCCTTGGTGAGATGCATCACAGTAAACTTCGTATGGTTCCTCTGGCTGTGGCAATACCAATACTGGTGAGGTTGTTAATTTCTCTTTCAGCAACTGGAAACTTTCCTCACACTTCTCCGTCCATGCGAACGGTTGATTCTTTCTAGTTAGTTGTGTCAGAGGAGCTACAATCTTAGCGAATCCTTCAATGAATCTTCTATAGTACCCTGCTAATCCGACAAAACTTCTTATGTCCGTGACAGTCTAGGGCTGTTTCCAAGCAAGAATAGTCTCAATCTTTGCAGGATCCACAACGATTCCTTCTTTGGTTATTACGTGTCCCAAGAAATTCACTTCCTTTAGCCAAAACTTGCACTTCGATAAATTGGCATACAGCTGCTTTTCGTGTAAGATTCCAAGAACTTGGCGTAAGTGCTCTTCGTGTTCTTCTTCATCCTTTGAATAAATCAAAATATCGTCGATGAATACCACCACAAACTTATCCAGAAACGGGCTGAATATCCTATTCATATAATCCATAAATATTGCTGGTGCATTTGTAACCCCAAAAGGCATAACGAGATATTCATAGTGTCCGTAACGAGTTCTGAAAGCAGTCTTCTGAATATCTCCTTCTCTTACTCGAATCTGATGGTATCCCGACTTCAAATCAATCTTTGAAAACACTGCTGCACCCCTCAATTGGTCCATCAAATCGTCAATGCGCGGTAAAGGGTAACGATTCTTGATAGTCACCTTGTTAAGCTGTCGATAATCCACACATAACCGCGAACTTCCATCCTTCTTCTTAACCAACAATACCGGTGCTCCCCACGGCGATACACTTGGTCTGATAAATCCTTTCCTCAACAAGCCTTCAATCTGACCTTTAAGCTCGCTTAATTCCAATGGCGACATCCGATACGGCGCAATTGCAATAGGTCCAGTTCCTGGGTTTAAGTCAATGAAGAACTCTACCTCTCTCACTGGGGGTAATCCTGGAATCTCAGGTGGAAATACGTCCGGGTATTCTTTGACTAACATCACATCTTCTATATTTATATCCATCTTGGTCTCCATGTTAGCCAATGATAAGAACTCCTGAGTTCATTCTCTCAGTGATACTCCAAGTTGGTTAGCAGTCAAATATTGAGTGACTCCAGGTTCGGGGAAAAGAACCAGTTTTCGAGCGCAATCCAAAACTACGTAATTATATGACATCCAATCCATGCCGAGAATGATCTCGAGGGATTGTAGGGGTAGACAGATTAGATTAACCAAGAAGTCCCTATTCTGAATTGTTACCGTACAGTGTAAACATGCAGAGTCTACAATCAAAGTTTTAGCAGGCGTAGTAACAACCAAATCAAAAGGCAAAGCAGATACAGACAACTTCAAACGATGCACACAATCCAAAGCAATGAATGAGTGGGTTGCCCCCGAATCAAAAAGTGCAGTTAGGGTGTTACCTGCAATCTCACACTCTTGCTGGATTAAATTCTGAGCTTGTCCTCCAGCTTCAGCACCCATGTGGTAGACGCGGCCTCTAGCAGTAGGACGGGTAGCCCTAGTCGCGTTCACCGTTGGCTCCACCTTCGGAACCCGGCAATCCCTCACCACATGTCCTGGCTTGTGGCAGTTGAAGCACAACAAATCCCTCGTGGTACAAGCAGTTGCAATATGTCCTTCCTTTCCACAGCGATAACACCGGACTCCTTGTCCCAACTGCCGTCCAAATGTCTGGTTTCCCGGCCGATTCTGGCCCCTTCTGTTGTTCTGTGGCCGGTTATACAGCTTGGCCACTTGCTTCCCTTTGTTGTTCTGGTTATTCATCCGACTAGGCCCTCCTGAGTTAAAGTGACCACCTCTGTTGGCCCTTTTATTCTTCATTTCCTCCACCTCTCTACACTTTTCCACTAGCACTTGGAAGCGTTGTATTCCCAAGGGTAGGACCGATTCTTGGATCTCATATCTCAATCCATTCTGGAAGCGATGACACATGAACTGTTCATCAACTTCTTCTCGAAAGAATCTGAAGTGTCTGGATAGCAACTCAAATTTAGCGGCGTATTCTCCCACTGTCATACTCCCCTGGTACAATTTCAGAAAGTCATCCCCCAACTTGGTCCTCGTACTCATTGGGAAGTACTTGTCTAGAAACTTCTTTTTGAAGGACTCCCAGGTCACTTCCTTTTGAGCCGACGCCATCAGTGATCTCGTACTCCTCCACCAGTACTATGCGTCCCCTACCAGCAGGTACGTGGCATAGTTGACCTTCACTACTGCCCGATAGTTAATCATCTCGAATATCTTTTCCATCTCTTGGATCCACTGATTTGCCCTTTCTGGACCCTCATCACCTATAAACTTGGGAGGGTTATGACGACGAAAGTCCTCAAGCCCTCTAGACTCAGCAGCGCGAATTTCTCGTTCTCTCTTCTCTAAGTCGCGTTGAGTCTTGGCAGCCGTCTGGGCAGCAACAGACGCAACCATTTTGTTCATTGCCTCAGCCATTCTATCTTCCCGGCTGACATTCGTCCTTGCGGTATCGTCTCTTCTTGGCGGCATTGTTTCCTACAAAACCATCATTACTTCAGTCACACCACAACTCTCACAAGACTTGAAACTTTAACTACTTGCTTCTTATGCATGATCAGTTAATGACTCAAAAACAACACCTTAATCAGAGCTTAAACCCCAAAATTAACCAAATGCTCTGATACCACAATTGTAACACCCCGAGTTTAAAACACAGCGCGGGTGCATTTTTTTTTTCAATAAATAATTAAAATGAGTTTTCCCCAAATTTATCTCAAAAGGATTAAAATAAGGTTTTCGTAAAATAGTATGTTATTGATTAATCGATGAACGTAAACCAAATACTTCATCAGGATTATCTCTAAGTACTTATCTTGGAAATTAACTTTTAAACATTAATACATCCCAAAATATCATTGTCATAATACATCAATAGTAAATATCAGAGTACATGGTTCAGCAGAAAGTAGCACAAAATTTCCAAAATAAGACAAATTACAATTTCACCCAAAGCCTAATACAATAAGTCTAACTGATCATGCGCTGAAGCTGCAGTAGCAAGGATTCCCTCCGCATCCCACACAAGTCTCCACTGGCTCTGTAGCTCGCTTCGATGTAACCTCCTCCTCCTCCTCGTACATAAAGGGATCGGTCTCCTCCGAAGTCAAGTCAATACATACTCGTGGCCGCTTTGGCGGTGCCGGAATCTCGTAGCAGTCCTCGGAAATTCTAGATGGATCCAGAATCTCAGTCGCTACCAGTCTCTGCTCATCACGCTCCTCTATCGCATCAGACTCATGTATCTCTCTTCCAATCTCAGGATTGGGAGTCACCACTCCTACAGTGGCCTCTGCCTCAACCCTCTCAGCAGACTCCTCCGCATCGTCAAAAACTCTGTGCGCCTCTAGCACCAGGCAGAAGGCACGGGAAACTCTATGCTCGCGTGTGTGCGCTCTACGAAGTCTTCCACACCATCAGTCCTACTTGTCCACTCCAGCCACCCCGTATACGTCGCTCTGCTTGAGAGGGGGTCAAAAGCCCAAGCAGTGCGCGAGTAGCGTTCAAGGAAATTCAACGACGTTTCTGTCGTTCGGGTGCCCACGGGCGGCGCGGGTTTGGGAGGCATATGAGGGCAAAGCCCAAAGTCCACAATATAATGGCAAGGGGTCACCGACCGAAAATAACAGATAATCACATAGCATAGATTGCACAACAACATCTAATCATGGCATAAGTTATGATGATGAGGAAAATAATAATGCTCATTTGGAAACTTATGACTTTTATGCCTTTTCAAAACAGGAGTTAATGATTATGAATATGCGGTAAGTACAGCCAACACGTCAACAAAACAAAAATATAAATTCATAAATATCAGATTTTTGGACAGCACTCACACGCATTAATTTCCAACATTCATCCTATAACAATCATGACACAACGGTCAAATCCCACAATGTAATGCATATATGCTCATGCATAAATTTTCTTGGAATCACCAAGGTGCAGTCGCTTAACAGACCAGCACATCTCAACGGCCCTCATGACCAGGGTGCAATCGCTCAACAGATCAGCACCAGTGCAGACGCTCAACAGTCCAGCACATCGTGGAGTCGCTCAACAGAACAGCACGTTTGACATCACCCAAGGTACAATCGCTCAACAGATCAGTACCCAGTGCAGACGCTCAACAGTCCAGCACTCGTGCAATTGCTCAACAGATCAGCACGGGGTTGCGCATTTCTGGGTACAGACGCTCAACAGTCCAGTACCAGTGCAGACGCTCAACAGTCCAGCACTTATATACCAAAGTACAATCGCTCAACAGATCAGTACTTAGTGCAGACGCTCAACAGTCCAGCACTCGTGCAATCGCTCAACAGATCAGCACGTGGTTGCGCATTACTCTGTGGCCCATCGCGGGTACCACTTGACTATGCAATGCATGAATATGCACTGTTTCATTTCTCTAGAAACAGAATGCAAAACAGAAATTCATGCCTCCCAATCATATTTAAATATTTCAGCACAGTCATACACAACAACATCACAATCATGAATTAACAGTGAATTAATCATTCACACTTTGAAATGTTTTTCCCAACCTCTCAAAAATTCAGACACAGAATTAAAACTGGGATTTTTCTGAGATTTACGAATCTGTATTCGAATACAGCTCTTCTGTATTCGAATACAGAAGCCAAAAACAGTGCAAATTCACACTCTGTATTCGAATACAGCCCTCTGGTATTCGAATACAGAGGCAGATTTCAGTGCATAAATCAACCTCTTTCATTACATCAGTAAGGTTTTTAAAACTTCATCACCACTACTTCAAAATCTCATCAAAAGTTCCACTTTAACTCACCACAACATTCCCTGTATTCCCCAGACACTCAGGGTTTTTCAAAACATTCTTAAAACTTGAAATTTTCTGAAACACGAATCTGTATTCAAATACAAACTCCGTGTATTCGAATACAGAAGCAGGAATTGAAATTTAACATTCTGTATTTGAATACAGCATGGCTGTAGTCGAATACAGGAGTTCAGTCTTTTAAAAATTCAGCCTTTTCTCCCAAGTCACTTAAAGATTTTCAAACATCCTTCTCTCTTCTTTAAAACCATTTCACAGACTTCTTTTCAATTCATTTAAAACTTCTCAGGGTTTCTCAACACTTCAAAACTCACATGACAGTGATTAAAACATGTTTTTCTGGAAAACACGAATCTGTATTCGAATACAGCTTCCTTGTATTCGAATACAGAAGCTAAAAACTGAGTTTCTGGAAAAACTCGAATCTGTAGTCGAATACAGCATGTCTGTAGTCGACTACAGATGTGAAGACAGTGTTAAAATTTCACTTTTGTATTCGAATACGACATGGCCGTAGTTGAATACAGATGCGAATACATAAGCAAAAATCTTTCCTCTGTATTCGAATACAGGGGCTCGTATTCGAATACAGGTTCGAATACTCACATGTTGTAGTCGAATACACCTTCGAAAACTAGTGAAGTTCAACCCTTTTCAAAACTGATTCTTTTAAAACAACAGCCAACATCAAAACAGATTCTGCACTTTTTCAAGAAAAGTCTTTCCTCATTTAAAATCCCTTTTTCTTTAAAAACCATCAACACCACCAGAATCACACAAAACAACCAAAAGCAGAATCATCATTATCATCAGAGTCACACAAGACATCCGCAACAAAACATAATCAGAATTGTCCAGCTTTTTAAACCATCAACACATCATGTAACACTTCAGTTTTCACATTCAACAGAAACAAACATGCAACATCTCAGAGTTCTCAAACACTAGAGCAAACATGCATGCATTTAGTTTTCCCAAACACCAGAGTAAACATGCATGTGTTTAGTTTTCTCAAAACACAACAGAATGACAAACAAACATCACACAACACCAAGCACCAACAGAATGCATTTTGCATTTTAATGCTATTTTCAAACCAGTTTTAAGACATGCATTTTAATCATCACTAAAATATCATGCAAACATTTTCCAGCATTCACACAGAATGTAAAACAACGTATTTTACCAGTAAAATAGCCAACAACAACTTATCAGAATAATCACTTCTAAAAAATGCATTTTCTCTCAAAATGTCATTTTTTCGAAATAGCTTTTCTTTTAAAAACAGAACTGAAAACAGCACAATTTTTGGCCCTAATGCAGCTAAAAGATGGAAGGTGCCCTTACCCTTGTAGCGTGCTCTGCTATTTCTCTAGTTCCTGCTGCGTTCCCTTTTCTGCGTCCAGAAACGGTGAAGCTGTTCATTGAGTTTGGTGTTGCAAAACTGGGTTCTTTCTCTTCGTATTGAGGTGGGGATTAACTTTACTACTGGGAGTTTTCATGTTTGAGGCTTGGATTCTCAGTTAATGGGGTTTCAAGGATTTCCCTCTCTAAAATTTCAGTTCGGGAAAGGCAGAAAGCAGAAACAGAGATAGAATGGGAGGAGTGATGGAGTTGGTACATGCAATATGGGCAGTATGGTGGAAGGAATGCTGTTCTGAAATTACCATCCTTCTGACTCCTATTTATAGTCTCTCAAGGTGCCACCTCACTTGCCACTTATCTGATTTTCCAGCTCTTTAATTATCTTGCAATTAGCCACTTAATCCTTACTTAATTGTCCAATTAATTTAATTACTTGAAATTAAATTAATTTACTTCTTTATCCAATAATTTTAATTCATACTTCAAAATAAATATTTATATATATATTTACTCAAAACATACATATATTAAATATTTACAAAAATTCCCAAAATGCCCTTGACAATAATTCCAAAATTAATATTTAAAATTAAGGGTCTTATAGAGAACATCCAGAGGGATCTATTGCAGAGGGTTATTTAGCTCATGAATGCTTGATATTTTTTTCTCGATATCTCTCTATAGTGGAAACATATTTTAATCGACCTAGTCGAAATGATGATTCGAATTTTGTGGAAAATACAAATCTTTTAAATCCTAGAGGAAGACCATTGGGGATAAAGTGTAAAGTTGAATTCAATGTGAAGAAAAGAAAAAGGGCTTCACGGATTTCCCTTGACAAGAAAACATTGTTGCTAGCACATAGATACGTGCTTTTTAATAGCCATAATGTCGACTCCTTTCAAAAGTAAGTCAATTTATTTATGTTTATATTTAGTTACTAAAATTTGGTTTGACGCCTTTATATTAATTATAATGTCTAATCTCTCTTATTACATAGAGAACACATTGATCTTATTAGGAGACAAAATCGTCGATTATCTTCTTATGAAGTTGACAAAATACATTGTCGATCATTTTGTGATTGGTTCCGTGAACGAGTATGTGTTACAAATCGTTTTCATCCCTAATTTAGAATTTACAAATCATTTTAAATTTTAACAATTTGCAATTTTGGTAGGTTTCATGGTTGGAAGATCAAGGTAGTGTTCTAGTGACAGATGATATCAAGTGGCTTGCACGTGGTCCACTAGAAATAGTGAGAAAATATAGCGGTTATATTATTAACGGAGTTAGATTCCATACAAAGAAGCGTTAAAGAGGCTTGAAGACTCAAAACAGTGGCATTGTCGTTACTGTTAAGACAAAAAGTTATGCTAGTTCAAGAGATAAGCACCCGAAAGAAGGGGAGATAAACTATTATGGTGCACTAACAGATATAATTCAATTAGATTATTTTGAAAATATAAGGCATTATTGTTCAAGTGTGATTGGGTTGACATAAATAAAGGTTGTAGAATTGATAATTTAGACATGATATTGGTCAATTTCAATTATTTACAACACACTGGGAATGATGTATGCGATGACCCATTTATTTTGGCCTCTCAAGCCAAAAAAGTATTCTATGTGGAGAATAGAAAACAAAATGATTGGTTTGTTGTTGTGCATGCTAAAGATAGAGATGTGTATGACTTTGGTGATGAGCTATCCAATGATGTAGATCAAGGGAATGAACAAGTCTTGCAAGATATAAATGACAATGACTTGATTAGAGCAGAAGTTGATGATAATCATAATATCATTGAAGTTACAATATCCATGGAGAACATTCTCCAAAATGATGAGGGTGGTGATGATACAGAGGATGAGAGTGAGGGAGATTTCTTTTAATATATAGACCAAATTATTTATCAATCCATTTGTTTGACTTCTTATTTATTAAAGTTACAAAGGTGTGTAGTTATTTTTGCTCACTACCATTTTATGTGTTTCATTTTTTGAGGAAGATTATTACTGTCATCGTTTATTTATTTTTACAAAAATTAAAAACTAATTTGGCTTTGGCATATGTAGAAAGTACCATGGGGAAGCGCAAAAGGAAGTTGAATACTACTCAAAATCATGGCCAATCACAAGACGAAGGGCACTCAATTGATGGCTGTAATGAACTCAACCAAAATAACCATTCTATGTCTGAAGAGGGAAGTCATGTTGAAGCTGGAGGTAAATTATTTTTGTTTCTATTAGTGCTATATAAGATCTATGTTTTTGATGAAGAGAAAAGACTATGAATAAAGATCAAGATGCAAGCTCAAAGTGAAATCAACATTCAAGTCATCTATTAGGAAACTTAGATTTTAAGGTACTTGATAAAAATCCAAATACATTTCAAATACAATTATATGAGAACCTTTGTATTTTAGCATATGCATCAAAAGAATTTTCAAAGTGTCAAAAATGCATAAACTATATTTGAAAATCAAGTTTTTGGCTAATATCAAAGTTGTATTCGACTACATATATGTGTAGCCGAATACAGATGAAGTCAGTAGCAAAAAATGGACATCTATTTTTTACTACAGCATCTGGTAGCCGAATACAAAATCAAGTAAGTGGAAAAATTCATTGTCTCGTATTCTAATACAAGGTTTTTGTATTCGAATACGACGCTGAAATTTTGAATAAACACTGAACGTTACAGAAGTGTATTCGAATATGCATAAGCTATATTCGAATACAAGTGCGAATCAATGCAATTTTTCAAATCATATCTCATTTGGATCATTGCATAAGTTCATCAAAACTTATGGGAATAATCACCACTGATCTGAAGTGTTGTCTATGGAGTATAAATACCTCACAACTTTTCTAAACTAATCAATTCTACTACCAACTTTGAACAACTTGCTGAAATATTTTATGAACTTTTCAAAGTTATATTTTCATACTTCAAGTACATGCTCTACAATTTTCATATCATTGAGAAAGGTTCTCTATTGTACATGAAAGTATATTGGATTGTTATCATTGTACAAACTATTATATCATGTTGTTCTTAATTAAGAACATTGTTGTAAAAAATCATTGAAGTTATTGTTTGAAGAAAGTGGTGTATTTTCTTCAAGTGTTGTAAACTAAGATAGTGGTGTGCTATCTTAGGCAGAGTGTTAGAAATTTGTAGCAAAAGTCTTAGTGTTAGACTTGTACTTATTCTAACAAATAGTGGAAAATCTCTTGTGGTGTGCAAGAGGACTGGATGTACCCTTGATTGTAAGAGGAACCATGATAAATTTTTGTGTGCTTTACTTTCTGTTATTTACAAGCTTTCATACACTAACCCAACTAGAAAAATAATTCACAAAACTCTAAAAACCAGAAAAGTTTATTAAACACCCAATTCACCCCCCCCTCTTAGGTGCGCCTCTGTACTTACAAAAATAACCACTCTATGTCTGAAGAGGGAAGTCATGTTGAAGCTGAAGGTAAATTATTTTTGTTTCTATTAGTGCTCTTGCAACTTCACTAGACTTCGTGTGGTTGTATTGATCTAAGACAATTGATATTGAGTGTTTTATGGTTTGCTAATAAGAGTATATGATTTAGGTGAAAAGAGAACAAAAGGTTATACACACATGCTAGATGTGTGGGACATGCCAGATGGAGAGTTTATATTGGTGGATGTAGATTCTTTTGATAATCATATTAGTTTGGAAGGAAAAACTCTATTAAATGCAAAAGGAAGTTTGGTAAGGAGATCCCAATGTGCTCCAATCAATTATGTTAGCTGGAATAAGATGCACGAGTCCTATATTACTGCTATGATTGAACTTATTCAGGTGTTGTATAAGTTTTTAAAAGTTCTATTTCATTTCACATTTTATAAATATTTTTTTGCAATAATATGTTTAATGAAATTTGTGTTTTGTTAATTATTCATATGATAGACAAAGTTTCAGTTTGTTCCTGAATTCACCAAGCAAACTGAGAAGATAATAAAGGATAACATGGGGATTAAGTGGAGGCAATTCAAGTATCATTTGAAATCAAAGAGATATGACAGTAGTAAGACAGAAGCGGAAGTGGCTGCCTACATCCCGGACACAAGGATTGATCCTTCTCAATATGGTGCTTTAGTACATCATTGGTGTTCCAAGAATGGACAGGTATATGTATAATGTCATTAATATTTTTTTCGTATAACAATTATTTATCATGTGCTTGTTTATATTGTTGACTTTACTTATTCATTGGATATAGAAAATAAGTACATGAACAAAAACAATCGCACAAAATATGATGACATACATTGCATGGGAACCAAGAATCTTCCACGATTAATTCATGAGATGGTTTGTCTCTTTTGGTGTTTTTTAATTAATTTCTCAATACAAATATGATGGTTGACATTCTTGTTACTAATGTTAGACGGAAAAAGCTAGAGGAAAGCAACCATCACGAGCACAAATTTACATTAATACTCGAACTCGAAAAGATGGAAGCAATGTTACTGAAAAGGCAACTGATGTAATTGTAAGAATTTTAAACTTTGATGATAAATTTGAAATAACTCATTCTCATAATCTTAGTGTCACAATTCACAAATAGATTGTGTGGCTAATTTTATATTCTAGCTCATGTTATTAGCTTTCATGAATTAGTCTTATTGTGCCTAACTTTCATAACTTGAATGTGTTATGTAACTTTCTTTTGATGTATAATAACAAAAGTCTTATTGTGACAAACATGCATGATGAATAATTTCATAATATTTTCTCTCTCCTTTTTAGGTTAATTTATGTTGTTTCTAGGTTAAAGCAAATTTTAAGAAAATGATGTTTCTTTTTTTATTCCTAAGTCGTCCATTAAAGAATACAAAGTTTCAAGTTGTTAAATGCTGTAAATGACTATGACACTTTGTGTTAAATGTAGGAAGAAATAAAGAAGCATATGGTAGAGGAGGCAGACAGCTCAAATAATCCTCAAACCACTCAAGATTCTATAAACTGGAAGAATGATATTTACTCAAAAGTTAAAGGGCCTGAAAAAAGAGGACATGTGCATTGCCTTGGCATGATTCCTCGACATGCAAGTTCTAGCTCTAACTCTCATGCTAACCATAGAGTTAAAACATTGGATAATTTGCTTGGAAATCTTGTTTCCGTTCTCCAAGTACGGTTTTCTAAAGATCCACAAATTAATGAGGTTTTACAAGCTGTAGCTAACTAGATATAATTTATGTCAAATGATAATTGATAACTGATGACTATTAACATTATGTCACAAACATTTTGATATTTTGTGGTTATTTTGAATAGGTGAATGGAGATAGTGAAGTATAATTACATTATTTTATCTCAGTCTCACTGCCTTCAGAAAGCGAAAGAATTCTTAACTTGCTCTCGCTATCGAGTTCCGTATGATTTTTTTCTTCTTCATTTCATTTTTGTTAATTATTGTTTCGTGATGATTGGTCTTGTTTTCGTTCTTGATTATGAATCTGGAACTTATATTATATGCTTTATAGATCGTGATTTGATGATAATGCTATGCTGTAATTAGTTTTTTGTTTTTATGATTGGTACTTTGTAGATTTTATTTATATATTAAAGACGATTAGTTACAGATTGTGACTGAAATCTTGTATTTTAATTAATGCAATTTAATTCATATACTATCGCTGTAAATATTTTTTATACTATCGTCAATTATAACTGTCGTATCATTAAAAATGTTTGATTGCAATTTAACTATTTATAAATTTATACAAATGACTGTTTTTGATTCGTTTGGTATAAAACTTTGTTTCGCTTCATATTTTTAGTTATTGTTTATTTAACAAAGTAATTTTTTTGGGTCTAATTTGTGTGTTGAAAAACAGTTAGTGCAGCTGTACTAACTTGGATCATGGGACAGCGTTACATTCAAACATCCAAGATTATGCCTGCTGGTGTTATAGTAGGACTCAGGTAATTAAATGGATTGATTATACATAGTTTTATTTGTAGGTATTCATTAAATTTGAAGTTACTATAAGATTTAATTGCTGGTTGAGTTATTGGCTTGTGTAGATTATAAATCCATGAACTTATTTTGTGAAGAGTTAATGCATTGGTGAATGTAGATTTTTTCTTGATACTCTTGTCTAACTAATGAAGGTTTCACCATTCCATTTATTTTCAAAATAAAACAAAAGTTATAGTTTACTATCATAGAATTTATAATGTTTGGGCAATTATCACGCCTTACAAATTGGTTATATGAGTTGAGTTAGGTTCAAAATCTAATATACTATCATAACTTATTCTAAATGGGTTGTTGGGTCAAATGAATTTATCTACGCACTCCACCTAATAACCCTAACCAGAGTTTATAAAGCTGGACAATCCAAACTTTACAATCTGGCACAAAATCTAAGAATCGTGGCCATGTTTAGTTCAAGTTATTTTCAAATTTTTTTTAGCATGTTGTTGCCGATTTGAAGATCTATAATAATTATTTTCCATATCTGATTTCAGGAATCAAACACTACTTGTACTAATAGATTGTTGTTTGTTTGCTTGTCTTAATGGTCTCTTGACTTAATATAAGCACGTGTGAACATATATGCAAGTTTGGGTGTTTGTTATTTCTAAACTACTGCTGAGTGATGTGCTTTGAATTGCATTTCTTAACATGAGAAATGCATGTTTTTGTATATGGAGTTAAAGACATTTTCCCTTTGTTTTTTTTTTTGGTGCAGTGGTCTCATGACTCTGTTTTATCTCTACAAACTAGCAACTTGTGGCAATCATATACCTGCTAAGGCTGACTGATGATAATACATATACGTTGGGTGACCTACATGACTGAGATGATTGGGATATATATCATTGTGCTTAGTGATTTTCAGAGTATGTAGGAGAATTTGGCATTCCTGCATTATTCTTTAAGCAGTTCCTTTTGTTAGTCGTTTCTTCTTTTTCTTAATGAAACATTGGGGTCATCCTAAATGCAAAACAGACAATGGTTTGTTTATGAGTCACAAATTCGATGAAAATTCCAAACGCAGCCCATTATGATTTATTACTTAACTACTATGCAAATTTTTAATTCGTTGTGGTGTATGATCTATTCTACCTTTCATTTCAAATCTGACGCAATTTACATTGTCAATATTCAGATTAGGTTCTGACTTGAGAATTAAATTAATGTTAACTTCTTGCATTAGGTGATACTTGGTCTGCTATCTATGAAACTTGCAGTGTAAAATTTCTATACAATATGTAATATACATAACTAGTTTGCATTGTTCTCAATGAGACTAGAAATAGACAATCATCGTCAATGTTTATAGACAGAAGTATTCTTTAATCTTTATTTAGTTTTGTACCTTCCACTCCAAACTCCTGGTATTCTCACACAAGGGGAACTTAGTCACATGCCTATTCTTCACTTATTGGTATTCATAATTTAGAATTACAATTAGTAGGGAGATAAAATAACTTTAATTTAATAAATAATAATAAATATGTTTTAGTGACAGACAATATCGTAAGAATAGATCAATCCTTTATTTATATATATTTAGTTTTTAGTCATAGACAATATCGTAGCAATAGATCAATTTTTTATTTATATTTATGTAGTTTTTAGTGACAGACAAACCATAAAAATTAATCAATTCTTTATTTATATTTATCTAGGTTTTAGTGACAGTCATTGTTGTAGGTAGAAATCAAAAACCTGTAGTGACAGTCCTCAAAACATGGAGTGATAGTCCTCAAAACATGGAGTGGCAGTCCTCAAAGTGTAGCAAGATGCCTCCTTAATGTTGACGGTGGATTTGAGTGTCACTCAAAATATTATTGACCTATACGTATACTTTTTGACTTTTAGTGACTAACTTTGTCTATTACTAGAGAAGTCAGTTTTCTTGTAGTGATAATGAACTAATGCTCACATGTTTCTTTTGGAAGTTTAATGTGACAAACATGTTTCTTTTGTTTAGTTATAATGTACACACTCATGCTCTATTTACTTTACTTAAATAGGCTTTAGCACTCAAAGAGTTGCAATAAAACCATTCTAAAATTATAATTATTTAAATGTCTCTCGGATATATCTGAGTTATTATATCTTGTCCGTTTAGTTTACTCAATTGATGAGATCCTTACATAAATAGCTTGTTCCAACATTTCTTTATTATTGTTTTATTATTTTTGTAGCCTATCATGATATACAAGGGCAAAATCTCAAAACAACAGCAACAATATTGAATAATCACATAAAAAATATTAATAGTATTGAATGACTTTAAAATTTTAAAATTAGTTGTAGAAATAATACACCAACGAAATAAAAATCTATTTATGAATAAAACTACAGTATTATTATGCATATCAAATATAAAAACAACATAATATATTTATCCCCTTATTCCCATTTGTTCATATTTGAAAGCAAGAGTTTAATGACCAAAATTGGTGATGTGACTCCTAGTACTAGTTTGGTGCTTTGATCATCGCTCCGCTGGGTGTACACTCCATTTCTTTCCCAACACTATTTTGTAAAAAATTCATTTAATTCCATTTTTTTTAACATTTAACACTTGTTTTAGTAATAGAAAAAATAAGTGTAATAGCAACAAATGTTGAAATTAGGGACTTTTAACATCGGTTTTTAAAATTGGTGTTATGTTAATTTATAACACAAGTTTTTTAATAAAATAAATGTTATCAGTGCCCAACCATATCATAATATGAGTACGAATTAAGTATGTTATTCTTGTTTTATAAAAAAAAAACAATATGATAAGTTATATATAACAACGATTTTTAGATAAAATAGGTGTTATAAGTGATCTTGTAACATCTGTTCTATATTAAAACAGGTGTGATATGTGTTTTTTTTTTTAAATAATTTTTTTTTTGCTTATGCTATTTTTACCTTGAAAAAACTAAATTTTGACAACAATTGCATCAAATATATCCAAAAATATACATTTCATATAACAAAATATTCTATACATATATTAAACAACAACAGTTGCACCAAATGTACTCACAAATATATATTTTAGATAACAAAATACATTGTAAGATTATATTAAACAATGTAAAAACAAGTAAAAACAAGTAAAACTGTATATAAACTTTTATTAAACGTCTTGGTTTTGTCAAACTTCCTTTTTCTTTAATTTGTTTATTTTTTCTTTCTCAACATGTTTATAAGTCTCTTAGATCTAATAATTGAAGGTGCAAACACGAGAATGAGGGGTTAAATTGTGTTTGAAAGAGTTTATAACTTTTTGCTAATTTGATAAAGACTGGTTGGATTTTATGAATTACTTAGATAAGAAGCAATCGGTTTTAGAGGCAACAAACAATGAAAACATAAATAATTGGGCACGTAGATTTATCCCGGTTCACCACTAACTTGGCTATATTAAGTCCCCTTATTCGAAAGGCGTTAATCCACTAATTCAAATACCTTGAATTACAAAGAATCTGACCCTCCAAAGCCAGTCTTCCCAAACAGCCTGGCAACCCAGACTTTTGATGAACTAACCACCTTGACCCTATAAGTCAAGTCGTCTCCTAACAACTCTAGATTGAAGAATGAACTAAACCACTATCGGGTTGCATACAAAAGATTGAAACTTTAAGTGTTTGCTTCTAACAATGTTGATAATAATAATATTAACTCTACACTCTAAGAACAGAACACTCAGAAAATATTTCTAACTTGAACAAGTGTTTCTCTCTATGAACTCCAAAATGAATTTGAAAATTTGAGCTTACGAGTTCTTCTACTCTTTTATGAATTTTGATGCTCTTCTTCTTCAACCTTAAGTATCTATTTGTAGTTAAAATATGAGCTTCAATTTAGTCATTGTTTAATTCTGAATTGTATCTTCTTTAGATAGTGGTTGTAAATTCTTCAGATTGATTTTATTCGTATTTTGATTAGATTGAGTTTGTAAATTCTTCAGATTGATTCTGTTAATATTTTGTTGTAGATAAATCTAGATCAAATTTTCTACAAATCTTCTTCAAATCTTGATAAAATCTTGACCATATCTTCTTTTCAACTTGGTCAAAGATTTTATTCAATTATAAATTTGAATAAAATCTTATGTTATATTTTCTTCAATTATAAATCTGAATCAAATCTTATTTTAGATATTCTTCAACTATAAATTTGAATCAAATCATATTTTAGATTTTCATCAATTATGAATTTCAATCAAATCTTATTTTAGTTTTTCTTCAAAAGTACGAATCTCCTTCCATACTCTTTGAATTCAAATATATTTTTCTCATAAAATACTTTTACTATAATCAAAACGCTAAGTATAAAATTAACTTGGTTCCAACAATAACAAAATAAAAAAAAAAATTTAATTTAGGATATTCAAATCACATAGTGAACTACAACTCATGCTCTATTTGATATAACAAATAGATGTTCCTTTTATCATATTATATTATAATGTACAAAGTCATGCTGTATTTGCTTTACTTAAATTTGCACTTATAGAGTTCCTATAAAATCTTCCTAAAATTATAATTATTTTAAATGTCTCTTACGTATATTCAGCTATCATATTTTATCCTTTTAGTTTACTCAATTAATGAGATCCTTATATAAATAGTTTTTTCTATTATTTCCTTATTATTGTTTTATTATTTTTATAGCCTATCATGATATACAAGGACAAAATTTCAAAACAACAACAATAATATTGAATGATGAAATAAAAAATATTAATAGTATCAAATGACTGTAAAATTAGTTGCAGAAATAATACAGCAACAAAATAAAAATTAATTTATGAATAAAATTATAATATTGTTATGCATATCCAATATAAGAACAACATAGTTTATTTTACCCCTTATTCACATTTATTCCTACATGAAGATAAGAGGTTAATGAACAAAATTGGTGATGTGAACTCCTAAAGTCCTAATCCTAGTCTGGTCCTTTGATCTTCACTCCACTTGGTGTCAGCTCGATGTCCTTCCATACACTAGTGCACAATATACATTTTACGCTGTTTTTGGTTGAAATTTTATCACTTGTTTTACTAACAGAAAAAAACAAGTATAATAGCAACCAATGTTGTCAGTAGGGAAATTTATAACACACGTTTTTAAATATAACAAGTGTTATAACTGCCCAACAAGTTCATAATATGAGTACAAATCAAGTATTTTACGCTATTTTTTTATACAAAAACTATTTGGTAAGTTATATATAACACTGGTTTTTAGATAAACTAGTTGTTATATGTGATCTTATAAACACCCATTCAATATAAAAATTGGTGTAACACTGCAAGAAAATTTAAGGTTTGCGACACATGGTTTGCGACATTTGTAATAAAACTGACCTCGCCATAAATTTACGACAGTTTTGAGGAACTATAACCACCTTAACCCTACAAATCAAGTCTTCTCCTAACAAACTGACAACCTCATATTGAAGAAGAAACTAAACCACTATCAGGTTGGATACAAAAAATTGGAAATTTCAGTGTTTGCTTCTAACAAAGCTAATAATAATAATAATAATAATAATAATATGATTAATATCTCTCACACTCTATGAAAAGAACACTAGAAAATATTTCTAACTTGAACAAGAGTTTTTCTCTTTGAACTCTAAAATGAATTTGAAATTTTGAGGTAATGAGTTCTT
Source organism: Cicer cuneatum (assembly GCA_037974295.1). Lineage (NCBI taxonomy): Eukaryota > Viridiplantae > Streptophyta > Magnoliopsida > Fabales > Fabaceae > Cicer > Cicer cuneatum. Next base: position 26,784,330 of record JBBPBO010001986.1, on the reverse strand, counting down.
CTACTATTTTCTGATTTTCAATGCTCTTCTTCTTCTTCTTCAGCCTTGAGTATCTATTTATGGTTAAAATTTGATCTTCAATTTATTACTTGTTTAATTCTGAATTGTATCTTCTTCAGATTGAGTTTGTAAATTCGTCAGATTGATTATGTTCATATTTTGTTGTAGATAAATATATATCAAATCTTGACCATATCTTCTTTTCAACTTGGTCAAAGATTTTCTTCAATTATAAATTTGAATCAAACCTTATTTTAGATTTTCTTCAATTATAAATTCGAAAAAAATCTTATTTTATATTTTCTTCAATTATAAATCTGAATCAAATCTTATTTTAGATTTTCTTCAATTATAAATTTGAATCAAATCATATTTTAGATTTTCTTCAGTTATGAATTTGAATCAAATCTTATTTTAGATTTTCTTCAAAATTAAGAATTTTCTTTCATACTCTTTGAAGTCAAATATATTGTTCTCATAAAATACTTTTATTATCATCAAAACTCTATGTTTAAAACCAACTTGATTCCAACAATCTCCCCCTTGACAAAACTTGTATTTTTTATAACAATATTTTTCTTTATATTTCTTTGACTCCCCCTAACTTAGAGCTCCCCATAAGTCTATGTATCATTTCCTCCCCACTTTATCAAATATATTTTCTCCCTTTTTTGTCATCAGACAAAAAGACTTGAAAGTGAAACTTGCTTTTTTTTCTTCTTCTTTTTCTCCTTTTTTCTCTCTGTTTTTGTTTTTTGAATAACATAAATATGTTACATGAAAATATAAAAACTAATGTAAAGCTAAACTACTTTGAAGTTATCACAACATCAGACAGGTATGAAGGTAAGATTTAGGTTTTGTTGATTAAGTCAAATCTATCTTCAGGTAGTGGTTTGGTGAATATGTCAACCCATTGGTGTTCAATGTCTACAAACTGAATGTTTAGAACCCATTTTTGAACAAAGTCATTAATTAAGTGGTGTTTGATCTCTATGTGTTTAGCTCTGGAATGTAGGATAGGATTTTTGGTTAAACTAATGGCAGAAGTGTTATCACAGTATAAGGGAATGTTGGTTTTTAGGATTTTGTAGTCTTCTAGTTGATGTTTCATCCAAATTAGTTGAGAACTACAGCCAACTGAAGAAATGTACTCAACCTCTGTTGTTGACATTGCAATGGTGTTTTGTCTATTACTTGACCAAGATATTAAGTTGTCATTTAGAAAGGTGCAGTTGCCAGTAGTGCTATTTGTAACACCCCGAGTTTAAAACACAGCGCGAGTGTATTTTTTTTTAAAAATAATTAATTAAAATAATTTTCTAATTCATCACTTGAAAAGAATCGAAATAAAAAGTTTCCTTTAATCCGTTTCTTAAAAATAATACATCGTGGATTAATCGATGAACGTAATTAAATAACTTCATCGTAATATCACTAAGTACTTAATTCTGGAAATTTAACACTAAACATTAATATATTTTCAAAAGATAACAATGTCATAATCATCCCAACAGAAAATATCAGAGTGTTAGTTTAGCAGAAAGTAGTACAATAATTTCCAAAATAAACAAATTACATTTCCAGCTCAAATCCTATACATCAAGTCGAACTGATCATGCACTAAAGCTACAGCAGCACGGATTACACCGCATCCTCTGCTAGTCTCGTCTTCACCCAGCAGTCCGCCCCAGATTCCTTGTATTCGAATACAGAAGCATGAAACTGCAATTTTAACATTATGTATTCGAATACAGCATGCCTGTAGTCGAATACATAAGACAAAACATTGAAAGTTCAGCATTTCCTCCCAAGTCATTAAAGGTTTCCAAAACATCATCCTCTCCTCTTCAAAACTATTTCAAAGACTCCATTTTAGTGAGAATCTGCATTCTGTATTCAAATACAGCAAGCCTGTAGTCGAATACAGATGCGAATACAGTGTAAAAATTTCACTTATGTATTCGAATACGACATGGTTGTAAACGAATACAGATGCTAAGTCAGAAGCAAAAATCCTCCCTCTGTATTCGAATACAAGGGCTCGTATTCGAATACAAGTTTGAAAACTTAAGTAAAACATAAGCTTGACAGGTTGTATTCGAATACACACATGTTGTATTCGAATACACCTTCGAAAACCAGTGAAATTTTTCCTGAGACTTCAACACATTTCAAACTGTTTCTTTTAAGAAAAACAACCAAACATCAAAACAGATTCAGCACTTTTCCAGAAAACACTTTCATCATTTAAAATCCCTTTTCGTTTGAAAACATCAACATCACTAGAATCACTCAAAACAGAAAAAGAAACAGAAACAGAATCATCAACACCAGAACATCCAGAAACAGAAACAGAATAGTCACCACCAGAATCATCAGAAGCAGAAACAGAATGATCAACATCAGAATCATCCAGAACCAGAACATGCACCTCCAAAACAACATGCATGGTATTCTCCAATATGCTTACACAACCAACACAACATGCAAAGCATATTCCAGCTTTCTCACACAAGCAGAACAACAATGTTGTATTTCACAGATCATCAAACATCACAGAATGAAATTTTCAGGTTTTAAAACAACATGCACACAGTTTTCTCAACATGCATTTTGATCAACTTCAAAATAACAAGCAAGACATTTTTCAGCTTTTCCACACAACCAAAACAGACATGTTATATAAGCAAAACAGAAACATCACAGATTATTTAAAACCTCAACAGAATGTATTTTCTTTCATCTTAAAAATGTCATACAAAATAGTTTCTTTTTCAAAACAGAAACTCAAATATAACCACAACTCAAACATACATTTACAGTCCTAGAATGCAACTAGAAAGTGGAAGGTGCCCTTACCCTTGTTGTGTTTTCTGATTCTGCTCACGTTTCTGCTTTCATTCCCATTTACGCGTCAAAAACCGGTGAAACTACCGCTTGCGTTTGCTGCTACGAAACTGGGTTCTCTAGCTCCGTAATGATGTGGGGAACAACTTTTGTACTGGGGGTTTTCTGGTTTGGTGCCTAGGTTTCCAATTAATGGCACTTTTGAGGAACTCCCTCTCTTTTCTTTTGAAATCGTGAACTGGAAGCAGAACAGAATGGGAGGGAAAGGATACTGTTACATGCAGTATGGGCAGTGAGGAAGGAGGAATGGTGTTCTGATTTCACCATCCTTCTCACTCCTATTTATAGGCTTGTATGGGTGTCACCTCACCCGACACTTGTCTGATCCTCAACACTTAACCTGTCTCGTCGCAATTAGCCGCTAATCCCTTAATTAACTGTCCGTTAATTTAATTACTCGTAATTAAATTAATTTATTCTTCATCCAATAATTTTAATTCATCTTCCAAAATAAATATTTTTATATATATATTCACTCAAAACATGCATATATTAAATATTTTACAAATATCCCCAAAATACCCTTAAAATTAATTCCATAATTTTAATTAAAAATTAAGGGTCTTACATTACTTCCCCCCTTAAATTAGTTTCGTCCTCGAAACTACATGTCCCTAAGCAACTGAGGATATTGCTCCCTCATCTTACTCTCCAGTTCCCAAGTCGCGTCTCCTATAGTTGGATTCCAAATCACTTTGACAAGTGGGACTTCCTTGTTCCTCAACTGTTTAATCTTCCTGTCTTCAATCCTTACAGGGAATACTTCAAATGATAGGTTATCTTTCAGCTGAATTGTATCTGGTGCGATCACATGTGACGGGTTTGCAATGTATTTCCTTAACTGCGACACATGAAATACGTCGTGAATATTGGAGGTAAAGCAATCCGATAGGCCAATGGTCCAATACGTGCATTAATTTGGTATGGTCCAATAAATTTCGGAGTCAACTTTCTTGACTTAATAGCTTTGCCAGCACCAGTTGTAGGTGTGACCCTGAGAATTACATGATCACCCTGCTCGAATTCCAAAGATCTGCGACGTTTGTCTGCATAACTCTTCTGACGATCCTGTGAAATCTTCATTTTCTCTTGTATCCTCTTGATTTTCTCTGTGGTCTGTTCCACCATCTCAGGTCCAACAATCATACTTTCTCCGTCCTTATACCAGCATAAAGACGTCTGACACTTGCGTCCATATAAGGCCTCATAGGGTGCCATTCCAATACTTGCGTGAAAACTGTTGTTGTAAGTAACCTCAATCAATGGCAACACCTCATCCTAGTTTCCTCTATCATCCAACACGCACGCCCTCAATAAATCTTCCAATGAATGATTTTTTCTCTCAGTCTGTCCGTTTGTTTGTGGATGATAAAAGGAACTCAATCTCAGTTTCGTTCCTAAAGCTTCATGCAGTGCTCCCCAAAAATGAGATGTGAACTTTGGGTCACGGTCCGATACTATACTCGATAAAACGCCGTGTAACCTCACGATCTCAGCGATGTAGATTTCCGTCAGCTTGTCTACTTTGTAAGTGGTCCTTACTGGTAAGAAATGTGCGGACTTTGTCAATCGATCTACTATTACCCAAATTGAATCATTCTTTTTCCTTGTCTTGGGCAGTCCTGTTATAAAATCCATAGAAATGCTGTCGCACTTCCATTCCGGTATATCTAGAGGCTGCAACATCCCAGCAGGTCGTTGGTGTTCTACTTTCGCTTTCTGACAAGTTAAACAAACCGATACGTACTCCGCTACGTCCCTCTTCATTCCTGGCCACCAGTAATTCTGTCTTAAATCCTGGTACATCTTGGTCGCTCCAGGATGAATACTCAACTTACTCTTATGAGCCTCTTCCAAAATCACTCTTCTCATCTCTGCAACTTCCGGTACACAAACTCTTCCATTACATCTCAGAATATTATCTGTTCCGACGCTGAACTCAGTTGTCTGTCCTTGCGCTATCAGATTCCTCTTTTCTTGGATTAATGCGTCATCTTGCAAGTTTGCAATCTCCTCAAGTAGACCACTCAAAATTGTTATCATTCCACACTTTAAAATTCCTGGTGCAAACTTTACGTCCAAGTGTAGATCTCTAAATGCTTCCCACAACTCTTGTTGTTTGGCCATTATCATTGAAGATACCGACACACTCTTCCGACTCAATGCATCAGCCACCACATTGGCCTTTCCAGGGTGGTACTGCAATGAAAAGTCAAAATCCTTTAGAGTCTCCATCCAACTCCTCTAACGTATGTTCAATTCCTTCTGATCGAACAGATACTTCAAGCTCTTATGGTCACTGAACACCGTGAACGTGCATCCATATAAGTAGTGCCTCCAGACCTTTAACGCAAACACTACTGCGGCAAGCTCTAAATCATGAGTAGGGTAGTTTCGTTCGTGAGTTTTCAATTGCCTTGAGGCGTAGGCTACAGCTTTCTTCTGTTGCATCAAAACACATCCTAGACCTTGGTGAGATAAATCACAGTAAACCTCATATGGTTCTTCTGGCAGTTGCAAGACTAATACTGGTGAAGTTGTCAACTTTTCCTTTAGCAACTGAAAATTTTCCTCACAGTTCTCCGTCCATGCAAACGGCTGATTCTTTCTGGTGAGTTGTGTCAAAGGAGCTACAATCTTAGCAAATCTATCAATAAATCTCCTGTAGTATCCTGCTAGTCCGACAAAACTTCGTATGTCTGTGATAATCTGAGGCTGTTTCCAGGCAAGAATTGTCTCAATCTTTGCTGGATCGACAACGATTCCTTCTTTTGTTATCACATGTCCCAAGAAGTTCACTTTCTCTAGCCAAAACTCACACTTCGACAAATTGGCATACAATTGTTTCTCGCGCAGGACTTCAAGAACTTGGCATAGGTGTTCTTCATGTTCTTCTTCATCCTTTGAATAAATCAAAATATCATCGATGAACACCACCACAAATTTATCCAGGAATGGGCTAAAGATCCTATTCATATAATCCATAAATATTGCTGGTGCATTTGTAACTCCAAAAGGCATCACGAGATATTCATAGTGTCCGTAACGAGTCCTGAAAGCAGTCTTCTGAATATCTCCTTCTCTTACTCGAATCTGATGATATCTTGACTTCAAATCGATCTTTGAAAACACCACTGCTCCCTTCAATTGGTCCATCAAATCGTCGATGCGTGGTAAAGGATAGCGATTCTTAATAGTTACCTTGTTAAGTTGCCGATAATCCACACATAAGCGTGAACTTGCATCCTTCTTCTTAACCAACAAAACCGGAGCTCCCCATGGCGACACACTTGGTCTGATAAATCCTTTCTCCAATAAACCTTCAATTTGACCCTTAAGCTCGCTTAGTTCCAATGGCGACATCCGGTACGGCGCAGTTGAAATAGGTCCAGTTCTTGGGTGTAAATCAATGAAGAACTCCACCTCTCTTACTGGGGGTAATCCTGGAATTTATGTTGGAAATACGTCTCTTTGACTAACACCACATCTTCTATGTTCACATCCATCTTGGTCTCCACGTTAGCCAATGATAGAAATTCCTGAGTTCCTTCTCTTAGAGACACCTCGAGTTTTTTAGCAGCCAAATACCGAACGACTCCAGGTTCGGGGAAAAGAACTAATTTTCGAGCGCAATCCAAGACTACGTAATTATATGTCATCCAATCCATGCCGAGAATGATCTCGAGTGATTGTAGGGGTAGACATATTAAATTAACCAAGAAATCCCTATTCTGAATTGTTACAGTACAATGTAAACATGAAGAGTTTATGGTCAAAGTCTTAGCAGGAATGGAAACAATCAAATCAAAAGGGAAAGCAGACACAGATAACTTCAAACGATGCACACAGTCCATAGCAATGAAAGAATGGGTTGCTCCCGAATCAAAAAGTGCAGTTAGGGTGTTACCTGCAATCTCGCAATCTTGCTGGATTAAATTTGGAGCTTGATTCCCAGCTTCAGCACCCATGTGATAGACGCGGCCTCTAGCAATAGGACGAGTAGCCCTAGTCGCGTTCACAGTTGGCTCCACCTTCGAAGCCCGGCAATCCCTCGCCACGTGTCCTAGTTTTTGGCAGTTGAAACACATCAGATCCCTTGCGGTACAAGCAGTAGCAATATGTCCTTCCTTCCCACATCGATAACACCGGACTCCTTGTCCCAATTGCCGTCCAAAATTTTGATTTCCCAGCCGATTCTGGCCTCTCTTGTTGTTTTGTGGCCGGTTATACGGCTTGGCCACTTGCTTTCCTCTATTGTTCTGATAGTGCATCCGACTAGGCCCTCCAAAATTAAAGTTCCCTCCTCTGTTGGCCCTCCTGTTCTTCATCACTTCAACGTCTCTACACTTCTCTACTAACACTTGGAAACGCTGAATTCCCAATGGTAAGACCGAGTCTTGAATCTCATACTTCAGTCCATTTTGAAAGCGATGACACATAAACTGTTCATCAACTTCTTCCCGGAAGAATCTAAAATTTCTTGACATGGATTCAAACTTAGCTGCATATTCCCCCACTGTCATGTTTCCCTGGTGCAATTTCAAAAAATCGTCACCCAACTTGGTCCTAGTGCTCATCGGGAAGTATTTGTCCAAAAACTTCTTTTTGAACGACTCCCAGTTCACTTCCTCTTGAGCTAACCCCATCAGTAGTCTTGTACTTCTCCACCAATACTCTGCATCCCCTATCAGCAGATACGTGGCATAGTTGACCTTCACCGCTGCTCGACAATTAATCATCTCGAAGATTTTCTCCATCTCTTGGATCCACTGGTCCGCTCTTTCTGGACCCTCATCACCCTTGAACTTTGGAGGATTATGACGACGAAAATCCTCTAGTCCTCTAGATTCAGCAACACGAATCTCTCTTTCTCTCTTATCCAGATCTCGTTGAGTCTTTGCAGCCGTCTGTGCAGCAACAGACGCAGCCATATTATTCATCGCTTCAGCCATCCTATCTTCCCGGCTGACATTGGCTCTTGTGGTGTCGTCTCTTCGTGGAGGCATTGTTTCCTACAAAATCATCATCACTTCAGTCACACCACAACTTACACAAGACTTGACACTTTAACTACTTGCTCCTATGCATGATCAGCTAATAACTCAAAACAAATAATTAAATCAGAGCTTTATCCCAAAACTTTAACCAAATGCTCTGAGACCACAATTGTAACACCCCGAGTTTAAAAAACAGCGCAAGTGTATTTTTTTTTAAATAATTAATTAAAATAATTTTCTAATTCATCACTTCAAAAGAATCGAAATAAAAAGTTTCCTTTAACCCGTTTCTTAAAAATAGTACGTCGTGGATTAATCGATGAACGTAATTGAATAACTTCATCGTAATATCACTAAGTGCTTAATTCTGGAAATTTAACACTAAACATTAATATATTTTCAAAAGATAACAATGTCATAATCATTCCAACAGAAAATATCAGAGTGTATAGTTTAGCGGAAAGTAGTACAATAATTTCCAAAATAAACAAATTACATTTCCAGCTAAAATCCTATACATCAAGTCTAACTGATCATGCACTAAAGCTACAGTAGCACAGATTACACCACATCCTCTTCCAGTCTCGTCTTCACCCAGCGGTCCGCCCCTCTATGTTGTCTATGAATACGCCGTGCGTAACGATCAAGGAAAACTAACGACGTCTCCGTCGTTAGTGTAACCATCGGTAGGAAGGATTCGAGTATCATCATAGGGCAAAGCCCAATTTCCACAATATAATAGCAAGGGTCACCGACCGAAATTAACAAATAAGCACATAGCATATATCTCACAGCAACACATACATCCATGGCATATCGTATAACAATGATGAAAATAAAGATGCTCATTTTGAAATTTCGTGACATGTATGCCTTTTCAAAACAACAATAAATTAAAATGGAAAATATGTAGTAAGTACAACCAACACTTCAGTAATCACAATAATTAATCAGAAATTCAGATTCTGTAAAGTACTCACACACATCAATTTCCAATCATCATCGTATAATCCAATCGTGACCCATCGGTCAATCCATCGATGCAATATGTATATGCTTATGTATACAATTTCTTGAAATCACCAAGGTGCAGTCGCTCAACAGACCAGCACAATTTAAATATGTATGACTTTAACGGCCCTCAAGACCAGGGTGCAATCGCTCAACAGATCAGCACCAGTGCAGTCGCTCAACAAACCAGCACTCGTGCAGTCGCTCAACAGACCAGCACGTTTGACATATACCAAGGTACAATCGCTCAACAGATCAGTACCTAGTGCAGTCGCTCAACAGACCAGCACTCGTGCAATCGCTCAACAGATCAGCACGTGGTTGCGCATTTCAGGGTACAGACGCTCAATAGTCCAGTACCAGTGCAATCGCTCAACAGACCAGCACCTATATACCAAGGTACAATCGCTCAACAGATCAGGACCTAGTGCAGTCGCTCAACAGACCAGCACTTGTGCAATCGCTCAACAGATCAGCACGTGGTTGCGCATTACTCTGTGGCCCATCGCGGGTACCACTTGAGTATGCAATGTATGAATATGCAGTGTTTTCTCTTCACTGAAACAGTATGTATTATCAGGAAAATTCAACCTTTCCATCATCTTTCAAAAAATCTCAACACAATCAATATTATCATCATCACAATCATGATTAAACAGTCAAGTAATCATTAACACTTTGCATTATCTCAAAATTCCATTCTTACTTATCTTAAGTCTTTCCAATGTTTCCCAAACTCTTAAAATTCATAAAACAGTGTTTAAAATTGAGATTTCTGGAAAATACGAAGCTATATTCGAATACAGCTTCTCTGTATTCGAATACATTGGCCAAAAACAGTGTAGAATTACACTCTGTATTCGAATGCAGCCCTCTTGTATTCGAATACGGAGGTTGTCCCAGTGTACGAAAATCAGTGTTTTTCTACTACATCAGTAAAGTCTCAAAAACTTCATCACCCCTACTTCAAACTATTACAAAAGTTCTATTTTAATTCATCATAAACCTTCCCAATACTCCCCAACACTTAGGGTTCATAAACAATGTTGGAAAGCTTGGAATTTCTGAAAACCCGAATCTGTATATGAATACAGATTCCTTGTATTCGAATACAGAAGCATGAAACTACAATTTTAACATTCTGTATTCGAATATAGCATGCCTGTAGTCGAATACAGAAGACAAAACATTGAAAGTTCAGCATTACCTCCCAGGTCATTAAAGGTTTCCAAAACATCATCCTCTCCTCTTCAAAACTATTTCAAAGACTCGATTTTAAATCATTTTAACCCTTCTCAATATTTCCCAACACTTTAAAATTCACATGACATTGTTTAAAACATGATTTTCTGGAAAACACGAGTCTATATTTGAATACAGCTTCCTTGTATTCAAATACAAAAGCTACAAATGAGTTTCTGGAAAAACCCGAATCTGTATTCGAATACAGATCCCTTGTATTCGAAAATAGAAGCTAAAACTTGTGAGAATCTGCATTCTGTATTCGAATACAGCATGCCTGTAGTCGAATACAGATGCGAATACAGTGTTAAAATTTCACTTATGTATTCGAATACGACATGGTCGTAAACGAATACAGATGCTAAGTCAGAAGCAAAATTCCTCCCTCTGTATTCGAATACAGGGGCTCGTATTCGAATACAAGTTTGAAAACTTAAGTAAAACAGAAGTTTGACAGGTTGTATTCGAATACACCTTCGAAAACCAGTGAAATTTTTCCTGACACTTCAACACATATCAAACTGTTTCTTTTAAAAAAAACAACCAAACATCGAAACAGATTCAACACTTTTCCTGAAAACACTTTCATCATTTAAAATCCCTTTTCTTTTGAAAACATCAACATCACTAGAATCACTCAAAACAGAAACAGCAGCAGAATCATCAACGCCAGAACATCCAAAAACAGAAACAGAATAGTCACCACCAGAATCATCAGAAGCAGAAATAGAATGATCAACATCAGAATAATCCAGAACCAAAACATGCACCTCCAAAACAACATGCATGGTATTCTCCAGTATTCTTACACAACCAACACAACATGCAAAGCATATTCCAGCTTTCTCACACAAGAAGAACAACAATGTTGTATTTCACAGATCATCAAACATCACATAATGAAATTTTCAGGTTTTAAAACAACATGCACACAGTTTTCTCAACATGCATTTTGATCAACTTCAAAATAACATGCAAGACATTTTTCAGCTTTTCCACACAACCAAAAACAGACATGTTGTATAAGCAAAACAGCAACATCACAGATTATTTAAAACCTCAACAGAATGCATTTTCTTTCATCTTAAAAATGTCATACAAAACAGTTTCTTTTTCAAAACAGAAACTCCAATATAACCACACCTCAAACATACATTTACAGTCCTAGAATGCAACTAGAAAGTGGAAGGTGCCCTTACCCTTGTTGCGTTTTCTGCTTCTGCTCACGTTTCTGCTTTCGTTCCCGTTTACGCGTCAAAAACCGGTGAAACTGCCGCTTGCATTTGCTGCTACGAAACTGGGTTCTCTATCTCCGTAATGATGTGGGGAACAACTTCTGTACTAGGGGTTTCTGGTTTGGTGCCTAGGTTTCCAATTAATGGCACTTTTGAGGAACTCCCTCTCTTTTCTTTTAAAATCGTGAACTGGAAGCAGAACAAAATGGGAGGGAAAGGATACTGTTACATGCAGTATGGGCAATGAGGAAGGAGGAATGGTGTTCTGATTTCACCATCCTTCTCACTCCTATTTATAGGCTTGTGTGGGTGCCACCTCACCTGACACTTGTCTGATCCTCAGCACTTAACCCGTCTCGTCGCAATTAGCCGCTAATCTCTTAATTAACTCGTAATTAAATTAATTTATTCTTCATCCAATAATTTTAATTCATCTTCTAAAATAAATATTTATATATATATATATTCACTCAAAACATACATATATTAAATATTTTACAAATATCCCCAAAATACACTTAAAATTAATTCCATAATTTTAATTAAAAATTAAGGGTCTTACACTATTTCTCTCAAGTTTATCTCCAGTATAATCAGAATGACAGTATCCACTAAGTTTGTACTTAGGAGATTTCTTGTATAACAAGGTAAGGTTGGTAGTGCCGTTTATGTATGTGAGGATTCTCTTAACAGTAGTTAAATGTGATACCCTAGGGTCAGCTTGAAATCTAGCACATACACATACACGAAACATGATTTTAGGTCTGGAAGCAGTAAGGTAAAGTAGGGATCCTATAATTCCTCTATAGGTTTTTTGGTCAACTTTTTGGCCTGAATCATCTTTTTCAAGTGAACAAGTAGGGTGCATTGGTGTAGCCATAGGTTTGCAATCACTTATCTTCAACTTCCTAAGAAGCTCTTTTGTATATTTAGTTTGATGAATGTATATACCTTTTTGACTTTGCTGAATTTATATCCCTAAGAAGAACTTAAGTTCTCCAATCATACTCATTTAAAATTCATGCTGCATCAATTTAGAAAATTCTCAATGAGTTCCATTAGTAGATCCAAAAATAATGTCATCAACATAAATTTGAATAATAAGAATGCAATCTCCTATTGATTTTTGAAAAAGTGTATTATCTACTTTTCCTCTTTCAAAGTTACTTTTAGACAAGAAGTTATTAAGTCTATCATACCATGCCCTATATGCTTGTTTTGGACCATACATAGATTTCCTAAGTTTAAAAACATGATTTGGAAATTCAAAACTTTCAAACCCGGAGGGTTGTTAAACATAGACTTCTTACCTTATATAACCATTTAGAAAAGCCCTTTTAACATCCATTTGAAATAATGTAATGTTATTATTTGCAGCAAAAGAAAGTAGGATACAAATAGCTTCTAACCTATGAAGGGGCAAACACGAGAAGGGGAGTTGAATTGTGTTTGCCAAACTTGAATTCTTTTTGCTGTTTTGATGAATGTTGATGTGAATTACTTGATGATAAATAATCAGACTTAGCAGCGGATAGTAACATCATAAGAACACAAAGATTTATCCTGGTTCACCATTAACTTGGCTACATCCAATCCCTTCATTCTAAAGGCTTTAATCCACTAATTCAAAGCACTTTGAATTACAGCACCTGACCCTCCAAGCCAGTCTGACAACCCTAGACTCTTGAGAAACAATAACTGCACCTTGACCCTACAAGTCAAGTCTTCTCCTACCAATCTGACAACCTCAGATTGAAGAAGGAATTTCCACACCTTGATCGTACAAGTCAAGTCTTCTCCTACCAATATGACAACCCCAGATTGAAGAAGGAATCTACACCACTATCATGTTTAATTACAAAGGTTTGGAACTCTGCAATGTTGCTTCTGGAAAGCTGATTGTTGCACTGTTTCTCACTCTCGAAAAATCACTTAGAGAATATTTCATTTGCACTAAAGTGTTTCCCTCTTTTGAACTCTTGGATGACTTTGAATTTGAAGCTTGAGTTCTTGTGTTTTTCAATCTTTTTGAACTCTAAGATGAATCTAGATTTTACGCTTGAGTTCTTCTACTTTGAGATACTTTCTTCTATGGCCTGAAGCCTCCTTTTATAGCTGAAATATGGGCTTTGTCCAAGCTTAATTTTGAGATGAATCTTGCTCAGATTTCCTTTGAAAATCCTTTTCACCAATGCTGTCTCTTTTTAATTTTGAAATGAATATTTTTTGCTCAAATCTCTTTCGAATTTCCATCAGGTCTTCTTTAATTTTTGAATCAAATCTTCTTAATAATTTGATCAGATCTCTTTCAAAATTCAATCAAGTCTTCTTCGAATGTTAATCAATTCTTCTATGAATCTAAATCACATTTTAAATCTGGACCGTGCGATTTTCTGATCTGGACTATGTCTAGTGGTCTGGACTATGTTATCTTCTGTTCTGGACCATGTTATCTTCTGGACCATGTTTGCTTCTGATCTGGACCAAGTCTGGACAATGTCTTCTGATCTACACTAAGTTGTCTTCTGATTTTGTCCATGGTATCTTCTAGACCATGTTTCCTTCTGATCTGGACCATGTCTCATTCCTGGCCATGTTTCATCTGATATGCACCACGAATGATATCCTCTGATGATGTCATTGATTCTTCCCTCTGATGATATCCTCTGGTTGATGTTATCATCTGATTTTGCCTTTGATGACATCCTCTGTTTTTACCTTTGATGATATCCTCTTATTGATGATATCCTCTAATTTTTGCTTTTGATGACATCATCTGATTCTTACTTCTGATGGGATCATCTAACGATATCCTCTGGTATCCTCTGATGACATCTTCTGGTATCCTCTAGAGGTATCCCCTAGTGATATCTTTTGGTATCTTCTAGAGGTATGCTCTGGTGATATCTTCTGGTATCCTCTAGAGGTATCCTCTGGTGATATCTTCTGGTATCCTCCGGTGACATTTTCTGGCTTTATCTTCTGGAGGTATCCTCTGGTGACATCATCCTCTAGTGATATCTTCTGGTGACATCCTCTGGTGACGTCATCCTCTGGTGGTATCCTCTGGTGATGTAATCTTCTAGTTTTTTCTTCTGGTGATGTCATCTTCTAGTTTTTTCTTCTGGTGACGTCATCTTCTGGTTTTTTCTTCCGGTGACGTTATCTTCTGGTTTCTGCTTATGGTGACATCATCTTCTGGTGTCATTGAGAGATTCACAAGAAAACAGGAATCGATAAACAGTAAAATGATAGGCGAAATGAGGATTTATTGATTTATGAAATAAGGGAATGTTCTGATACAGCGTATAAACTAGAGCGTAGCTCCTCCAGAGAAAATAATATTCTCCTATTACAATGATAACAATAATTATTCCCACTAATGCTCCACTACCCTTCTCAATTTATTCCCCTATGTGTAACTAAAATTCCTAGCATTCAGAGAGTTTCTCTGCCCTGTTATTAATAGAATGAGTTTTCTCCTTTTTACCCTTGTGGACATACGTTTTCCACACAGCAGGTTTGGGCCTTTCACTAGTCTTAGGCCCAATGATTCTATCATTACCGCCTTTCAGAAGATGCAACCTTGTCCTCAAGGCTGAAGGATGGAAATTGACTTTTTAGTAATAACTCATCCTCCCAAGTTGTGTCTTCTACAGCCCTTCCTTTCTAACACACCAGCCATTGTTGCACCAGCTGTCCTTGTTTCATCACTGATCTTACAGCCAGTAATTCTTCAGGTTCTCTTATTCTTTTGATTCCATTTCTAACTCATCTGGTAGTTGAGGTTCAGCAGCATAGTTTCCAATAGCTTTCTTAAGTTGTGAGATGTGAAACACTGCATGCACTCTACTTCCTTCTGGTAACTTCAACTTATAGGATACTGCCCCTATTTTCTTTAGGATAGGAAATGGTCCAAAGTACCGTGGAGCCAGTTTCTGATTAATCCTTCTAGTCAGCGTCTGCATATCCTTCTATGGGGCCGGAACTTCAAAAATACCCACTCACCCACTTCAAATGAATATGCTTTTCTTTTCTTATCTGCATATCTCTTCATCTGTTCTGGGGCTCTGTTCAAATGATACTTAAGTTGACGTAAGGCCTCATCACGATTAACCAATTCAGCTGCTACCGCTTCTACTTTCGTTTCTCACTATAAATATCTAACCACTGTCGGTGGTTTTCTTCCATACACTATCTCAAAAGGTGTAGTTCCTGTAGACACCTGGTATACCACAATTCAGCCCAATGAATCCATTGTGACAACTCCTTCGGTTGCTCCGTTGCAAAATAATGAAGATATGCTTCTAAGCATCGATTTACCACATCCGTTTACCCATCCGTCTCTTGATGATATGACGAACTCATACTCAACAACGTTCCTTGTAAGAAAAACAACTCTTAGGTGGATCCACAGCCACACCCTGTTCCGATATTACATGACCCAAATATTTCACTTTTCTACTAGCAAAATTGCATTTTTTTCTACCAACGACAAAACAGTGGTGCTGTAAAATCTCCATCACTTGATATAAATGTGCTAAGTGCTCTTTCCATCCCTTACTATATACTAGGATATCATCAAAAAATACCAAGACAAACTTCCAGAGGTGTGGCTTGAAAATCTGGTTCATTGTGGATTGGAAAGGGGCTGGTGCGTTTGTCAATCCAAACGCCATCACTAGAAACTCATAGTGTCCTTCATGAGTTCGAAATTCCGTCTTATGCACATCACCTTCTTTAACCCTTATTTGATGATAATCGGATTTCTGGTGGATATTTATCCGGCATTGTAACTATAAGACCCTTAAATTTAATATTAATTTTGGAATTAATATTAAGGGTATTTTGGGGATATTTGTAAAATATGTATGTTTTGAGTGAATATATATATATATATAAATATTTATTTTGGAAGATGAATTAAAATTATTGGATGAAGAATAAATTAATTTAATTACGAGTAATTAAATTAATCGGACAGTTAATTAAGGATTAGCGGCTAATTGCAAAACGTTTAAGTGCTGGAGGATCCAACAATATTTTAACATTATTTTTTTATGATGTTGCACCTAAGTAACTCTATAAATACACGTGAGGAGGCAGAGCAAAATCAGAACTCCATACCTCCCCATTCTGCATGTAACAGTGCTGCATGTAACAGTACCCTCCCTTCCCATTCTGAAATCTGTTTCCAGTTCACGATTTCAAAATACAAAGGAGAGAGTTCCTCAAAAGTGCCATCAATTGGAAATACAAGCACCAAACCAGAAAACCCCTAGTACTAAAGTTGTTCCCCACATCATTACGGAGCTAGAGAACCCAGTTTCGTAGCAGCAAAACTCAAGCAGCAGTTTCATCGAATTTTGGCGCGTAAACGGGAACGAAAACAAAAACGTGAGAAGTAGCAGACACGTAGCAAGGGTAAGGGCACCTTCCACTTTCTAGTTGCATTTAGGGTTGTAAATGTATGTTTGAGGTGTGATTATATTTGAGTTTCTGTTTTGAAAAAGAAACTATTTTACATGACATTTTGAAAATGAAAGAAAATGTATTCTGTTGAAGTTTTAAAAATCTGCAACATGCTGTTTTGGGGTGATTATTCCAACACTGTTTTGTTTATGGGGAAAGCTGAAAAATGCATTGCATGTTATTTTGAAGAGGAGTAAAAAGAATATTCATAAAACTGTTTTGAATATTGCAAAAAAATGCATTCTGTTGGTATTTTGCTGCTATGTGATGCTTGCTGTTTGACTGAATGCTTGTTTGTTGTTCTGATGTTTTGAGAAAGCTGAAATGCTTGTATGTTGTTCTGATGTTTGAGAAAGCTGAAATGCTTTGGATGTTGTTCTGATGTGTGAGAAAGCTGAATGCTTTGCATGTTGTTCTGATGTTTGAAAAAGCTGAAATGCTTGCATGATGTTCTGATGGTTTGAGAAACCTAAAATGCTTGCATGCTGTTCTGTTAATGAAAATCTGGTGTTACTGATGATTTCAAAATAAAAAGGGTTTTAAAACTGATGAAAGTGTTTTCTTCTGGAAAATCTGGTTTGATGTCAAAGTCTGAGTTTTGTGGTTTCAAAGAGTGATAAAACTGTTTTGGAGTTGTGCTGATTTTTCAAAAGAAACAGTTTGAAATGTGTTGAAGTCTCAGGAAAATTTCACTGGTTTTTGAAGGTGTATTCGAATACAACATGTGTGTATCCGAATACAACATGTCAAGCTTCTGTTTTACTTATGTTTTCAAACTTGTATTCGACTACGAGCCCCTGTAGTCGAATACAGAGGAAGGATTTTTGCTTCTGATGATTCTGATGTAAATCATCCTGTTTCTGCTTCTGATGATTCTGATGTTAATCATCCTGTTTCTGCTTCTGATGATTCTGATGTTGATCATCCTGTTTCTGCTTCTGATGATTCTGATGTTAATCATCCTATTTCTGTTTATGATGATTTTGATGTTAATCATCCTATTTCTGCTTCTGATGATCCTGATGTTAATCATCCTGTTTCTGCTTCTGATGATTCTAATGTCAATCATTCTGTTTCTGCTTCTGATGATTCTAATTTTAATCATTCTGTTTCTGCTTCTGATGATTCTGGTGTTAATCATTCTGTTTCTGCTTCTGATGATTCTGATGTTAATCATTCTATTTCTGCTTCTGATGTTAATCGTCCTGTTTTTGCTTCTGATGATTCTAATGTTAATCATCCTATTTCTTCTTCTGATGATTCTGATGTTAATCATCCTGTTTTTGCTCCTGATGATTCTGATGTTAATCATCCTATTTCTGCTTTTGATGATTTTGATGTTAATCATTCTGTTTCTGCTTCTGGTGACTTTGATGTTAATCATCCTGTTTCTGCTTCTGATGATTCTGATGTTAATCATCCTATTTCTGTTTCTGATGATTTTGATGTTAATCATTATGTTTTGCTTCAGATGATTCTGGTGTGAATCATTATGTTTTGCTTCTGATGATTCTGGTGTGAAGCATTCTGTTTTGCTTCTGATGATTCTGGTGTGAATGATTCTGTTTTGCTTCTGATGATTCTGAAGGTGCAAACACGAGAAGGGGGGGTTGAATTGTGTTTGACTTAACTTGAATACTTTTCTTGTTTTAATACTTTCAAAACAAAACTTGATGTATAATTAAAACAGAGTTAGCAGCGGATAAAAATAAAAATAAAACTCATAGATTTTATACTGGTTCACCGTTAACGAGGCTACGTACAGTCCCTTTGCCTTGATGGATTTCACTAATTCAACCTTGAATTACAACCTTGCTACTGACCCTCCAAGTCAGTCTTCTCAAATAGTCTAACAAACCTAGACTTCTTTGAGGAAAAACAACTCTTGTTCTTCAGCCAATCTGACACCCCAGATTGTAGAAGAATTCACAACACTATGAATCTAATTGCTAAGTACCTTGCTACCCTTTCTGAATCCCTCAGTTTGTAGACCCTACTTCAACAACTTAGATACAACCCTATCTAATTGCCAAGTAACCTGCTACCTCTACTAACTCCCTCAGATTGTAGACTCTACTTCAACAACTTAGATTTGCCACAGTGGAAAGAAAATAACCGAGTACTTGCTTCTTGAAAGCTGAAACTCACAATTGACTTATATGAAAATTTGAGAGTGGTTGCTTTGGAAGTGTATGACTCTTTTGTGATTTTCGATACTTTATTCTTCAGCATTAAGTCTCTATTTATAGCTGAACTTTAGAACTTCACTGATGCTTTACTTCTGCAATATATTTCGATTAATCTGTTTTGAAAATATTCTGGAGTAGTTTGCTCAGATTCTGTTTTGAGCCTTTTGCTCACTGATCTGTTTTGAACATTTTGCTCTGCTTCTGTTTTGAGCATTTTTCTCAGATTCTATTTTGAGCCTTTTTCTCCAATTCTGTTTTGAGCATTTTTTCTCAGATTCTTTAATCCTCATGATCAAATCTGCACCATAAGATCTTCATGCGATAGTCCACATCTGGACCAGCCTATTTGATATTATGTGATCCTCTGATTTCGGCCATTCCTGGACCACACTTCCTAACCCTCTGATTTCGGCCACCACTGGGCCATGGTCTGATTTTCTGATCTGGACCATCACTGGACCAAATAATTATTTCTGAACCATTGATCTGGAAATTTTTACTCTGATCTGGACAGATTCTGGACTTTGGTCTGGAACAAACTGAAATTAACTAGAACAAAAAATATTTCATTCTGGACATTTTACCTTTAATTTTGGACCAGGTCTGGATTGATTCTGGAACTCATTTCTTTTGGTTTGGACTTAGTTCCATGCCCTGAATCATGCTATTGTTGATCTGGGCCAAATATCAATTGATCCTTTTGTTCTGGACTCATAAACATACCTTCTGGTCAAGTCTGGAACAAGTCTGGACTGTGTAATGTTTCACTGCCAGGCCATCTTCTGGTCCGAATAACTTCTGGAATAAAATTGATATTTAACTCCTGTTTGTCTGGAACAACTCTCCTTCTGGCAGGCTTTCCAATGGTATGATCCATGTTTCATTATGATTTTTCTTCCTTCTGTTCTAGGCCACCAAACATATCCTCTGGTGATGTTTTGACATCCTGGAACATCTTCTGTTTAGAACCAACTTGGTTCCAACAGATTCTAGTATGAATCATTGTGTTTTGCTTCTGATGATTCTGGTGTGAATCATTCTGTTTTGCTTCCGATGATTCTGGTGTTAACCATTCTGTTTTGCTTCTGATGATTCTGGTGTTAACCATTCTGTTTTGCTTCTGATGATTTTGGTGTGAGTCATTCTGTTTTGCCTCTGATGATTCTGATGTTAATCATCCTATTTCTGCTTCTGATGATTTTGATGTTAATCATTATGTTTCTGCTTCAGATGACTTTGATGTTAATCATCCTGTTTCTGCTTCTGATGATTCTAATGTTAATCATCCTATTTCTGTTTCTGATAATTTTGATGTTAATCATTCTGTTTTGCTTCAGATGATTCTGGTGTGAATCATTCTGTTTTGATTCTAATGATTCTGGTGTGAATCATTCTGTTTTGCTTCTGATGATTTTGGTGTGAATCATTCTCTTTTGCTTCTGATGATTCTGGTGTGAATCATTCTATTTTGCTTCTGATGCTTCTGGTGTGAATCATTCTGTTTTGCTTCTGATGATTCTGATGTGAATCATTCTGTTTTGTTTCTGATGATTCTGGTGTGAATCATTCTATTTTGCTTCTGATGATTCTGGTGTGAATCATTCTGTTTTGCTTCTGATGATTCTGGTGTGAATCATTGTATTTTGCTTCTGATGATTCTGGTGTTAACCATTCTGCTTTGCTTCTATGATTCTGGTGTTAACCATTCTGTTTTGCTTCTGATGATTCTGGTGTGAGTCATTTTGTTTTGCCTCTAATGATTCCGGTGTGAGTCATTCTGTTTTGCTTCTGATGATTCTGGTGTGAGTCATTCTGTTTTGCCTCTGATGATTCTGGTGTGAGTCGTTCTGTTTTTCTTCTGATGATTCTGGTGTGAGTCATTCTGTTTTGCCTCTGATGATTCTGGTGTGAATCATTCTGTTTTGCTTTTGATGATTCTGGTGTGAATCATTCTCTGTTGCTTCTGATGATTCTGGTGTGACTCATTCTGTTTGGCTTCTGATGATTCTCGTGTGAATCATTCTGTTTTGCTTATGATGATTCTGATGTGAATCATTCTGTTTTGCTTATGATGATTCTGGTGTGAATCATTCTGTTTTGCTTCTGATGATTCTGGTGTGAATCATTCTGTTTTGCTTCTGGTGTGAATCATTCTGTTTTTCTTATGATGATTCTGGTGTGAATCATTTTGTTTTGCTTCTGATGATTCTGGTGTTAACCATTACGTTTTGGTTCTGATGATTCTGGTATTAACCATTCTGTTTTGCTTCTGATGATTCTGGTGTGAGTCATTCTGTTTTGCCTCTGATGATTCCGGTGTGAGTCATTCTGTTTTGCGTTTGATGATTCTGGTGTGAGTCATTCTATTTTGCCTCCGATGATTCTGGTGTGAGTTATTCTGTTTTGCTTCTGATGATTCTGGTGTAAGTCATTCTGTTTTGCCTCTGATGATTCTGGTGTGAGTCATTCTATTTTTTCTTCTGATCATTCTGGTGTGAGTCATTCTGTTTTGCCTCTGATGATTCTGGTGTGAATCATTATGTTTTGCTTCTGATGATTCTGGTGTGAATCATTCTGTGTTGCTTCTGATGATTCTGGTGTGAATCATTCTGTTTTGCTTATGATGATTCTGGTGTGAATCATTCTGTTTTGCTTATGATGATTCTGGTGTGAATCATTCTGTTTTGCTTCTGATGATTCTGGTGTGAATCATTCTGTTTTGGTTCTTGTGTGAATCATTCTGTTTTTCTTCTGGTGTGAATCATTTTGTTTTGCTTCTGATGATTCTGGTGTGAATCATTTTGTTTTGCTTCTGATGATTCTGGTGTTAACCATTACGTTTTGGTTCTGATGATTCTGGTATTAACCATTCTGTTTTGCTTCTGATGATTCTGGTGTGAGTCATTCTGTTTTGCCTCTGATGATTCCGGTGTGAGTCATTCTGTTTTGCGTTTGATGATTCTGGTGTGAGTCATTCTATTTTGCCTCTGATGATTCTGGTGTGAGTTATTCTGTTTTGCTTCTGATGATTCTGGTGTAAGTCATTCTGTTTTGCCTCTGATGATTCTGGTGTGAGTCATTCTATTTTTCTTCTGATGATTCTGGTGTGAGTCATTCTGTTTTGCCTCTGATGATTCTGGTGTGAATCATTATGTTTTGCTTCTGATGATTCTGGTGTGAATCATTCTGTGTTGCTTCTGATGATTCTGGTGTGAATCATTCTGTTTTGCTTATGATGATTCTGGTGTGAATCATTCTGTTTTGCTTATGATGATTCTAGTGTGAATCATTCTGTTTTGCTTCTGATGATTCTGGTGTGAATCATTCTGTTTTGGTTCTGGTGTGAATCATTCTGTTTTGCTTCTGGTGTGAATCATTCTGTTTTGCTTCTGATGATTCTGGTGTGAATCATTTTGTTTTGCTTCTGATAATTCTGGTGTTAACCATTACGTTTTGGTTCTGATGATTCTGGTATTAACCATTCTGTTTTGCTTCTGATGATTCTGGTGTGAGTCATTCTGTTTTGCCTCTGATGATTTCGGTGTGAGTCATTCTGTTTTGCGTTTGATGATTCTGGTGTGAGTCATTCTATTTTGCCTCTGATGATTCTGGTGTGAGTCATTCTGTTTTGCTTCTGATGATTCTGGTGTAAGTCATTCTGTTTTGCCTCTGATGATTCTGGTGTGAGTCATTCTGTTTTGCTTCTGATGACTCTGGTGTGAGTCATTTTGTTTTGCCTCTGATGATTCTGGTGTGAATCATTCTGTTTTGCTTCTGATGATTCTGGTGTGAATCATTCTGTGTTGCTTCTGATGATTCTGGTGTGAATCATTCTGTTTTGCTTATGATGATTCTGGTGTGAATCATTCTGTTTTGCTTCTGATGATTCTGGTGTGAATCATTCTGTTTTGCTTCTGATGATTCTGGTGTTAATCATTCTGATTCTGGTTCTGTTCTTGATGTTCTGATGTTGATGTTCTGGTGTTGATGATTCTGTTTCTGGTTCTGTTCCTGATGTTCTGATGTTAATCATTCTGATTCTGGTTATGATGTTCTGGTGTTGATGATTCTGATTCTGGTTCGGTTCCTGATGTTCTGTTGTTAATCATTCTGATTCTGGTTCTGTTTCTGATGTTCTGGTGTTGATGATTCTGATTCTAGTTCTGTTCCTAATGTTAATCATTCTGATTCTGGTTCTGTTCCTGATATTCTGATTTTAATCATTCTGATTCTGGTTATGTTTTCTGATGATCTGATGTTGATCATTCTGGTTCTGCTTCTGATGTTGATCATTCTGGTTTTGTCTTCTGTATTCGACTACAGACATGTTGTATTCGAATACAGAATGTTAAAATTGCAGTTTCATGCTTCTGTATTCGAATACAAGGGATCTGTATTCGAATACAGATTCGAGTTTTCATAAATTTCAAGTTTTTAAGAGTGTTTTGTAAACCCTGACTGTTTGGGGGATATTGGGAATGTTGTGGTGAATTAAAATGGAACTTTTGGTGATATTTTGAGGACGTGGTGATGAAGTTTTTGAGACTTTACTTATGTAGTGAAAAATGTTGATTTGTGCACTGAGACTGCCTTTGTATTCGACTACCAGGGGGCTGTAGTCGAATACAGAGTGTTAATTCTGCACTGTTTTGGATCCTGTATTTGAATACAGAGAGGCTGTATTCGAATACACATTCGTATTTTCCAGAAAACTCAGTTTTAAACACTGTTTTGTGAATTTTAAGAGTTTGGGGAATAATGGAAAGACTTGAGATGATTAAGTATGGAATTTGTGAGATAATGTGAATTATTAATGATTGCTTGACTGTCTAATCATTGATGTGTTGTTGATGATATTGATTATGTTGAGATGTTTTGAAATATGGTGGGATGGCATGAATTTTTATGATTTTGCATACTGTTTTCTATGAAGAGAAAACACTGCATATTTATGCATTGCATAGTCAGGTGGTGACCGCGATGGGCTATAGAGTTGATGCAGTGACCGTGATGGGCCGCAAAGTTAAGTAGTAACCATGGGTTATAGAATAGTTCCGCGTGTATTAGACGGTTTGTTCTATCCGTGCGAGGATTTAAGTTCTGTGTATTTGGCCTGTGAGAGGCTAATACACGTGAAAGTAGTAACCGTGATGGGTTGTAGAGTGGCCGCGTGTTTCTGGTGGTCCATTCTATCCGGGTTCAGATTGGCTGCGTGTTCGTGGTGGTCCATTCTATCCGGGCTACGGAATGGCTGCGTGTTCGTGGTGAACCATTCAAATATGTGAAACGTGCTGCTCTGTTGAGCGACTACACTGGTGCTGATCTGTTGAACGATTGCACCATGGTCTTGAGGGCCGTTAAAGTCTATCATACATATAAATTGTGTTGGTCTGTTGAGCGACGAGACTTATAGAGAATACGATGGAGACGAGACTTATAGAGAATACGGTGGAGACCGTGCTATTGTAGCTTAGTGCATGATCAGACTAGACTTTTGTATAGGGTCTTGAGTTTTGGGAAATGTAATTTATTTTGCGAATTAATGTATGACTTTTCCGCTGTATTTTCCGCACTCTAATACTGTTTAGTGGCCACAGGCCGGGTGTTCTCTTTTGAAATGAACTGATGAAAATTTTATTTTAATTCCCTTTAATTAATTCGGAAAATTCTTTTATTGATTTATTTTATGTGAAAAGAAAAAAAAATACTTTCGCGTTGTGTTTTAAACTCGGGGTGTTACAGTAACATTATTTAATTCTCTATAATCAACACACATCCTCCATGACCCAGCTTTCTTTATAACTAATATGACAGGAATAGAAAAGGCGCTAGAACTGTTTCGAATTATACCTTGGGTCAGCATGTTATGAACTTGTTTTTCAATCTCTTCCTTATGACGGTGAGGATAACGATATGGCCTAACACTCACAGCACCTGCATCATTCTTCAATTCAATCGCATGAGTTATATCTCGTTCCGAAGGCAGCCCTGTATTCTCTTCAAAAACTCCCTTAAAATTCTCCAACCAGTCTTGAAGCTCTTGTTGCTGGTCTTGAGTTAGCTCTTGTAATTCTTCATTTGATGTTTGAACAAATTCTTCTTCCAATAAACTATGCAGTGTTTTAGTTTGTGCTTGAAGTGCTTTAGAATTTTCCGAGTCTTTTGTGGTAAATAACTGACCCTGTAGTTCCACCATTTTTCCTTCCCATTGAAAATTGATGGTCATTTTCTCCCAATCAAAAGTCACCTTCCCATATCTTTGCAACCAAGCCACCCCCAAAATCATATTTAAATCACCCAATTCCAAAACAAAGGCATCAACAGTAATGGTGAAATCATCTAATTGTACTTGCAATTTTCTACACTTCCCCCTAGTGGACACACGGGGGCCGTCTCCCAACCTTACTCCCATCGATCTTCCTTGTTCCACTGTTAACCCCAACGCAGTAGCAACACGAGGTGAAATGAAATTGTGATTGGCGCCGCTATTGATTAAAACCACGATGGAAACCCCTTTTAGACTTCCCTTGAGACGCAAAGTGGTTGGAGGAGTATTATCTTCTCTTTTTATTGCTTCAATAATATCAAACAATCCCAAGGAATTGCAATCAAGAACTTCATCCTCATCCTCCATGGCTTCTATGGCAATCACTTCACCTTCTTCATTAACCGTCTCGTCGTCTCCCAAAATCACCAATCGGAGCTGCTTTTCAGCACATTGGTGAAGAGGATGGTATTTTTATCCACAAAGAAAACACAACCCTCGTGTCTGCCGCTCCATCAGTTCCGAATACGGCAGATGCTTGAGGCCACGGTTGTGGTCGCCCTAACTCTTCTCCCTTCATCGTTTCCAGACCTCAATGTATTTTGAGAAGCGCTCGAGTTCGCATTTGAGGTATATTGAGTCGAACCGGTTTTGATGTGCACTGACCCGATTAAGTTATCATTAAACCCACTTTCAGGTTTGGTTGAACCCGGGTTATAATGAAATCCAGATCCTTTCTTCCAATTAGACCCTGATCCACTTCCCTTCCAATTGCGAAGCCCACCTACACTACCTCCTATTGAAATTAGAGACCCACGTAATTCTGTTTTGACATCACGAGAAATCTTCATCGCTTGCATTCTGGTTTGTGGATTCAACGTACGCACCTTCAGGAGAATGTCATTCTTGAGTCCTCCCATGAAGTACCCAAGGTACTGCTCCTCCGGTAGCCTTGCTACTTGTGACGACACATATTCAAAGGTGGTAATGTATTCATCAACCGTTCCCATTTGTTGCAAATCTTTCATCTCTTCAAAGGGGTTATCACTTCGTCTTCCACCATACCTTTCCATTAAAGCTCGTTTCAACTTCAACCAATTCAAATCGTCCTCTGTCTCATGCAACAAATTAAACCAGTGAATTGTTACTCCCTCCATGCTTAGCTTCGCCAATCTAACCTTCACCTCCTCCGCGTCCCTTGGACTTCAAAATACGTTTCAGCTCGTGTGATCCAGGCCACAGGATCGTCACCATCAAATGATGGTAACTCAACTTTCTTAATTGCCATCTTATACTCTGTCACTGAGTCCTCAGACTACGCATATTGTTCCAACATTCCAATTGGTTGTTGCTGTAGCAACCTCATGAACTCGTTCATGATACTTTCGCGAAATTCCCTCAACTCCTGGCGAACAGAGTCTTCCACCGCTGAGAGTCTTGCTTCAACTGCTTCCATTCGATATGACAACTTAGGTGGCATGTACAATGTACAAAATCACTGGTACTTCTCGAGTATCCGGCAGGTTGGACCAATGATAGATTCACAAAAAAACATGAATCGATAAACAGTCAAATGATAGGCGAAATGGGGATTTATTGATTTACGAAATAAGGGAATGTTCTGATACAGCATATAAACCAGAGCGTAGCTCCTCCAGAGAAAATAATACTCTCCTATTACAATGATAACAATAATTTTTCCCACTAATGCTCCACTACCCTTCTCAATTTATTCCCCCATGTGTAACTGAAATTCCTAGCATTCAGAGTGTTTCTCTGCCCTATTATTAATAGAATGAGTTTTCTCTTTTTTACCCTTATGGACATACGTTCTTCACACAGCAAGTTTGGGCCTTTCACTAGTCTTAGGCCCCACGATTCTATTAGTCATCTTCTTATTTTTGCATTCTTCTTCGAAGCCAAATATGTTATTTTCATAAAATACTTTTTGTTAACATCAAAACATTAATTGAAAGAACCAACAAGGTTCCAATATGTTATTATTTGCAGTAAAATAAAGTAGGATACAAATAGCTTCTAACCTGCCCACTGGAGCAAATGTCTCAGTGTAATCAATGCCCTCTTGCTGACTATAGCCTTTTGCGACAAGTCTTGCCTTGTTTATGACCACTTCACCTTTTTCATTTAGCTTATTTTTGAAAACCCACTTGGTTTCAATAATGTTCTTCTTTGGTCTAGGTACTGGATACCAAACATCATTCCTCTTAAATGCATTTATCTCTTCTTGCATTGCAAGAATCCATCCATTATCTGATCCTAAAAGGATCACTTGCATTTCCAATTATTAGAGTTTTAGGAAGAGATAACTTGTACTTCCATCCAGATCTTCCTTTTGACTTATCTTGACTGTGTTTGATTTGATGAAATTCATCCTCTAAATATTTGTCATCTTCTTCTGATTTGCGTGTATCCTTTAATTTTTCAAGTTCTTCTGGTTTGTGCGCATCTGCTTCCTCCGATTCCGGTAAACCTGCAATATCCTCAACTTGCTTTGACTTTTTAAGGTCAAATTGTTTTTCATATAACATAATATAAATTAGATAATTGAAGAATGGAATCAACACAACCAAAACATCAGTTTTGTTTCTAGTGGTTTCTGCTTGTTTCTAAAAACCAAACTTGTATGCTACTTCTACTGAAGTGTTCAAGTTTTGTGGATCTCTTGGTTCCTCTAAATTTTTGAGAAGTTGCAAAGTACTTATCTAGCTTTAATTTTTAGGATCAAGTTTCTTGTTATCATAGTAAACATAATAGCAGACAATAGTTAAATTTAAAAAAGATATAACCTATATGGCAACATTTTCAGTTTCACTCTAAAAAAGTTTTGTGGATCTCTTGGTTCCTCTAAAAATCGTCTTCTTATTTTGGTTTTCAGATTCTAAATTTGCATATTCTTTGATTATAGGGTTTGGATGAAGGGATTTGAAATCCCATCCAGGTTTGCAGCCCTGATGAATTTGATTGGAGTGTTCAAAGAGGTCTCTTGATTCTGATTATTAATTTGACACTTTTGTTTCTGCTGATGTATTAGGTTCCTTTGATAATTTTGGAACTGATGGTAATTCTGATTCTTCTATTAGTTCCAAATCTACTGATATGTGTGATTTCTCTGCTAGTTTTTGATTTTGTTGATATGTGTGATTTCTCTACTAGTTTTGATTCTATTGATACTCTAGATTTTTTTGATATTTCTGGTTCATCATATGGTTCTGGTTTTGATAAGTACTGTCAGGTTCTGATATTTCTAGTTCATCATATGATTTCTGGTTCTTCCACCAGAGCCAGTTGCCTTCTGTTTGGTAGGTTTAGGAACATAGACCTTTTATCCTTTATATATTGCAAGCATCCATTGACCAGGCACCATGACTGGTATTTCAATTTGGTTACTTAGAACATCTGCAACATCGACAATTTTATCCTTTGGTACACAAATCTTGTTCGGTCTTGGTTTGTTAGTTCTAAAAGGTTTCTTGTCTTTCCATTTTATTAGCATAGGACTAAAGGTGCAAACACGAGTAGGGGGGTTGAATTGTATTTGTTAAACTTGATTTCTTTTGTTATTTTGTTGAATGTTGATGTGAGTAATTTGATGAATAAATAATCAAACTTAGCAACGGATAATAACAGCATAAGAACACAGCAATTTATCCTGGTTCACCGTTAACTTGGCTACATCCAGTCCCTTCACTCCGAACGCTTTAATCCACTAATTCAAAACACTTTGAATTACATCACCTGACCCTCCAAGCCAGTCTTCTCAAACAGCCTAACAACCCCAGCCTTTTGAGGAACGATAACAACACCTTGACCCTACAAGTCAAGTTTTCTCCTACCAATCTGACAACCCCAAATTGAAGAAGGAATCTACACCTCTAACAAGTTTGATTACAAGGGTTTGGAACTCTGCAAAGTTGCTTCTGGAAAGTTGATTGCTGCCCTGTTTTTCTCTTGAGTAGTTGCTTCTCGAAAGCTGATTGTTGCACTCTTCTTCTATCTCGAAAACACATAGAAAATATTGCTTTTGCACTCAAGTGATTCTCTCTTTTGAACTATTGAATTATGTTGAATATGAAGCTTGAGTTCTTGTATTTTCGATCTTTTTGAACTCTAAGATGAATCTGGATTTTATGCTTGAGTTCTTCTACTTTGAGATGCTTATTACTGCTGCATGAAGCCTCCTTTTATAGTTGAAATATGGGTTTTGTCCAAGCTTAAATTCGAGATAAATCTTGCTCAAATTTCCTTTAACATTTATGTTGGCCAATCCTGTTTTACTTTAATTATGAACCGTATCTTCTTGCTTCAGATTTCATTCGAATTTCCTTTAAGTCTTTAGTGATTTTTGAATCAAATCTCCTTAATACTTTGATCAAATTTCTATCAAAATTCAATCAAGTCTGCATCGAATTTTAATCAAGTCTCCACTAATCTGCATCATGATCTACTGATCTGGACCAAGTCTGGACTATGTGATCATATCTGTACCATTCTATCTCATGATATTGACCGTGTGATCTTCAGATCTGGACCATTGATCTTCTTATCTGGACCAAGTCTTCTGTTTTGGACCATGCTATCTTCTAGTCTGGACCAAGTCTTTTACACAATGTTTCTTTCTGATCTGGACCAAGTCTCCTTCTGGACAATGTTTCCTTCTAGTCTGGACCAAGTCTCCTTCTGGACTCTGCTTCCTTTTGATCTGTGCCAAGAATAATATCCTCTGATGATGTCATTGTTTCTTCCCTATGATGATATCCTCTGATTAATGATATCCTCTGATGTTTGCCTTTGATGACATCCTCTAATTCTTACTTCTGATGGGATCTCTGGTGATATCCTCAAATGATATCCTCTGGTATCCTCTGGTGATATCTTCTTGCCATATCTTTTGGTGGCATTTTTCTCTTCTGGTGACGTCAT
Source organism: Cicer cuneatum (assembly GCA_037974295.1). NCBI lineage: Eukaryota > Viridiplantae > Streptophyta > Magnoliopsida > Fabales > Fabaceae > Cicer > Cicer cuneatum. Next base: position 26,754,068 of record JBBPBO010001986.1, on the reverse strand, counting down.
CCTCTGATGACATCTTCTGCTTCTAATTTGTATCTTCTAGTTGTATCTTCTGGAGGTATCTTTTGCTGATGTCATCCTCTGGTGTATCCTCTGTCATCCTCTGATTTTTCATTCTTCTTCTAAGTCAAAATATGATTTTCATAAAATATTTTTGTTAAAATCAAAACATAAATTGAAAGAACCAACTTGGTTCCAATAATCTCCCCGTTTTTGATGATGACAAAACTTTGAATTTTTTATAACTATTTTTCTTTTTTTGACTTTGACTCCCCCTAAGATTAAGCTCCATTTTATGTTTCTCCCCCTAAGTCTAATGCCCCAGATACTTTATCAAATACAAATTATCCCCCTTTGTCATCAGACAAAAATTATTGAAGGAATAAAGGAGATCCTCTGAATTTTTATTTTATTTTTCCTTTTTTTTTTCATCTTCTGTTCTTTTTTTGTTTTTTTTTATTTTGAATAACATGAACATATTAAATTACAAGAAAATAATAAAATACATGTAACAAATAAAAAATTCACTAAGCTATTTGATGATCAGTGTCTACAAACTGGATGTTGAGTGTCCCTTTTTGAACATAATCTCTGATGAAGTGGTATTTGATCTCTATGTGTTTGGCTCTAGAATGAAGGATAGGGTTTTCGGTTAGGTTGATGGCTGAAGTGTTGTCACAATATCCACTAAGTTGATATGTAGGATTTTTCTTGTAGAGAAAGGTGAGATAGGTAGTGCCTTTTAAGTATCTCTGTAGGATTTTTTTTGCCTTAGTCATCCTTTTTCAAGTGAGCTCATAGGGTGCATTGGGGTAGCCATAGGTTTGCAATCACTCATCTTAAACTTCTTGAGAAGCTCTTTTGTATATTTTGTTTGATGAATGTATATACCTTTTTGACTTTGTTGAATTTGAATCCCAAGGAAGAACTTAAGTTCTCCCATCATGCTCATTTGAAATTCCTGTTGCATCAATTTAGACAATTCATGGCAGAGAGTACCATTAGTAGATCCAAATATAATATCATCAATATAAACTTGAATGATCAGAATATAATCTTTAATTGATTTTCTAAAAAGAGTATTGTCTACTTGTCCTCTTTCAAAGTTAATTTTAAGTAAGAATTAACTATGTCTAGCATACCATGCCCTAAGTGCTTCTTTTAAACTATACAAGGATTTTTAAGTTTAAACACATGGTTTGGAAATTCAAAACTTTCAAAACCTGAGGGTAGTTTAACAAAGACTTCTTCACTTATATAACCATTTAAGAATGCACTTTTAACATCCATTTGAAATAATGAAATGTTATTATAAGCAGCAAAGGAAAGTATGATACAAATAGCTTCTAACCTGGCCACTGGAGCAAATGTTTCATTGTAGTCAATACCTTCTTGATGACTGTATCCTTGTGCAACACATCGTGCCTTGTTTCTGACAACTCCTTTTTCATTTAGCTTGTTTCTGAAAACCCACTTGGTTCCAATAATATTCTTTTCTAGTCTTGGAACTAGATCCAAAATATCATTCATTTAGCTCTTCTTGCATTGGTAGATTCCATCTATATCCTTCTTCTCTTCAGATTTATCCTATGAAGATTTGTCGTATTCTTGCTTGTAGCTTCTGCTATTTCAAGTTCGATTGCCTATATCAGCTTTTGGTTTTACTAAATCAGCTTCTGGTTTTGGTAGATGTGCATCAGCTTCTGGTTCTGGTAAATCAGCTTCTGGTTCTAGTAGATCTGCATCAGCTTCTGGTTCTAGTAAATCTGCATCAGCTTCCTCTAGTTCTAGTAAACCTGTATCGGTTTCCTCCGGTTCTAGTAAACCTCATTCGGTTTCCTTTAGTTCTGGTAGACCAGCATCAGCTTCGTCTTGGTTTGACTTTTCAGGTCAAGCTATTTGTCATATAAGATAACACAAATCAAATAACATACCCGTACCGGCACCCATACTCATTCAATTTTGCGGGTAATTACCCATCCCCGTACCCATACCCATTATGCAGGTTTTTTACCCTACCCATTACGGGTTTTTTTTACGGGTACTCACTAGGTCTGGGTCTAATTGCCATCCCTAATTGATTCTGCTTCTGGTGGTTTCTACTTGTTTTTGAAACCACTGAAATACTGTTTCTGTTGAAGTGTTCACATCACTTGGTTCCTCTGATAGTTTGAAAACCGCTATGTCAACAGTTTCAGTTTTACTCTAAATATCCTCTTGTTTCTGAATCTGTATGTTATGTGATTAGATGGTTTAGAAGAAGGGCTTTGAATTCCCTTCCTGGTTTGTAGTCTTGATGAATTTTACTGGAGTGTTTGACGAACTCTCTTAATTCTGATTCTTCTCTTTCTGCTGATATATCAAGTTCCTCTGGTAGTTCCAATTTTGTTGATATGTGTGCTTCCTCTATCTGTTTTGATATTTCATGTTCTTCATATAGTTTTGGTTCTGATAGGCATTGTATTTACCAGTTCTTCTTCCATCAGAGTCACGTTGCTTCTGCTTGGTAAGTGCTGGAACATAAACCTTTTTCCCTTCATATATTGCAAGCATCCATTGACTAGGCACCATGACTGGTGTTTCACTTTGGTTGCTCAGAACATCTGCAACATAAACAATTTTATCTTTTGGTACCCAAATCTGGTTGGGTCCAGGTTTGTAAGTCTAGAAGGTTTCTTGTCTTTCCTTGATTGTATCAAGGGACAAGACAATTTTGAGTGACCTTTCTTAGCACAAACAGCACACAAAACATTAGAGGCAATAGGTTTAGTTGCAATTATAGATTCATCAAATCTTAAGCCTCTTTTACCATTGTTACTAACCCCATTGATCATATAAGCATATTTGCTTCTTTCCATACCATTAACAATAAAATCTTGTAAAACTTGTTCATGTATATCAGAATTACATACAGTATTTTTACTTGATGTTAAACAAAGATTACTTTTTAGAGTTAGGTTTTCAGACTTAAGCTCAGCAATATTAGATTTAAAACATCGATTTCTTTGGTTAGAATTGAATTTTCTTTCCTAAGAGTTTTCATATTTAAAGTCAGTTTGTTATTGATATTTAAAATATCATTCATTGCAATAATTAAACCAGATCGGGTAAGTTCAGAAAATATCTTTTTTTCATCTTCTGATGATTCACTTCCAGGATCAGAGTCTGTATCGAATCTAGAGGCAGAGCTTGTGTGAGCCATCAGAGCCAGTTCTATTTCTGATTCACTTCTAGAGTTGGTTATAGAGGCAAAATGAGTGCGAACTGTTTGAGCCAATTCTACTTCTTCTGACTCACTTCCAAAGTTGGACCTAGAGGCAGAATGAGTGTGAATTGTCTGAGCCAATTCTCTTCTTCTGATTTTCTTCCAGAGTTGGATCTAGAGGCAGAATGTGTGCGAACTGTTTGAGCCAGTTCTGCTTCTACTGATTCACTTCCAGAGTCAAATTTTATGTTGGATCCAAAGGAAGAATTGATGTGAGCCATCATGGCTAATTCTGCTTCTTCATCTTCATAAGATTCATCAGAATCATCCCATGTTGCCATCAGATAATTCTTCTTGGGTCTAGAGTTTTTCTTCTACTTTTTCCCTTTCTCCATATTTTTACATTCTGACTTGATGTGCTCAGGTTCATTGCATCCATAGCAGATGATACTCTTCTTGTCTTGTTCATTCTTTCCTCTGTTGGAATGCTTGGAATACCTCTGGGGAAACTTCTTCTTTCTGTTATGCCACATCTTTAGAACCTTCCTGGTTATGAAGGCAATTTTTTCTTCTTCTGGTTTCTGATTCTAATCATCAGAATCACTGTCTTCTGATTCTGCTTCTACTTCTGCTTTTAGAGCTTTCTTCTGTTAAGATTTTAAAGCTAGGGTTTTGTTCTTCTTCTTGGGTTCATCTTCTTCCAGCTCGATTCCATGTGACTTCCAGCTTCAGAGTATTCAGGTCTTTTGCATCTTGTATGGCCGTGACCTTTGGTCTCCACTTGGTTGGTAGACTTCTGAGAATTTTCTTCACGTGGTCAGCAGTGGTATAGCTCTTCTTGAGTACTCTTAATCCCGAAACCAGAGTCTGAAATCTGAAAAACATTGCTTCAATGTCTTCATCTTCTTCTATCTTGAACAGCTCGTACTTCTTGACTAGAATGTTGGCCTTTGCTTCTTGGACTTGCTTGTTGCCTTCATAAATCAGAGTCAGACTATCATAGATGCTCTTTGTTGATTCTTTGTTAGTGCACTTGTCTGCATTCTCCTTGAACGTTCTGGATTTGTGATGCATCTTGAACATCTTCTTCTGGTCAGCATCCATATCTTTTCTAGGAACTTCAACACCATTAGCATCTTCTTGAGCAGTAAAGCCATCTTCCACCAAGTCCCAAAGTTCGGGATCTTGTGAAATAAAGAAACTTTCAGCCTGTCCTTCCAGTACTCGAACCGTTCCCCATCAAACAGAGGTGGTCTGTTGATGTTCCCTCAAGCAGCTTCTTCATTTAATCCAGACATGTTGAACCCTTAGATCTTTCCTCAAATACTGTAAAGTGCTCAGCCTTGAGACCGAGCTCTGATACCAATTGAAGGTGCAAACACAAGAAGGGGGGATTGAATTGTGTTTGTCAAACTTGAATTCTTTTTCTATTTTATTGAATGTTGAGGTGACTTATTTGATGAATAAATAATCAGACTTAGCAGCGGATAATAATAACATAAGAACACAACAATTTATCATGGTTCACCATTAACTTGGCTACATCCAGTCCCTTCACTCCGAAGGCTTTAATCCACTAATTCAAAACACTTTGAATTACAACACCTAACCCTGCAAGCCAGTCTTCTCAAACAGCCTGACAACCCAAGACTTCTCCACTAATCTGCATCATGATTTAAATTTTGAACCGTATGATCTGCTGATCTGGACAAAGTCTGGATCATGTGATCCAATCTGTACCATTCTATCTCATGATCTGGACCGTGTGATCTTTTGATCTGGACCAAGTCTTCTGTTCTGGACCATGCTATCTTCTGGTCTTGACCAAGTCTGCTGGGCAATGTTTATTTCTGGTCTAGACCAAGTCTCCTTCTAGACAATGTTTCCTTCTGGTCTAGACCAAGTCTCTTTCTAGAATCTACTTCCTTTTGATTTGGGCCAAGAATAATATCCTCTGATGATCTCATTGTTTCTTCCCTCTGATGATATCCTCTGATTGATGATATCCTCTGATGTTTTCCTTTGATGACATCCTCTAATTCTTGCTTCTGATGGGATCCTCTGGCGATATCCTTTGGTATCCTCTTGATGCATCCTCTAGTATCCTCTGGTGATATCTTCTGGCCGTATCTTCTGGTGGCATTTTTATCTTCTGGTGACGTCATCCTCTGATGACATCTTCTGCTTTTGATTTGTATCTTCTTTGAGGTATCTTCTGGTTGTATCTTCTAGAGGTATCTTTTGCTGACGTCATTGTTGGAACCAAGTTGGTTATAAGTACTTAGGATTTTGATGTTTACAAAAACACTCCATTTAATCTTATTTTGTACCTTGAATTATTACATTAAATGCCACCAAAAGATAAAGTTTCCAGAGGATAAAAACAGACCAGAGGATACACCTCCAGAAGACACCAGAAAATGCATCCAAAATGTACCAGAGAATGCATCCTGAAATTACCAAAGGATACACCTGGATGTCAAAACACCACTAGAGGATATCTTTCCTGGCCCAGATCAGAAGGAAGCAAAGTCAGAAGAAGACCTGGACCAGACCAGAGGGAAGCCTGCCAGAGGGACAGTTGTTCCAGACCAGAAGATATCATAAGTCAGACTTAGTCCAGAAGTTATTCTCACCAGAAGATAGCCTGGCAGTGAAATGATAAACAGTCTTGACTTGATCCAGACTTAATGAGAGGATAAATTAATGGGTCCAGAACAAGAGATTTAATCCAGATTTGACCCAGACCAGAAGATAGCATGTTTTAGAGTATGAAACTTAGTCAAGATCAGAAGAAATGATGTCCAGATTTACTCCAGACTTGATCCAGATCAAGAGGAAATGTTCAAAATTAAATATCCTTTGTCCTGATTTAATTTCAGTTCAATCCAGACCCAGTTCAGAATTGGTCCAGATCAGAGGGAAAAGGTTCAGATCAATGGTCAAGATTTAAGTATATGGCCCAGTGTTGGCCGAGATCAGAAGATCAGACCATGGCCCAGTGTTGGCCGAAATAAGAAGGTCAGAATGTGTGGTCCAGCATTGGCCGAGATCAGAGGATCACAACAGATCAATTTGCTAGACCAGGTTGGTCGAGATCAGAAGATTAGAAAGTGTGGTCGAGTGTTGGCCGAAATCAAAGGATCACAACAGATCACTTAGTATGGTCCAAATGTGGACTAGAGCAGAAGATCAAGGGGTCCAGATTTAATCAAGATAATAATCAGTGGAGATTTGATTAAATTTGATCAAAGTATTGAAAGGATTTGATACAAAAATAAGTTGAAGTCGTATGGGAATTCTGAAGCTATTGGCGGGAAGAAAGATTTGTTCCAGAATTAATTAAAGACAGGATTGGCCCAAGTTATTTATGAAAGCAAATCTGGAGCTAAAAATATATGTTTTTTATTTAAATTAAATCCGATTGGTCAAAGTATTTCTGCAAGAGAATCCAGCAAGATACAGCTCGAATTCACATCTATAAAAGGAGGATCAAGACTGAAGACTGAATATCGAAAATCACAGAAGAGTCATACACTTCCAAAAGCAAACACTCGAGTTTTCAGTGAGGTTAATTGTGAGTTCCAGCTTTTCAGAAGCAAGCACTCGTTTTATTTTCTTTCCCTTGTGTTAGATCTAAGTTGTTGAAGTAGAGTCTACAATCTAAGGGAGTCAGAAGAGGTAGCAGATTACTTGGCAATTAGATTCAAGGCGTTGTAATTTCTTCTACAATCTAGGGTTGTCAGATTTGTAGGAGAAGACTTGACTTAAGAAGTCAAGGTGCTGCATTCCTCAAAAGTCTAGGATTGTTAGACTGTTTGAGAAGACTGACTTGGAGGGTCAGTGGTATTGTTGTAATTCAAGGTTTTGAATTAGTGAAATCCTTCAAGGGGAAGGGACTGGACGTAGCCTAGTTAACGGTTAACCAGTATACAATAATATGTTTTATTTTATTTTATATCCGCTGCTAACTCTGTTTGATTCATACATCAGGTTTTGTTATAAAACTGCAAAAACAGAATAAGTATTCAAGTTAGTCAAACACAATTCAACCCCCCCTTCTCATGTTTGCACCTTCAATTGGTATCAGAGATCGGTCTCAAGGCTGAGCACTTAACAGTGTTTCAGGAAAGGTCCAAGGGGTTCAACATGGCAGAATCCAAAGATGATTTGGGAGGCAACATCAACAGACCCCCACTATTTGATGGGAAAGGTTTGAGTATTGGAAGGACAAAATGAGAAGTTTCTTCATATCTCAACATCCTGAATTATGGAAGCTGGTAGTCAAAGGATATACTGCAACTACTGTTCCAGGAGATCCAACTAAAGAACTGGACATCGAAGATATGAAACCAGTTCCGAGCAAATTATACAAGCTCCATCACAAGTCCAAAAACATCATGATTAGTGCCATCACATTCAAAGAAACAACAAAGAGCATATTCGACAGTCTGGTTCTGACCTATGAAGGAAGCCAGCAAGTTCAAGAAGCAAGGGCTAACATACTGGTCAAACAGTATGAGATGTTCAAGATGGAAGATGATGAAGACATTGATGGAATGTTCTATAGATTCCAGACTCTGATATTTGGACTAAAGGCCTTGAAGAAAAGCTACACAATAGCAGATCATGTCAAGAAGATTCTAAGAAGTTTACCAACCAAGTGGAGACCAATGGTTACTGCAGTTCAGTAAGCCAAAGATCTGAATAACTTAAAACTTGAAGATTTGATCAGCTCACTCAGGTCTCATGAAATAGAACTGGAAGCAGATGAACCAAAGAAGAAGAAGAATTTGGCCCTGAAGTCGAAACAGAAGAAAGCTGCAAGGGCAGCATCAGAATCAGAGGATAGCGACAATGACTGTGATGATATGGCTTACTTAACCAAATAGATGTTAAGATCTGGGAAAATAGGAAGAGGAGAAGCTTCAAGATGAAACATAACAACAAAGGAAAGGAAGAATCTGACAAGAAGAGTATTGTTTGTTATGGATGCAATGAAGCTGGACATATCAAGTCAGAATGTCCAAATCTGGAAAAAGGAAAACAACACAAGAAGAGTTCCAGATTTAGAAAGAAGGGTCTGATGGTTGCCTGGGATGTATCAGAAGAAGAATCGTCTAATGAAGAAGAGGTAGAAACAGCATAGATGGCACACATAAGGTCTGCCTCTGGACTTCACAAAGGCACAGTTTCAGGAAGGAAAGCAAGCAGAAGGAAGAATAGTCATTCAGCCAAGACTGGAAGCACATCAGAGGAAGCAATTCTGGCTCTGATGGCTCACACCAACTCATGTTCTGAATACCGCTCAGAATCTAGATGAAACATCAACTTGAAGATTACAACATCTTTGAAACCAATATCCCTTTGTTCTGTGATAACACTTCAGCCATAAACCTAACCAAGAAACCTATCTTACACTCTAGAGCCAAACACATTGAAATAAAATACCATTTCATTAAGGACCATTTTCAAAAAGGGACTTTAACCGTCCAGTTTGTGGACACTGATCATCAATGGGCTAATATCTTCACCAAAGCATTACCTGAAAATAGGTTCGAGTTCATCAAGAAGCAGCTTAACATTATCTCCATACATGACTAGCTCAAGTAGTCATCTTAGGAGTTTTTAATTTTATTGTAATTTTAATTTATGTCTTTACTTTCTGTACTTTGTAAAGAGAAAAACAAAAATACAAAAATAGTAGGACCTCTTTTTGGCTGATGAAAAAAAGGGGGAGAGAGAGAAAAAAGAGAAGGAGTTGAAAAGGAGAGGAAACAGGGAGAGAGAAAAATAAAGAGAGAAAAAAAGAAAGAGTGAAAAGAGAAGAAGTTGAAAAGGAGAGGCAATGTGAAGAGAGAAAAGAAAGAGAGAATAAAGAAGGAGTTGAAAAGGAGATGAGAAGAGAAGAAAATAAAGAGTGATTTAAGAAGGAGTTGAAAAGGAAAGGTAAAAGTCATCATTAGACTTAGGGGGAGAGATTGGTCTGAGGGGGAGTATTTCAAGTACTTCGAATTTTTTTTTCAAGCTTTTCAAAGGCTTTTTAAATAAGTTATAAGCTAACAAAATAAGTTAAAGTTTTGTCATCATCAAAAAGGGGGAGGTTGTTGGAACCAAGTGGTTCTAAGTACTTAGGATTTTGATGTTTACAAAAGCACTCCATGTAATCCTATTTTGTACTTAGAATTATTTTATAAAATATCATCAGAAGATGACGTCACTAGAGGCAGAAGATGACGTCACCAGAAGCAAAAATCCAGTCCATCAAAACGTTTGGGAACCATTGCCATTGATCTGAAGTGTTACTTTGGAATATAAATACTTCAAAGTTTCAGTTTTATACTTAGAACTTTCGACTGACTTTTCAGAATCAATTTTCTGAAACATCAAACACTTCAAAACTTAATTTTCATATTTTCAAGTACATGGTTTTCATTTTCATATCATTAAGAAAGGTTCTCAGTTTTACTTGGAAGTGTGATTGATTAAGTATCAAATATTTAGTGTTATAACCTTGTTCTTAGTCAAGAACATCTTTACAAAATCATTGTATCACTTGAAGAATTTAGTATAGATTCTTCAAGTTTTGTTAACAGAAATAGTGGTGTACTATCTTCTGTTAAGTGTTAAAGAATCTGTAACTTAAGTCTTAGGGTTAGACTTGTAACATATTCAAACAAAGTGGAAAATCTCTTGTGGTGTGCAAGAGGACTGGATGTACTCTTGGTTGTAAGGGGAACCAGGATAAATTTCTGTGTGTTTTTACCTTCTGTCATTTACAGCTTTCATTTACTAACACAGCAAGATTAAACAAACTTAAAACAGTCACTTAAACAATCTCCAAAACTCTAAAACAGAAAAATTGTCCAACACCTAATTCACCCCCCCTCTTAGGTGCAACTCTGTTCTCACACTTTAAGACTTCACTGATGAATATGTTACAACCAAGGGTACATCCAGTCCTCTTGCACACCACAAGAGATTTTCCACTTTATTTGAATATGTTAGAAGTCTAACCCTAAGACTTAAGTTACAGATTCTTTAACACTTAACAGATGATAGTACACCACTATTTCTGTTAACAAAACTTGAATATTCTATACTAAATTCTTCAAGTGATACAATGATTTTGTAATGATTTTGTAAAGATGTTCTTGACTAAGAACAAGGTTATAACACTAAGTATTTGATAATTAATCAATCACACTTCCAAGTACAACTAAGAACCTTTCTTAATGATATGAAAATGAAAACCATGTACTTGAAAATATGAAAATTAAGTTTTGAAGTGTTTGATGTTTCAGAAAATGGATTCTGAAAAGTCAGTCGAAAGTTCTAAGTATAAAACTGAAACTTTGAAGTATTTATATTCCAAAGTAACACTTCAGATCAATGGCAATGGTTCCCAAACGTTTTGATGAACTTGTGCAATGTTTCAAAACTGAAAAGTTGCATTGTTTCGAAGTTGTATTCGAATACAGTCTCAGTGTATTCGAAGTTGTATTCGAATACAGTCTCAGTGTATTCAAAGTTGTATTTGAATACATTCTCAGTGTATTCGAATACACTTCTGTAACGTTATGTTTGTATTTGAAATTTGAACGTTGTAGTCGAATACAATATCTTGTAGTCGAATACAAGTACGGGATTTTTGCCACTGACTTGAGTTGTATTCAAATACACAAAGCTGTAGTCGAATACAAATGTTTAAAATTAGCTACTGACTTGAGTTGTATTCGAATACACAAAGCTGTAGTCGATTACAAATGTTTAAAATTAGCTAATGACATGCAATCTATATTCGACTACAACACTTCGTATTCGAATACAGATCTTCAGTTTTGTAAAAAATTTATTTTCAAACATATGTTTATGTTATTAACTATTTTTATAAAACATTTTAATGCATATGCTATCAAGATGGTTCTCATAATATTGTACTTTAAAATGTATTTTGATTTAATCTTAAATACTTTACCTAAAAGTAAATGAAAGATGAGTTGCTTAAAATCCTTTTGCTTTTTTATCAATGATCTTTTTGTCTTCATAAAAAATGTAGATCTTTAATTTTCATAAAGTTCATCTATAAAACGAGGGTCAAGGCAAAAGACTTTGTATCAAAAATACTTAAGAGTCATAAACTTCCAAAAGCAAAATACTTGAGTAGATCTTTTTTATCAATGATCTTTTTGTCTTCATAAAAAATGTAGATCTTTAATTTTCATTCTCCCCCTTTTTGATGATGACAAAAATCTTGTTGCTTGGATTTCAAACGTCTTGATTTCTCCCCCTAGATGTGTGCTTACTCCCCCTTAATAGATGTTTTTCTCCTTCTTAAGTGTTGGAGGATCTGTTCAACATAATTATCAACAACAATATATATACACTTTTTCTCCCCCTTTTGAAATTACCAAAAAGGAAGAGGATAATGTAAACAGAATATACACAAATAGAGATAGAATCATCACATGATATAGAAGGATTTAAATTAAATGAAATATTAACAACACCATGTCTAGTAATACAAATAAAAGACACTAAGAGTTTAATGTGAGAAAGTCAGAAACAAATAACACGAGAACTTGCAAATAACAAAACTTAGTAGAATTCTTGTGACTTCTCTTGCATAGGGTAAAGCTATACAGTCTTTTGAAGCATATAGAACTGAACAAACAAAGTATGCTGATAGCGTTTCAGCAAGTGTACTGAATCGTTGCAAGTAATAATTAAAACGGTAGTACCGAGTGTCGAACTCAAGGATTACGTTTTACTATCGAATTATATTTAATTACTGAAATTGAACAAAAAGTTTCTAGATTGAGTAGAATAATATTTGAAATAACAACAGTAATAAAATTGAACTTTTATAATGAGAAAAATGTCAGGGATGAGTTTCACTATGAGTCCAACCTTGGTCTCTAATTTGATCCTAGTTACTGAATTCCTTTATTGATTTATTACCGAATTTTCTTTAGTATTCTTGCCCTAATGTCTTAGTGACAGAACCTTTAATTCCAAAATAACCCCTAATTCCTTAGTGGATTTAAAATTAGGATTAAGCTATACAACACAAAAATTTTCTTTTTAAACTGTTGTCTCTGCAACTAATTCAATTGGTTTCATGACCTGCATCTATCCCTAGACTACAATCTCATGAATTTCTTATCCCAAGCATTCGTAAAGTCCACTTCCGTTTCAAATTACGAATCATAGAACATTTTAATGTTGATCAGGCAATAAAAAGCATTAAGCACAGAGATGAGAAAAATAATTCAATAAATTTATTCATATAACCAGGAATCAAATCAGACAAATAAGGGTTTCATCTTGTTTCACTCATCCCTAACAATTAGAGTTTAGTTACTCATTACAGATATTAAAGAGATAGAGATTAAAGAAGAATTACAAGAAAGATTGATGAACGATTCTTGATAAAACTCCTTCAATGGTGTAGAACAGCCGTCTCTGAGTATCTCTGCTAGGGCACAAGTCTCTAAACTTCCCAATTGACAAAAAGATCCCTCAAAAATCAGAAAAACTCGATTTTATGCAATCTGCAGCGCGCCCCAGGCGCATGCCTTGCGCTTCAGGCGCATTAAAACAGAAGTAGCAGTGCAGAAATGCGCTTCAGGCGAATGATTTGCGCTTCAGGCGCACAGCATCTTCTGTCTGACGTATACTGCATGTTTCTACTATTGTGATTCCGATTTTGGTTCCGGTGTCTTCACGAAAGTTGTAGCTATGGATGTTAGCTTTCATTTGCACTTGGTTTGACTCCAATTGGACATCTACAACTCCAGATATCACTGAAAGACTCCACATAGGTCATGTTGATTTCTCACCAGAATTCAACACTGCACTAAAAACAAAGAAACGACGCAAAACTCCGAAAAATCTCTACTTAATCAACGAAATAAGAACATAAGCATTTTATTAAACTCGAGAACTAGAATCAACAAAATATATCAAATAAATCATTAAATTAACTAAAGATTGAAGATAAATAAGACTAAAAACAATGAAAAATATGCATATGATGAAGAGTCATCACAACCCCAAACTTAATCTATTGCTTGTCCTAAGCAACAATTAATTTCAGATTTGATACAATTAAAAGCAAACTTAAATTCAATTTCTCAAATGAAATCAAACTCAATTCTCAAAGTTCCAGCTACTACAAAACATTCATCATGCTCCATGGTTGCTTAAAAAAAAAACAAAATTTGTACACCTTAGCATTCATTTATCAAGTTCAACACTCTCTTCACACAATCTCACCAAAATTTCTCTCAAGTGTTTAGCAAGGGTTGTGAATTTATCACTCAAATCCTAGAACATGCATCACGCTACCATATGCTTGAAAAAATTCTAGTTAGCAATCACAATGCAACAAACACTACACTTTTGGAGGACTTTCAGGTTGTAATGGAGCTTAGGTAAGGGTAGGACATTTTGGGATAGTAGGGTTTACTAATTGGAGATAGGCATACATTTTAAAATTATTCTCCCTCTTTTATTCTATATTTTTTTATTTTTTTCACATTTTATGGTGGAAATTCTCAACCATTGACAAAAGAGCTAAGAAGATGTTATTTATTACTCAAACTAATTTTTTTTCTTTTTTTTTTTGTTTTGAATTTTTTTTTCTTTTTTCGTGAGAACCACCCCAAACTTAAAAGGTTGTTATCCCATGCGCAACCTCAAACTTAGAACTTTACCAACACGAGAAATTTGTTTTTCTACCTAACTCCAAGTAAGATGATTTAATTAAAGTCATGCATTTGGCTTGTAATGTGGTTAGTAACCAAAAGAAAAGGGCAAGGCTCAAAGGGTCTAGCAAAGGATAAAATTTGCATAGGGTAGTTAGAAAGGCTCAAACGACCAAAGAAAATTGCCTCCGTGCATGCATAAATCACAAGTGATCCAAGTAAGAATTAGTGCAAGTTCTGAAGGGTTAACACATGTCTAGATAATCACCCAATAAGAAATTGAAGTGTTTAGGCTCAAAAGCTCAGAGCTAGGATAAACAAGAGAAAATGTGTACTTTCAAAACTATGCCAAGTGTGTTACAAAATTTTATTTTATTTTATTTTATTTTGAAAAATTGATGGCAAGTTAGCCCTCTACAACCACTTAGTAATCAACAATGTATGCATTAGTGAAACTCGTTGAATTGATCAATGATATGAGCACAAAAATAAAGTTTAAATTTCAAAATTAAAACAGATAGCTTAAGACCAGCTTCAAGTTGTTAACAATTCTTCATCACAGTGCACGTTTACACACAATTAAAAAGAAACAAATTCAAATAACAAAAATAAAAGTTACCTCTACCTATGGGTTGCCTCCCACAAAGCGCTTTTTTAAAGTCATTAGCTTGACGCCCAACTATTGTCAAGGTGGCATATAGGACAAAAAGAACACATCATCCTTCTTCTTCTTTTTGTTTGGTAGATATTCCATGAACTTGAGAAATAAACGATGTTTCTTCCATGTCCTTTTCAATTTGAAATTGATGAACAAGGCATAGATTGAATCTCGAACTTGATCAATCTCTTCTTTTTTCTTTTCCTTGTTCATATTTTCCTCTTGCTTATCTTCTTCTACCACAACAATGAAGTCAGCTTCAATCTTCAACTTCTCCTCCATCTTATCAAACTCAACCACTTGCTCAAATAACCTCTCACATTGACTTTCAAATCTTTCAATTGAAACCATGTTATTCTTCATGAATTCAATTAAAACATCCTTAATGTGAAAGTCTTTGTCATCTGATTCTTTGGATAGAATTTTACAAGGTAGAGTTTGTTCCCAATTGATCTTTTTAATATAATACTCGTCGTCTTCTGCTTCTATAACCAATAAATCTTCATATTCAAGTTGTGCGACATAGTCATCAAAACTAGTTCCATTCCTATGTCCTTCTCCGCAAAAGTCACACCTAATAGGGCGCGTTTGAGGGTGATATTTTACAAATGTTTCTCTCAAGATTTGTCCCTCAATTATGCGTAATATAACAGATATAAGACAAGTATCACACTCTTCATATAATTGTAGTAGAATATCATCATTACAATCTTCCATACTCTACAGCGAATAGTTATCTCAAACAAAGAAAAGACAAACCACTAACACACGACATTAGCAAGCTTAACAAATAAAAATAAAAAATAGAAGAAAAACAATTTTTTTTCAAAATTAAAAATAAAAGAAAACAAAAATTTTATTGCAGAGCAAAAAATTTCAATTAAGTAAATAAATTATAACTCAATAGTGATATGGCAATCCCCGGCAACGGCGCCAAAAACTTGATAGCGTTTCAGCAAGTGTACTGAATCGTTGCAAGTAATAATTAAAACGGTAGTACCGAGTGTCGAACTCAAGGATTGCGTTTTACTATCGAATTATATTTAATTACTGAAATTGAACAAAAAGTTTCTAGATTGAGTAGAATAATATTTGAAATAACAACAGTAATAAAATTGAATTTTTATAATGAGAAAAATGTCAGGAATGAGTTTCACTGCGAGTCCAACCTTGGTCTCTAATTTGAACCTAGTTACTGAATTCCTTTATTGATTTATTACCGAATTTTCTTTAGTATTCTTGCCCTAATGTCTTAGTGACAGAACCTTTAATTCCAAAATAACCCCTAATTCCTTAGTGGATTTAAAATTAGGATTAAGCTTTACAGTACAAAAATTTTCTTTTTAAACTGTTGTCTCTGCAACTAATTCAATTGGTTTCATGACCTGCATCTATCCCTAGATTACAATCTCATGAATTTCTTATCTCAAGCATTCGTAAGGTCCACTTCCGTTTCAAATTACGAATTGTAGAACATTTTAATGTTGATCAGGCAATAAAAAGCATTAAGCACAGAGATGAGAAAAATAATTCAATAAATTTATTCATATAACCAGGAATCAAATCAGACAAATAAGGGTTTCATCTTGTTTCACTCATCCCTAACAATTAGAGTTTAGTTACTCATTACAGATATTAAAGACATAGAGATTAAAGAAGAATTACAAGAAAGATTCATGAATGATTCTTGATAAAACTCCTTCAATGGTGTAGAACAGCCGTCTCTGAGTATCTCTGCTAGGGCACAAGTCTCTAAACTTCCCAATTGACAAAAAGATCCCTCAAAAATCAAAAAAACTCGATTTTATGCAATCTGCAGCGCGCCCCAGGCGCATGCCTTGCGCTTCAGGCGCATTAAAACAGAAGCAGCAGTGCAGAAATGCGCTTCAGGCGTATGATTTGCGCTTCAGGCGCACAGCATCTTCTGTCTGACGTATACTGCATGTTTCTACTATTGTGAGTCCGAATTTGGTTCCGGTGTCCACACGAAAGTTGTAGCTATGGATGTTAGCTTTCATTTGCACTTGGTTTGACTCCAATTGGACATCTACAACTCCAGATATCACTGAAAGACTCCACATAGTTCATGTTGATTTCTCACCAGAATTCAACACTGCACTAAAAACAAAGAAACGACGCAAAACTCCGAAAAATCTCTACTTAATCAATGAAATAAGAACATAAGCATTTTATTAAACCCAAGCACTAGAATCAACAAAATATATCAAATAAATCATTAAATTAACTAAAGATTGAAGATAAATAAGACTAAAAACAATGAAAAATATGCATATGATGAAGAGTCATCATATGCCCAATTTAAATCAGCACCTTCTATCATAAAAATCATAACTTGAAGTTCAAATTCAGAGATCTGTTAGTAGTTCCCTGCTTTTGGTATCAATATATAACTTAAGAAATAATGTAGTAATCTGTTGTCAACAGTCAGATTACCAACACCATATCTTTGTCTAGCATACTCCGAACCAGACTGTGTGCGTTTTCTTTCCATAGTGTCTTTGTCAAAACGGCACAACGAAATATAAGCATCATATTTAGTAGTGTTTACCCATTCACATAGATGTCCTGGACATATCTTCTGACCTTCACTAGGTATGTGTAGAATTTCTCCAATAAGTTTAGTGTCTAAATTGATAACCTTTCCTTTAACTTTAGACATTAATCTATTCCCATCCTTTTCAAGGTTACAGAAGAAAACCCTAACTAGGTCAGGATAAATGGGACCATTGTATCCAATAAATTCTTCTAATTTTTGAGCCGTCATCAACTCAGGAAATTTAAACTTAGAAAAGGAATCAAGTGTACCAATTTTTGGGGTTACCAGTTTTTTGTCAGAGAAGTGGGTTTGAATCTGTCCACTTCTTCAGGGGAATGAAGTAATCTAGATAGGTCAGCCATGTTGTCGTTTCTTCGTTTCTTTGAAGGACCCATAGTAGCAACCTTGGTTCTTGGTCCTCTTTTGCGTGCATCCATTTTTTAGAAGATGAGGTTTACGGTTTATGGAATTTTTTTAGGGTTTTTAGGTTTTGATGCAAGTATGATGAGGGGAAGGTTTAGAGATGAAATGGATGATGAGGGAAAGGTTTAGAGATGATTGTATGTAGTTTTGAATGAAATTTTTGAAAAAAAGGGAATCAGAGATTTTGATTGTAATCGGCTACCAGTTTTTGTATTCGTAACCTAAAATTGTTAACAATCCCTTTTATATAAAAAAATTCGAATCTGTATTCGACTACAGACTTTGTGTATTCGAATACAGGTTTTTCTGGGAACGTGTATTCGATTACAAACTGCCTGTATTCGAATACGACAGTAAAGATTTTGTTTCCAAAGTGAAATGTTTAACAATAAATAGATCAAAAACATTTTAAACATGTAGAAAAACATACATAGATGTCAAAGAATCATATATCAAGTAAAAAAAATTTAAAATTAACAGTGATATGACTTACAGATCTTTCAAACCTTTTTAGAGATCATTCTCATTTAGAATGCCTAGTTCCCTTCGTATCTTGTAAAATGATTCTCTGGGCAGTGGCTTTGTAAATATATCTGCCAGTTGATTATGAGTGTCCACGAAGGTAACTTCAACATTTCCTTTGAGCACATGATCTCTCAAAAAATGATGACGTATGTTGATATGTTTGGTTCGAGAGTGCATGACTGGATTCTTAGTGATGTTGATGGCACTGGTATTGTCACATTTTAGAGGGATACACCCCAGATCAAGTCCATAGTCACAGAGTTGTTGCTTAAGCAAGAGGATTTGCGCACAGCAACTGCCTGCTGCTATGTATTCTGCCTCTGCAGTACTTAATGCCACACATGCTTGTTTCTTACAAGACCATGATACTAGTGCATTTCCCAGAATGTGACAGGTGCCACTTGTGTTTTTTCGGTCCGTCTTACATCCTACATAGTCAGAGTCAGAATAACCAATGAGATTGCATATGCTACCTTTTGGATACCATAGGTCAGCATTGGTTGTTACTTTTAGATATTTCATTATCCTCTTTACTGCTACCAGATGTGATTCCTTTGGATCTGCCTGAAACCTTGCACATAAATAGACACTAAACATAATATCTGGCCTACTGGCCGTTAGATATAGGAGAGACCCAATCATACCTCTATACCTGGATATATCAATTGATTTACCATTTTTGTCTCTATCAACATACATTCCAGATCCCATGGGAGTTGCACTTTCTTTGTTGCTGTCCATCTCAAATCTTTTTAGTAATTCTTTACAGTATTTTGACTGATGAATAAAGATGCCATTCTGAAGTTGCTTGATTTGAAGTCCTAGGAAATAATTTAATTTTCCCATCATGGACATTTCAAATTCTCCTTGCATCATTAATGAGAATTCTTCACATATTTCATTGTTGGTTGATCCAAATATGATATCATCTACATAGACTTGAACAAGTAAAGTGTGATCCTTTGTTCTTTTAATGAATAAGGTTTTATCAACATTACCTTTTTCAAATCGATGTTCACATAAGAATTTACTCAATCTATCATACCATGCTCTTGGAGCTTGTTTCAAACCATAAAGCGCCTTATTTAATTTGAAGACATGTGAAGGATTTTTGAAGTCTTCAAACCCAGGTGGCTGTTTGACATAGACTTCCTCATTAATATAGCCATTTAGGAACGCACTCTTGACATCCATTTGAAATAGTTCAAAACCCATAGAGCAAGCATAAGCAAGTAGTAGTCGGATTGCTTCTAATCTTGCTACTGGAGCAAATGTTTCATCAAAATCAATCCCTTCTTCTTGATTGTATCCTTGTGCGACCAATCTTGCCTTGTTTCGGATAACTATTCCATTTTCATCTAATTTGTTCTTAAACACCCATTTGGTACCAATGATGTGTTTATTTCCTGGATTTGGAACAAGTTCACAAACTTTCTTTCTTTCAAACTGATTTAATTCTTCATGCATGGCAAGTATCCATTGATCATCTTTAAGGGCTTCATTGATTTTGGAGGGTTCTATTTGAGAAACAAATGCCATATTTAAACAAGCATCTTTGAGGTTCAGCCTTGTAGTGACTCATTTGTTGATATCACCTATTATGTTGTCAATCAGGTGATCACGATGGGTTTTCCATTCTTGAGGAAGATCAGTGTTTTGATCTGGTTGTTCTATGTTGATTTCGTCCGTTTGATTTGTTTGATCAACTTGATTTTCTGTACTTGTCTCGTCATCATTATCATAAATAATTCTATCCTCTTTCGAGGGGTTAGTTTCATCAAAAGATACATGTATAGATTCTTCAACTATCAAAGTTCTTTTATTAAAAATTCTAAATGCTTTACTAGATAAGGAATAACCAATAAAAATACCTTCATCGGCTTTCTCATCGAATTTACCGAGATTGTCCTTACCATTATTTAACAAAAAGCATTTGCATCCAAATATGTGAAAGTGAGAGATGTTCGGCTTTCTTCCTTTATAGAGTTCATATGGAGTTTTCTTCAGCATTGGTCGGATTATGACTCGGTTGGATACATAACAAACTGTACTTACAGCATCTGCCCAGAAGTATTTTGGTAGACTTGAATCACTTAGCATTGTTCTTGCAAGTTCTACCAATGATCTATTCTTTCTCTCAACAACTCCATTTTGTTGAGGTGTTCTTGGTGCAGAAAAATTATGGAATATTCTATTTTCTTCACAGAATTCTACAAAAGATGCATTTTGAAATTCTCCTCCATGATCACTTCTAATTGATACAATTTTGGTTGCTTGTTCATTTTGGACTAGTTTGGCATATTTCTGAAAAGCTTTAAAGGCATCATTTTTATTTGCCAAAAATAAGGTCCATGTGAACCTTGAAAAATCATCAACTATCACTAGTCCATATGAATTTCCACCAAGGCTTTTAGTTCTTGATGGTCCAAACAAAATCCATATGTATTAATTGAAGTGGTCCTGAAGTTGATATAATATTTTTGGGTTTAAAGGAAACTTTAGTTTGTTTACCTTTTTGACAAGCGTCGCATAATTTATCCTTAATAAATTTCATTTTTGGTAAGCCTACAACAAGTTCATGCTTGACTAACTTATTTAAGTGATCCATATGGATATGTGCAAATCTTTTATGCCATAGCCAAGCATCATTGTTGTCACTTACCATAAGACATTTCATTTTTAAGGATAAGTCATCAAGATTTATTGTAAAAATATTTTTGAAACGCTTACCAATAAACTGAGTTTCATTTGTTACCTCATTTTAGATAATGCAATCATTTTTGTTGAAAGTGATTTTGTAACCTTTGTCACAAAGTTGGCTTATGCTTATGAGATTGTGTTTTAACCCTTCAACATAGAGGACATCTTCAATTGAAGGAGATGGAGACATGCCAACTCTTCCAATGCCCAAAATCTTTCCTTTGTTATTATCTCCATAGACCACATAACCTTTTGACTCAAGAGTTAGTGCTGAAAATTTTGTTTTGTCACCGGTCATATGCCTTGAACATCCACTATCCAAGTACCACATATTTGATGTCCTTTGTGTGTCTTCCTACAAAAAAGAATTTATATTTTATTAGGTACCCAAAGTGCTTTGGGTCCTTTAAGGTTAGTTCCTTTCTTTACCCACACATAATGTCCTTGTGGGACACCAATGTTCCTAACATGACAAACATTAGGTGTGTGACCATTAAGACCACAATAGAAACACTTTGGACTCTTTTTAGGAAAGTACGATTTCTTTTGAATAATACTTTTCTTAAAACAAAGATGATTCTTTTGAACAGCTATTACTTTCTCATCTTTAGATTGGTTACTTGCTTTTACAAAGATAGTTTTACTAATACTTGGTTTATCAAATTTTGAGTAACCAAGTCCTCTTTTGTCATTTGAATATCTTTGCATGCTAAGTATATTTTCCAATCCAAATTGTCCCTTTTCGTACCTTTCTATAACTCTATTCATTTGGACAATTTTAAAAGAAAGTGAATCACATTTAATGAATGTAGAAATCTGTTTTTGTTTTTTAGAATTTTGTTCCATAGTGTCAATCTTTTTATTTAGAGATAAAATCTGTTTCTTTTGATTTGACACTACTTTGTACAGATTTTTACATTCATTAAGTAGTTCTTTAATGGCTTGTTGTGCATCATTATTTTCAACACAAGAATCATTATTATCATAACAAATAGTATTACTACTAACCTCTTCTTCATTATCAGAATGATGAGATGCCATCAAGGCAACATTAGCGCATTCGTCACTTTCTGAATTTGATGAAAAACTTACTTCATTATCTTTCCATGCTATGTACGCCTTTTTGAACTCTTTTCTTTTAGTAGCATTCTTCTTGATGATGTTAGGACATTCTGCTTTCATATGTCCTGGTTTCCCACACTCAAAGCAAGTAAAATTCTAATTTGCAGTAGAAGCATCTTTCTTCTTGAAGTTTTTCTTTCTTGTAAACGTTTTATCGTTTTGAAGAAATTTACCGAATTTTTTTACAAGGAGGGTGATGTTTTTCTCTTCATCTGAATCTTCTTCATTTATTAATTCTTTTGATTCTATTCTTAATGCTATATTTTTTGTTTTCTTCTCTAAATTCTCATTCTTTTCCAGTCTTTCTAATTCTATTTCGTGCTCTTGTAACTTTCCAAAGAGTGTTGAGAATGACATTTTTGACAAACTTCTCTTTTTAGAAATTGCTGTCACTTTTGGCTGCCATGCTTTGGTTAATGATCTTAGAACCTTTAGGTTCAATTCATCATTAGTAAAGTTCTTGCCAAGTGCTGTTAAGTGATTTGTTAAGTGGGAAAAACATTTCTGCATGTCCAGGATTGCTTCTCCTGGTTGCATTCTAAACATTTCGTATTCTTGAGATAAAGTGTTCAGTTTTGAACGTTTTACCTCAATTGTTCCTTCATGGGTTACTTCAAGAGTATCCCATATCTCTTTTGCTGTTTTGCAGTGGGATATGCGAAAGAATTCATCCATACCCAATGCTGATTGTAACATATTTTTTGCTTTGTTGTCAAACAGTACTTTTCTCTTTTCATCGTCTGTCCATAAGGCTTTTATTTTTATTTCAACTTTATTGTTGATAACTATTGTTGAAACATATGGACCGTTTTCTACAGCCTCCCATATGTCATCTCCTTGAGCCTCAAGGTATGCTTGCAAACGTATTTTCCAAAAATCATAATGTTCACCGACAAAGCAGGGTGGTTTGTTACTGCTACCACCATCTCTAAAAACAGGTTGTGCGGAATCCATGAATCTAGGAGCAAATTACCAAAAACCTGCTCTGATGCCAATTGTGAGAATAGAGTTGCACCTAAGAGGGGGGGTGAATTAGGTGTTTCACCATTTTTCTGTTTTAGAGTTTTCGAGATTGTTTAAGTGACTGTTTCAAGTTTGTTTAATCTTGCTAGGTTAGTAAATGAAAGCTGTAAATGACAGAAGGTAAAAACACACAGAAATTTATCCTAGTTCCCCTTACAACCAAGGGTACATCCAGTCCTCTTGCACACCACAAGAGATTTTCCACTTTGTTTGAATATGTTACAAGTCTAACCTTAAGACTTAAGTTACAGATTCTTTAACACTTAACAGAAGATAGTACACCACTATTTCTGTTAACAAAACTTGAAGAATCTATACTAAATTCTTCAAGTGATACAATGATTTTGTAATGATTTTGTAAAGATGTTCTTGACTAAGAACAAGGGTATAACACTAAGTATTTGATACTTAATCAATCACACTTCCAAGTACAACTGATAACCTTTGTTAATGATATGAAAATGAAAAGCATGTACTTGAAAATATGAAAATTAAGTTTTGAAGTGTTTGATGTTTCAGAAAATTGATTCTGAAAAGTCAGTCGAAAGTTCTAAGTTTAAAACTGAAACTTTGAAGTATTTATATTCCAAAGTAACACTTCAGATCAATGGGAATGGTTCCCAAACGTTTTGATGAACGTGTGCAATGTTTCAAAACTGAAAAGTGGCATTGTTTCGAAGTTGTATTCGAATACAGTCTCAGTGTATTCACACTTCTATAACGTTCTGTTTGTATTTGAAATTTGAACGTTGTAGTCGAATACAAGGACGGGATTTTTGCCACTGACTTGAGTTATATTCAAATACACAAAGCTGTAGTCAAATACAAATGTTTAAAATTAGCTACTGACTTGAGTTGTATTCGAATACACAAAGCTGTAGTCGAATACAAACGTTTAAAATTAGCTACTGACTTGCAATCTGTATTCGACTACAACACTTCGTATTCAAATACAGATCTTCAGTTTTAGCTTCTGATTTGTAGTCTGTATTCGACTACGATACTTCGTATTCGAATACAGATTTCCAGTTTTGTAAAAACTTTATTTTCAAACATATGTTTATGTTATTAACTATTTTTATAAAACATTTTAATGCATATGCTATCAAGATGGTTCTCATAATATTGTACTTTAAAATGTATTTTGATTTAATCTCAAATACTTTACCTAAAAGTAAATGAAAGATGAGTTGCTTAAAATCCTTTTGCTTTTTGATCAATGATCTTTTTGTCTTCATCAAAAATGTAGATGTTTAATTTTCATAAAGTTCATCTATAAAAAGAGGCTCAAGGCAAAAGACTTTGTATCGAAAATACCTGAGAGTCATAAACTTCCAAAAGCAAAATACTTGAGTTTTCAGTGAGATCAATTGTGAGTATCAGCTTTCCAGAAGCAAGTACTCTAAGTTTTTCTTTCCCTTGTGCTAAGTCTAAGTTGTTGAAGTAGAGTCTATAATTTGAGGGAGTCAGAAGGAGTAGCAGATTACTTAGCAATTAGATTCAAGGTTCTTTTCCTCAAAAGTCTAGGGTTGTTAGACTTTTTGAGAAGACTGACTTGGAGGGTTAGTGGTACTTTATAATTCAAGGTTTTTGAATTAGTGAAATCTTTCAAAGTGAAGGGACTGGACGTAGCCTAGAAACGGTGAACCAGTATAAAATTCTGAGTTTTTATTTACTTTATATCCGCTGCTAACTCTGTTTTAATTCATACATAACTGGTTTTGTTTAAAGACCAAAAAGTATTCAAGTTAGTCAAACACAATTCAACCCCCCTTCTCGTGTTTGCACCTTCACTAACCACCTTGACCCTACAAGCCAAGTCTTCTCCAAACAACCCTAGATTGAAGAAAGACCTAAACCACTGTCAGGTTGGATACAAAAGATTGAAACTTTAAGTGTTTTCTTCTAAAAATACTGATAATAATAATAATTCTCACACTCTAAGAAAAGAACACTCAGAAGATATTTCTTACTTGTACAAGTGTTTCTATCTTTGAACTCCAAAATGAATTTGAAATTTGAGTTTACGAGTTCTTCTACTCTTTTCTAAATTTCGATGATCTTATACTTCAACCTTGAGTATCTATTTATAGTTAAAATATGGGCTTCAATTTAGTCCTTGTTTAATTATGAATTGTATGTTCTTCATATTGAGTTTGTAAATTCTTTAGATTAATTTTGTTTATATTGAGTTTGTAAATTCGTAAGATTGATTATGTTCATATTTTGTTGTAGATAAATCTTGATCAAATTTTCTACAAATCTTCTGCAAATCTTGACCATATCTTCTTTTCAACTTGGTCAATGATTTTCTTCAATTATAAATTTGAATAAAATCTTGTTTTAGATTTTCTTCAATTATAAATCTGAATCAAATCTTATTTTAGATATTCTTCAATTATAAATTTGAATCAAATCATATATAGATTTTCTTCAATTATAAATTTGAATCAAATCTTATTTTAGATTTTCTTCAAAAACACTAATCTTCTTTCATATTCTTTAAGTCAAATATATCGTCCTCATCAAATATTTTTATTATCATCAAAACTCCAAATATAAAATATAACTTGGTTCCAACAATAACAAAATCAACAAAAAATATTTAACTTATGATATTCAAATCACACAGTGAACTACAACTCATGCTCTATTTTATATAACAAATATATGCTCCTTTTATCATATTATAATGTACAAAGTCATGCTCTATTTGCTTTACTTAAACTTGCACAAGAGTTCCAATAAAATCTTCCGACCCTTAAATATATCAGCTATCATATTTTGTCCCTTTAGTATACTCAATTGATGAGATCCTTACATAAATAGCTTTTTCTATTATTTCCATATTATTGTTTTATTATTTTGATAGCCTACCATGATATACAGGGACAAAATCTCATAACAATAATAATATTGAATGATGAGATAAAAAAATATTAATAGTATCAAATGACTGTAAAATTAGTTGTAGAAATAAGATAACAACGAAATAAAAATTTATTTATGAATAAATTATAATATTGTTATGCATATCAAATGTAAGAACTAACATAGTTTATTTTACCTCCTTATTCACATTTATTCCTACATAAAAATAAGAGGTTAATGACCAAAATTGGTGATGTGAACTCCTAATCCTAATCTTGTCCTTTGATCTTCACTCCACTGGGTGTAAGCTCGATGCCTTTGCTGACACTAGTGCACGATATACATTTTACGCTGTTTTGTTGAACTTTTATCACTTGTTTTACTAAAAGAAAAAAACATGTGTAATAGCAACCAATGTTGTCGGTAGGGAATTTTAACATCAGTTTTTAAAACCGGCTTTATAAGTTAATTTATAACAAAAGTTTTTAAATAAAACAAGTGTTATAAGTGCCTAACAAGTTGATAATATGAGTACGAATCAAGTATTTTACGCTATTTTTTTATACAAAAACTATATGGTAAGTTACATATAACACAAGTTTTTAGATAAAATAGATATTATATGTGATCTTATAAACACATGTTCAATATTAAAATTGGTGTAACACTACAAGAAAATTTTAAGTTTGCGACACATGGTTTGCAACAGTTGCAATAAAACCACTCTTGCCTTAAAATTTACAACAGTTTATGCAACTTGTTATTTCAACCAACACAATGTTTTTGGTGACAATATGTGCGGGCATTTTCCTCCCTCTCAAATCCCAAACCCTTTCTCTCATAAGTCATTACCCTTTCTCTCAATTTGAAACCCATTGCCCTATTTGATGAATAAAAAACCACGACCCTTTTTTCCAATTCGAAGCTATCCAACTTGTTATGTTTTCTCTCTGCCGCAGCTCCTTTATGTTTGTCATGCCATGTAAGCTATTTCTCTCTTCTCCTCGTCTTGCAAATTCACCTCTGCTCTCCGTGCATGTTCCTCTTTTTGATGATGCTCCATTTTTAATAGGTTCTTAATCAATTTCATTTTGAAACTCTATCTACTTGGACAATCTATCAAGATGCAAAACCCTTTCTCTCAAATTGAAAAACCCTTTCTTTCCAAACAATCTCGTTGAAGCGCTTTCTCTACGACAATCTTGAATAGAAGGATCGTCATCTCTTTCTATATTTAAGGATCCACACACTCTCGACGACAATGACGAAATTCTTGAATGGCTTTTTCGCTGAATTAACTATGAGTCAACAAAATCCAAAAACTGTCATTGAATCATAAGACTTTCTCTCTAAGTATGTCTTTGTACCCTCTACGTTTTGATTGTGCATCTCTCTGTATGTGTCTAAGATTTAGTTTGGTTACAATTTATATTTATCTGTAAAATAGAAACTATTGAGAAGTTTCTACAGTTCTCTGATTATGTTTATAATATTCAGTGATTGAAAAATCATCTGTCAACTAATTTTGAAATTGACAATTTTGAAAATTGTTGATGCAAATTATATTCTAGAAAGAAAGTAGAAAAACTTGTTTTGAGTAATTAACTTATGTTATGTTAAAAAGTACTTTTAATCAAAAGGACTTGTATAGTTTCTCTTTTTCTGCACAAAAAATTTAAAGTAGAGCACAAAATATAGGTTCTTTAACACAATATTAGCCTACCACATAGAACCTTATGTATCATAATCATGAAGACAAGACAATTAAAACCCAGTCAGAAAATTCATTATGATTCAAGATAATCTGAATCAAAAATTACAAATCTAAGAGGTCATTTCAATTTTATGATGTTAGTATGGTCCCTAACAATAGTTTTAGTATAGTTTTAACTTTCTTCTATTGATTACAAGTATATTTGAAATGGTATTAATTTGTCAAATCTATATGAATGAAGTTGACACTTAGAGGTTATTACAAAACAATGACTTTCTATTTTAGCTATATTGAGTATTAATTATGGTTATATGGCACAATTGATCTTTAGTTTCATATAAGAGTAGTAGTGCTTAATTGTTGTGGTTAACTAATGCTTAAGAAAGTGTGATTTGCTTTCTCATTGCTAGAAGATAACTAGATAGGAAAAGAAAGTAATTGTAAACACGGTTAATAGTATCTTACAATACACATTATGATGAATGAAAAAGAAAAAGAAGAGACGAAATAAAAAATGATCTAACTCACCAGATTTGTCCGGAACTTCACTCCAACAACCATAGCTATGAGTGATAATGTATGTGATGATTTTTTTCCTCTTTAGGGGACCAAACACTTCTCTTAACCGTTTTTTCTTTGCAACAGTGTTGACTCATTTCTAATTCTAGCTATGTTGTCTTCTTGTAATTCCAAAATTAGGTTGCTTGTAAATTGCTTGGATAACAAATTAATGTAATTTGTTTGGATATCAAATTCAGTGATTGTGCAATGTTTATAAAAATCTGCTGTAGATTGAACCATCATTGTAGTAAAATGGTTAACTAATGGATTCGATCGAGAATTGATAAGTAACTTAATATTTGTATTGTAGCAGTAAAATATTTCAAGATTTTGTCATTTATATATTACTTGATGTGGTAGAAGGAATTAATGCAATTTAAGCATCCAAATAGAAGCATATAAGGTCTACAAGTGGAAAAGAATGTTGTTAGATTTTACTCCTAATTCAATCATGCAAAGCTTTTATATTATCTTAGATCTTATATTTACTATTAGAAGATGAGGTGGCAATATATGAGATGTTGCACCTAGCAATTGGCGGCGGACTAATTATATGTCTATAAAAATTACATGTGTTTTCATGAATTAGTGTATTTTTAGTTGGCATTTAACCTTTTCTAATTTTTAATGGGTGTAATATTGTGAGATCCTCTTGATGTGGTGTTGGTTGTTTGTGACAGAAAGTCACATTCTTGTATTAGTTTTAGGGGCTGCTTATTTTCCAATTTTAATTAATTGCATGAATCTTAAAGATGTGAGGTTATAATACATTATGGTTTTCTTATTATTGTATTTTCAAAACTTTTCCTCTAAAATGCTAATAATTCACGTGCAGGTTGAAAAAAACCATAAATTAGTACAAACATATAAATTAATTTGTTGATTGCATATAGAAAACTTACACATCTTGGTATACAACATTCTGTCTTTCCTATTTTTATTGGTTTATAAAGCTCTATATATAATAAATCTTTGCTCTCCAATTTATAAGGCTCTGAATTTGAAATTATTTCTTACTAAAATATATGAAGTACCAAACACTCTTGAGTCCAAGTTTGTACCAAATACTCTTGTAATGTCAATGCTTTTGTTGAGTTTGAGTATTCTTAGACACTACTTAATCATATAATGTTCATTAGTTTGATGTTAATATTATACTCTTGAGTATGTGTGAAAAAGTGAGGTAGAATTTAATATATATACTTACATGTTTTTATCAATTTAAGTCAGATTGCCGGTCTAATCATCGAACAACATCATTAGGGACTATCTAGATGATTTATGACCTAAGTTTGATGTTCTTGTTTTTCATTTTGAGTCAATCTATTAATGTTTTGGTTTTTGAATATTTAAACTAATTTACTTATTGTTTTAATTAAATTCAATGTATAGTTGTTACTTTTAGATATATTATTTGAATGAGATTTATTTATAATTTTATATTTGTGTATTTTAGTTATATGAATGAGATTTATGAATATTTTTCATTTTAATTAAATTAATGAAAAATGAAAAAAGAAACAATAAAAAAAATCAAAAACTTAAGTTTGTGACGGTTTAAACCGTTGGCAAAAGTACACAGAGGCGGTTTGTAATCATCACAATACCATCTGGAACAAAAAATAAGTGCATTTAATGAATCTATTGGATGCGGTTAGAACTTCCACAAACATTTGCGGCAGATGGAACACCATTTTGTTTTACCGTCGCAAAACAATCTTGCGACACACGAATCTACGACGATTGAGAAACTGTCACAAACATCAAACTGCAATGATTGTAACCGCTGCAAACCCATTTTTAACTACCGCACAATGTTTTGTTTCTTGTAGTGTAATATGTGTGTTTTCTTAAGCTATATTAAAAAAAAAAAACAAATTCTTATGCTATTTTTACTTTGAAAAAACTAGATTTTTACAACTGTTGCATCAAATATGTCCAAAAATTTACATTTCATATAACATAATATTCTACACATATATTAAACAACAATTGCACTAAATGTACACACAAATACATATTTTAGATTACAAAATATACTATAAAATTATATTAAACAAGTAAAACTATACATAAATTTTTATTATACGTTTTTGTTTTGTCAAACTTCCTTTAACTTTATTTTGTGGTTGTTTCTTTTTCGACTTGTTTATTAGCCTCTTAGATCTAATAACAAAATCAACAAGAGATAATTAACTTACGATATTCAAATCACACAGTGAACTACAACTCATGCTCTATTTAATGTAACAAATAGATACTCCTTTTATCATATTTTTATCATATTATAATGTACAAAGTCATGCTGTATTTACTTTACAAGTGCAAAATCTCAAAACAACAACTATAATATTAAATGATCAAATAAAAAATATTAATATTAAATGACTGTATAATTAGTTGTAGAAATAATACACTGATGAAATAAAAAAATTATTAATGAATAAAATTATAATATTATTATGCATATCAAATGTCAGAAGAACAAAATTTATTTTACACCATTATTCACATTTGTTCCTGTATAAAGACAAGAGGTTCATCACCAAAATTGGTGAAGTGGAGTCCTAGTTTGGTACTTTGATCTTCACTCTACTGGGTGTAGGCTCCTTGTCTTTCATGATGCTTTCCTATTTGTTGTACATCTGCATACCTGTGGGCCAAGTTAGGCGGAGATAACCATTAAAATCGAATAAACATCCTAATATGCATAACGTAAAAACATGTTGACCATTGTTGAATTCTTCTCTCCTAATGGGTTTATCAATTCATCTTTTTTTATTGTTGTACGCAAATGAGATTCAGATTTTGTTGGGCTGATTTGTTGGGTCTATCTTGTCTTTATAATGTAGAACTATAGAGAAATGTACCGTGCACCCCACCTTTACCTCCCACCACCATTTTTAGTGAAATGTCCTATTTACTCTTTCTATTAATTATAAACTCATTTTAAAAAAAAAATTACCATTCATTTTTTCCCCCCTTCATTCGACACTTTCATCATTACTCTAACACATTCGAAAATTTCAAAGGTTCGAAACTCTAAAACAACAACATTCGAAGATTTCATTCATGTGAAACCTAGAAAGTAAGTATGTTCGAAACTTATCCAGATTTGTCGAAACTTTGAAAATTTTCGATGTTGTATTTTCCAGATTTTAAACTTCGAAACTTCGGTGTTCATCCAAACTTTCAAAGGTTTGTTGCAACTCTGATTTTTTTTCCAGATTTTAAACTTTGAAACTTTGGTGTCCATCCAAACTTTCAAAGGTTTGTTGCAACTCTGATTTTTTTCCAGATTTTAAACATCGAAACTTTGGTATTCATCCAAACTTTCGAAGGTTTGTTGCAGCTCTGATTTTTTCTAGATTTTAGACTTCGAAACTTTGGTATTCATCCAAACTTTCGAATGTTTGTTGCAATTCTGATTTTTTCCAGATTTTAAATTTCGAAACTTTGGTATTCATCCAAACTTTCGAAGGTTTGTTGCAGCTCTGATTTTTTTCCAGATTTTACCATTCGAAAATTTTATTTTATTTTTCATTTTTGCAGTGCCTAGAACCAGAGGTGCATTTGGCCAAATTATTCGCACTATTTCCAGAGGTGTTATGAGAGGTGATGGTGGTGATAGAGCGGATAGAATTCCGCCTACAGCATCACACAAACGATGAAATGAAGCCAACCGTCATAGATGCGATGTAAGAGACGAGGATGTTCAGCAGGATGTCTCTGAGCCTAAGGATGTTCAGGTAGATGAGCCTGCACAGATGGAGTATGAGCCTGCACAGATGGAGCCTGAGGAATCTGAACATGAGGTTAGTCATGATGAGGCTGACCAGAATATGAAAACGCAGGATCAGCAGTCTAGATTCCTTAGAGGACCACTGGTGACATCTGTGCTGACACAGTATGAACACCACGTGGCTCGTAAGATATGGGAATGAGAGGTAAATTTTAATTAATTAATTAATTTTTTAACTAAATATAATTATTTTTTATAACCGGTACATTATTTCATTAATTAAGAATAAATATTGATTGATATGTTCTTTATTTAATTACTTGTAGGATCATGGTGCGCTAAAGTTGAAAAGGTTTGCGGAAGTTCCTGTACCAGAAGCTGTACAACATTGGATTTGAGAATCTGGGCTGTTACATTTGTTTTCCGCTTACTTGACTATGGTTGATGCTGGTCTGATATCCGCCTTTGTGGAAAGGTGGCATAGAGAGACCAGCTCGTTTCATCTGTCATTCGGAGAGATGACCATCACGTTAGACGACGTCGCCACTCTCCTTCACATCAAACCACACGGTAATTTTTTTGATGCACCAGTTAATATGAATACTAATAATACTATGAGAGCTGCACATGAGCTACTGGGAGCGTCTTGGGAGGAAGCTGCTGCTGAGGTTAACTACAACAGATGTGCACAGTATAGGTTGCAGTGGTTGCGCGATTTATATCAGCATTTAATTCAAACTAACATGTATGAGTGTGCTGCCAGAACATATCTATTGCATTTAGTCGGCAACACCATTTTTGCCGACAAAGCACACACTCGTGTGGACGCAAAATACGTTAGTTTGTTTGTTGATTTAGATCGTTGTCGGCATTATGCATGGGGTGTCGCTGCATTGGTTGTGCTATATTTATTTAGTTGTGTTATTTATTTAATTATTTATTTATTTAGTTGTATTATTTATTTATTTATTTAATTATTTAGTTGTATTATTTATTTATTTATTAATTCGTCTTTTATTCATTGGTGCAATGCTGGATTTACGAGCACTTTCCTAGGATATGTAATCGGGGTGATAGTGGAACGATTCCTGCGCATCTTCCAAGAGCACGTAGGTGGACTGCAAAACATGCAGTTGAAGGTTGATTGATGATATACCGGCGGTGACTCGATTCTATGTTGCTCGAGGATGTATTGCTTACACCATACGATGATGATCGAGCTAATCATCCTTTTGTAACAACTTCGATGTTCTCCGGATACCTTTGATGGGGAGGAGTTTCAGTTCCATATCTGCCAGAGCAATGTCTTCGACAGTTTGGTCGTATTCAGTGCATTTCGCGTGACGTTCCTCGGGTGCCTAGGAGTATAGATTGGGAGTGGCAGAATACCGTTAGATCATGCATAGCTACATTCCGGAGTCTATCTCCTCTTGCCACGTTTCCTGGAGAAGTCACTGCAGACTACTTTGCCTGGTACGTAAATATTTCACGTCCTCTGATCCTCGCTCCACCTACTGATGCTCCCTCTTGCAGTACACCTATTGCTGCTCCACCTTCTATGTCACCTACTACTGCACATGATCCCCATATTCCATCATCTTCTACACATAATGGTCCATCACCGGAACAAGACTGTATAGCATCTGAGCTTATACGTAGGGGATTACAGATTGTAGCTCCATTTGGTAAAGTTCAAGACATATTAACTGAGTTAAGCAGAATGTTCCAAGGAGACGATTAGTGATTGTGTGTTGTGATTTAGTTGTATAAAAAAACTTTTGTATTATGAAAGCTTTATATAATGAATTTCTATTTTAATATTAATATCTATTTTTTTATATCTATTTCGTATAAGTAAATGATTAAAGTTCAACTTGTTACTGTAACACCCCGAGTTTAAAACACAGCGCGAGTGTATTTTTTTTAAAAAAAATAAATAAAAGGAATTTTCAAAATTATTAATTCAAAAGAATAATAATAAAATTTTAATTAAGTCGTTTTGTAAAATAGTACGTCATAATTTAATCGATGAACGTAGTTAAATAATTTCATCATAATATCACTAAGTACTTAACTTTGGGAATTAATAATAAACATTAATACATTTCAAAAAAACAATGTCATGTCATCTCAAATTAGAACACCCGGCCTATGGCCAACTAAAAAGTATCAGAGTGCGGAAGAGAACAGCGGAAAGTTATACAATAATTCCCAAAATAATTACATCCACCGAAATCAAGACCCTATACAAAAAGTCTAAACTGATCATGCACTAAAGCTACAGTAGCAAGGATTCCCTCCGCAGCCCATGCAAGTCTCGTCCGACTCCGCAGCTCGCCTCGACGTAACGTCCTCTTCCTCATCACATAAGGAAGGATCGGTCTCCTTCGAAGTCAGATCAATATACAATCGGGGTCTCTTCGGCGGTGCTGGAATCTCAAAGCAGTCATCGGATGTCCTAGATGGACCCAGAACATCATCTGCTACTAGCGTCAGTCTTTGATTCTCCCCTTCCACCTCTGTATCATGTACAACTCCTCCAGTCACTGGGTTAGGAGTCACCACACCTACTGTGGCCTCCGTCTCAACCCCTCTCGTCGGCTCCTCTGCGTCCTCAAAAATTCCGTGCGCCTCCAATACCAATTTGGAAGGCACAGGAAAGTCAATCCTCGTATAGGTGTGCTCCACATAGTCCACCACCCCGTTAGTCCTGCAGGTCCTCTTCAGTCTCCCCGTGTACGTCGCCCTGCTTGAGATGGGGTCGTATACCTAAGCAGTAGGCAGGAGACGATCAATGAAATCGAGCGACGTTTCCGTCGTCTGGGGACCCACTGGTGATATGGGTTTGGGGGGCATCTGAGGGCAAAAGCCCAATTTCCACAATAATAGTAAAGGGTTACCGACTGAAATTAACAATTAACACATAGCATTTATATCACAATAACAAATATATCCATGGCATATCATATAACAATGATGATAATTAAGGATGCTCATTTTGAAATTTCATGAGATGTATGCCTTTTCGAATAGCAATCAATTAATATGGAAAACATGTTGTAAGTACAACCATCACTTCAGCAATCACAATCATTCATCAGAAATACAGACTTTATACAGTACTTACACACATCAATTTCCAATCATCAACATATATCCAATTCGTGACCCACCGGTCCACCACCCCGATGCAATATGTATATGCTCATGTACTCAACTTCTTGGAATTACCAAGGTGCAGTCGCTCATAAACCAACACAATTTATATATGTTTGACTTTAATGGCCAACATGACCAGTGTGCAATCGCTCACAGATCAGCACCAGTGTAGTCGCTCAAAAGACTAGCACTCGTGCAGTCGCTCAACAGACCAACACGTTTTACATATACCAAGGTACAGTCACTCACAGACCAGTACCAGTGCAGTCGCTCAACAGACCAGCACTCGTGCAATCGCACAACAGATCAGCACGTTTTGCACATTTCAGGGTACAGTCGCTCACAGACCAGTACCAGTGCAGTCACTCAAAAGATCAGCACTCGTGCAATCGCTCAACAGATCAGCACGTTTTATGCATTACTCTATGGCCCATCGCGGTTACATCCTGACTATTCAATGCATGAACATGCAATGTTTTCTCTCCACTGAAAACAGTATGCAACATCAGTAAAATTCAGCCGTTCCATCATTTCCCAAAACCATCTCAACCCAACTAATTTCATTATCATCACATCAATAAAAACATTCAAGCACCTCATCATTACCACTTCACACTATCTCAAAAATTCCATTCTTATTTATCATAAGTCTTCCTAATGTTTCCTCAACTCTTAAAATCCATAAAACAGTGTTTAAAACTGAGATTTCTGGGAACCACGAATCTGTATTCGAATACAGCTCCCTTGTATTCGAATACAGAAGCTGGAAACAGTGCAAATTCAACACTCTGTATTCGAATACAGCATCCTCGTATTCGAATACATAAGGCAAAACAGTGTAAACTCAGCATTTTCCCAACATCATTAAAGATTTCCAAAACCTCTTCAAAATTACTTCATAAACTCCATTTTAAATCATTACAAACCTTCCCAATGTTCCCATGACAGTGTCTAAAACTTGAATTTCTGGAAAAACACAAATCTGTATTCGAATACAGCTCCCTTGTATTCGTATACAGAAGCTAAAATAGTGAAAATCAGCATCCTGTATTCGAATACGAGGGTGTTGTATTCGAATACAGATGCGAATACAGTGGTAAAATTTCATA
This sequence comes from Cicer cuneatum, assembly GCA_037974295.1. Lineage (NCBI taxonomy): Eukaryota > Viridiplantae > Streptophyta > Magnoliopsida > Fabales > Fabaceae > Cicer > Cicer cuneatum. The sequence continues at coordinate 26,717,993 of JBBPBO010001986.1, read as the reverse complement.
TCTGTATTTGAATACGACAGGGTCGTAGCCGAATACAGATGCTAAGTCTGAAGCAAAAATCCTTCATCTGTATTCGAATACAGAGGCCCGTATTCGAATACGAGTTCGAAAATTTGAGTAAAATAGAAGCTTGGCAGGCTGTATTCGAAGACACTCATGCTGTATTCGAATACACCTTCGAATTCAGTGAAATTTTCCAGAAAACTTCAACACGTTTTCAAATTCTTTTCTTTGAAAAACAAACACAACCCCAAAACAGTTTCACCACTCTTTTGAAAACCACAAAACTCAGACATTTTTCATCGATAACAGATATTCCAGAAAAAAAACACTTCCACCCTTTTAAGTCCCTTTCCTTTGAAACCATCATCAACACCAGTTTATCATTAACATGACAGAAAACATATTGTCAACCACCACAACATGACAGAAAACATTTACATTTTGATCATTTCTCAAAAACAACATGAACATTATTTTCCAGTATTCTTACACAACCAAAACAACATGCAAAGCATTTTCCAGCTTTCTCACACAAACAGAACAACACTGATGTATTCAGCCTAAACAGCAAGCATCACATATCACCAAAACACCAACATAATGCATTTTCGCATTTTATAACAACATGCGCAACAGTTTTATCAACACATGCATTTTGATCAACCCCAAAATGACATGCAAAGCATTTTCCAGCTTTCCCACATAAACAAAACAACGTTGATATATCAACCAACACAGCAAACATGACAGATCATTTTAAAACATCAACAGAATGCATTTTTCATCCTTCAAAATGACATGCAAAATAGTTTTTCTTCAAAACAATAATAAAGCATCATTAATGCCATAACAGTATGCATTTACAGCCCTAATGCAATCTAGAAAGTGGAAGGTTCCCTTACCCCTGTTACGTTTCTACTCCCGTTCATGTTTATGCGTCAAAAATCGGCGAAGTTTTCGTTTGCGTTTGCCGCTACCAAAGTGGGTTTGCTAGCTTCGTAATGAGGAGAGGAACAACGTTTGTTCTTGGTACTTGGTGTTTCGGTGCTTGGATTTCCAAGTAATCTCACTTTTGAGCAACTCTCTCTTTTGTTTTTTGAACGGGAAACAGAAATCAGAATGGGAGAAAGAAGGAGAATGTTACTGTTACATGCAGTATGGAGGAGGAAGTGTTTTCTGTCTTTGCTCTTCCTTCTCACTCCTATATATAGGCATATGTTGGTGCTACCTCATAAAAAATAATACTATAATATTGCTGGACCCTTCAGCACTTAACCGGTTTCGTCGCAATTAACTGTCCGATAATTTAATTACTCGTAATTAAATTAATTTACTCTTCATCCAATAATTTTAATTCATCTTCCAAACATAAATATTTATATATATATTCACACAAAATATACATATATTAAATATTTTACAAATATCCTTAAAATACACTTAATATTAAATCCATAATTTAATTTTTAAATTTAAGGGTCTTACAGTTACCATATAACCATAAGTAAATTATAAGTACATTCAACTTTATAATAATTAAATGTTTAAAAGTTCAAACATATAATCTAATCTTGACTTAATGAAATACAAGATGATTTGTCAAATGATGGATCAATGTGTTCCCATTGCTTAATACGTTCTGCATAACCTATTTTTCATGTCTTTGCACAATCACTACAAAAGTCTTTCCATTTTTGTGATGTAGGTGGCAAAGGACAATCAAACTTCAATTTGATCTGAACAACAAAATAGTAACATTACTTTATCTAAACAAGAAAATATTATTATTAAACATTACTATCAATCATAAAACTTACTTGTACCCAATGACTTTCATTTACGAATCCAATTGCTATTAAATGATTAAGAGAATAGTCTTTCGATGGTCCCTTATTCAGCGGAAAGAATGTCATATTCAGATTTCGAGACAACGATACCAATATGACATTATATCTTGTCGCAATCACGTAACCCAAATCTGGTATAGTCATCCACTTATCTTTTCCTTGAGCACCCAATCTAGAAATGATCAACGACTTCTGCACGGTTTCAACGTTGTCATCGAAAACTTTGGAATAAAGGTCTTTATGTAAATTGATCTCTTTCTCAAATTATGTTCGAACTAAAGGCCAAGATTCTTCTATCCAACCTAACAATGCTCCAACTGCGCGATACCCACAATTTCCATTAGGCTCAACATCTATTATGTCCTCAATATACGGATGAATAAATGTAGGAAAATGTATCTTAGATAATTGCCTTGCAGAATGTTGGAACCAAGTTGGGTCTATACTTAGAATTTTGATGTTTACAAATGTACTTTTATGTAATCTTATTTTTAACTTAGAATAATAATGAAAAATGCCACTAGAAGATGACGTCACCAGAGGCAGAAGATGACGTCACCAGAAGATAAAATCAGAAGCAGAAGATGAGGACACTAGAGGATAAAATTAGAGAATGACACCAGAGGATACACCTCAAGAAGATAATAGAGGATGTCATCAAAGGCAAAACATCCAAGGACAAATAACATCATTAGAGGATATCTTTCTTGGTCCCGTTCAGAAGGAAGCAGAGTCCAGAAGAAGACCTGGTCCAGACCAGATGGAAACTTGTCAGAGGGAGACTTGGTCCAGACCAGAAGGAAACATAAGTCAAACTTGGTCCAGACTTAATCCTGACCAGAAGATAGCTTGGTCGTGAATATAAGATTTAATCCAGACTTGATCCATATCAGAGGATAAATGTCCAGATTAAAAGATCAATGGTCCATATTAAAATATCATAAGTCCATATTTAATTCAAATTCAATCCAGACTCAGTCCAGACTTGGTCCGGATCAGAGGGTAAATGGTCAGGTTAAAAGATCAATGGTCCAGATTAAAGTATCATGATCCAGTGTTGGCCGAGATCAGAGGATCACAAAATTGGTGCAGATTAGATTACATAGTCCAGAGTTGGTCAAGATCAGAGGATCATATAGTCCAGATTTTACTCATGATGAAAATCAGTGAAGACTTGATTAAAATTCGAAAGAGACTTGATTAAATTTTGAGAGAAATTTGATCAAAGTATTAAGGGGATTTGATACAAAAATAAATTGAAGTCTTGGAGGGAATTTAAAAGCAATTGGAGGGAAGAAAGATACGGTCCAGAATTAAACAAGAACAGGATTGGCCAAAGCTATTTTCAGAACAAATCTAAAGCAAAAAGGATCGGATCAAGCATAAAGCTCAAACCCGATTGGCCAAGTTATTTTTGCAAGAGAATCTGGACAGATACAGCTCGAATTTGATCATGGAAGAAACCCTAATTTTAATCTATAAAAGGAGGCTCAAGGCAGAAGACTTTGTTATCAAAAATCAGTAAAAGAGTCATAAACTTCCAGAGGCAAACACTCGAGTTTTCAGTGAGGTTAATTGTGAGTATCAGCTTTCCAGAAGCAAGTACTCTTGTTTTTCGTTCCCTTGTGTCAGATCTATATTGTTAAAGTAGAGTCTACAATCTGAAGAGTGAGAAGAAGTAGTAGGTGACTTAGCAATTAGATTCAAGGTGTTGAAATCCCTTCTGCAATCTGGGGTTGTCAGATTGGTAGGAGAAGACTTGACTTGTGAAGTCAAGGTGCTGTGTTCCTCAAAAGTCTAGGATTGTTAGGCTGTTTGGGAAGACTGACTTGGAGGGTCAGTAGTGCTGTTGTAATTCAGAGGTTTTGAATTAGTGGAAAAATCCTTCAAGGTGAAGGGGCTGTATGTAGCCTAGTTAATGGTGAACCAAGATAAATCTTTGTGTTGATTATTTTACTTTATCCGCTGCTAATTCTGCTTGCTTATATATCATATTTTAAATAATCATCAAAAACAAAAAATGAATTCAAGTATTACAAACACAATTCAACCCCCCTTTTCATGTTTGCACCTTCAATTGGCATCAGAGCTCGGTCTCAAGGCTGAGCACTTAACAGTGTTTGAGGAGATCACTTTGATGGAGATCACTTTGAACACTGGAAGGACAGAATGAGAAGCTTCTTCATCTCCTAAGATCCTAATCTCTGGACCTTGGTAGTCAAAGTCTAAACTGCACCCACTATACCAGGAGATGAAACTGGTCAAGAACTGGATGTAGCATATATGAATCCCAACCAGAGAAAGTCCAAAACCATCATAATCAATGCTATCACATTTAAATAATTTGACAGATGCATCAATCAGGAAACAGCAAAAAGCATCTATGACAATCTGGTTCTGACCTATGAAGGAAGTTAACAGTTTCAAGAGGCAAAGGCAAACATACTGGTCAAACAGTATAAGTTGTTCAAGATGGAAGAGGATGAAGACATTGAAGCAATGTTCTGCAGATTCTAGATTATGGTATTAGGTTTAAAAGTATTAAAGAAAAGCTACACCACTGCAGATCATGTAAAGAACATCCTCATAAGCTTACCAGCCAAATGGAGACCAAAGGTTACTGCAGTATAGGAAGCCAGATATCTGAATACCTTGAGGCTTGATGATCTTATCAGCTCCATCAGGTCTCATGAAATAGAGCTGGAAGTAGATGAACCAAAGAAGAAGAAGACTTTAGCCCTTAAGTCAAAACAGAAGAAAGCTGCAAAGGTTGTATCAGAATCAGAGGATAGTGATTGTGAAGATGATTATCTTGCTTACATAACCAAGCAGATTGCAAAGATGCAAAGATGTGGCAAAACAGAAAGAAGAAAGCTCCTAGGAAAAATGGCAAATACTCCAACAGAGGAAAAGAAGAAGCTGACAAGAAAAGCATCATCTGTTATGGATGCAATGAACCTGGACATATCAAGTCAGAATGTCCAAACATGGAGAAAGGAAAGCATCACAAGAAAGGTTCCAGATTCAACAAGAAGGGTTTGATGGCAGCATCAGATGCATCTGACTCAGAAGAGGAATCATCTAATGATGAAGAGGCAGAAACAGCTATGATGGCTCACATCAAGTTTTCCTCTAGACTCCATAAAGGTACTAGCTCTAGAAGAAAAGCAAAAGGTAAGAAGAATGGACAAATCATTCATTTCTGCAAGTCTGGAAGCACATCAGAGGAAGCAATATTGGCTCTGATGGCACATACCAACTCAAGTTCTAGATCCAGCACAGACTCTGGAACTTATTCAGAAGATGAAAACAAAGAGGTACTCTCTGATCTTACTAAATCTGAATTAATTACTGCTCTTAAAGACTTTCTAAATGTCAACAACAAGATGTCTTTAAAACTGAAAACTCTTAGGGAAGAAAATAAAATTCTAACCAAAGAAGTACAAATTTTGAAGAATCAGAATGCTGAGTTTGCAACTGAAAACACTAATTTTGAAACTAAACTTGCCAGACTCAATTCTGAAAATCTAACTCTCAAAATTAATATTTGCTCTACTTCCAATACTCTTTGTGAATCTGATATGCATGAACAAGCTTTTCAAAACATTATTGCAAATGGTATGGAAAGAAGTAAGTAGGCTTCCATGATTTATGGAATCAGTAATAATGGTAAGAGAGGAATAGGTTTTACTGAATCTGTGGCTGAAATTAAATCTGCTCATTCTAATGTTATGTGTATTATTTGTGCTAAAAAGGGTCATTCTAAATTGTCTAGTCCTATGATAAAATTTGGGAAAAAAAAGATGTTGGAACCAAATTGGTTCTAAGTACTTAGGATTTTGATGTTTACAAAAGCACTCCATGTAATCTTATTTTGTACCTTGAATTACTATATTAAATGCCACCAAAAGATGAAGTTACCAGAGGCAGAAGATGAGTAATCAGAAGTTAAAATCAGACCACAGGATACACCTCTAGAAGTCACCAGATAATGCATCCTGAAGGTGCCAGAGGATGCATCCTGAAAGCACTAGAGGATACACCAAGATGTCAAAACACCATCAGAGGATATCTTTCCTAGCCCAGATCAGAAGGAAGCTGAGTCCAGAAGGAGACCTGGACCAGACCAGAAGGAAGCCTGCCAGAGGGAGGCTTGTTCCAGACCACAAGGAATCATAAATAAGACTTGGTCCAGAATTTATTCTACCAGAAGATAGCTTGGCAGTGAAATGATAAACAGTCCAGACTTGATCTTGACTTGATCAGAGCATAAATTAAATGGTCCAGAACAAGAGATTTAATCCAGATTTGGCCCAGACCAGAAGATAGCTTGGTTTAGAGTATGAAACTAAGTCCAGACCAGAAGAAATGATGTCCAGATTTAATCCAGACCTGATCCAGATCAAAAGGTAAATGTCCAGAATTAATTATCCTTTGTCCAGAGTTAATTTCAGTTCAATCCAGGCGCAGACCAGAATTGGTCCAGATCATAGGGAAGGTGTTCAGATCAATGGTCCAGATTTAAGCATCATGGCCCAGTATTTGTCGACATTAGAATATCATACCATATGGCCCAGTGATGGCCGAGATCAGAAGATCAGAATGTGTGGTCCTGTGTTGGCCGAAATCAGAGGATCATAGTAGATCAGATTGCAAGTCCAGAGTGGTCGAGATCAGAAAGTATGGTCCAGTGTTGGCCGATCAGAGGATCATAGCAGATCAGTTTGTATGGTCCAGATGTGGACGACAGCAGAAGATCAAATGGTCCAGAATTAATCATGATGATAATCGGTGGAGATTTGGTTAAATTTGATCAAAGTATTAAAAGGATTTGATACAAAAATAAATTGAAGTCGTATGGGAATTCAGAAGCTATTGGCGGGAAGAAAGATTTGATCAAGAAATAATTAAAGTCAGGATAGGTCAAAGTTATTTTTGAAAGCAAATCCAGAGCTAAAAAGATATGTTTTTTTTGTAAGCGAAAGCCGATTGGACAAGTTATTTTTGCAAGAGAATCCATCAAGATATAGCTCGAATTTAAGCTTGGAAGAGACCCTAATCAGCATCTATTAAAGGAGGCTCAAGGCAGAAGACTTAGCATCAAAAAATCACAAAAGAGTCATACACTTCCAGAAGCAAACACTCGAGTTTTTAGTGAGGTTAATTGTGAGTTCCAGCTTTCCAGAAGCAAGCACTCGTGTTTTTCTTTCCCTTGTGTTAGATCTAAGTTGTTGAAGTAGAGTCTACAATCTGAGGGAGTCAGAAGGGGTAGCAGATTACTTGGCAATTAGATTCAAGGCGTTGTAATACCTTTTACAATCTGGGGTTGTCAGATTGGTAGGAGAAGACTTGACTTGAGAGGTCAAGGTGCTGTATTCCTCAAAAGTCTAGGATTCTTAGACTGTTTGAGAAGACTGACTTGGAGGGTCAGTGGTATTGTTGTAATTCAATGTTTTGAATTAGTGAAATCCTTCAAAGTGAAGGGACTGGACGTAGCCTCGTTAACAGTGAACCATTATAAAGTTATGTGTTTTATTTTTATTTTATATCTGCTGCTAACTCTGTTTCATTCATACATCAGGTTTTGTTATAAAACTTGAAAAACAGAAAACATATTCAAGTTAGTCAAACACAATTCAACCCACCCTTCTTGTGTTTGCACCTTTACAAGAGTCCTGTTAAGTCTAACAAACCTGGAACCAACCAATTTTGGGTACCAAAGAACAAAATTGTTTATGTTGCAGATATTCTGAGCAACAAGAAGGAAACACCAATCATGGTGCCTGGTTAATGGATGCTGGCAATGCACAAATAGAAAAAGGTGTATGTTCTAGTTTCCAACAGACATAAGCAAAATGAGTATGATGAAAGAAGGTTTGGTCAGTACAATTCACACTAGAATCAGAACTAGAACCGTGTTAGAACCAAGTTGGTTCTAAGTACTTAGGATTTTGATGTTTACAAAAGCACTCCATGTAATCTTATTTTGTACTTTGAATTACTATATTAAATGCCACCATAAGATGAAGTTATCAGAGGTAGAAGCTGAAGTCACCAAAGGCAGAAGATGAGTAATCAGAAGGTAAAATCAGACCAGAGGATACACCTCCAGATGTCACCAGATAATGCATCTAGAAGGTACCAGAGGATGCATCCTGAAAGCACCAGAGGATACTCCAAGATGTCAAAATACCATCAGAGGATATCTTTCCTGGCCCAGATCAGAAGGAAGCAGAGTGCATAAAGAGACCTGGACCAGACCAGAAGGAAGCCTGCTAGAGGGAGACTTGTTCCAAACCAGAAGGATTCATAAGTCAGACTTGGTCCAAAAGTTATTCTGACCAGAAGATAGCTTGGCAGTGAAATGATAAACTGTCCAGACTTGATCCAGACTTAACCAGAGCTTCGGATAAGTGGTCCTGAACAAGTGACTTGGTCCAGGTTTGGCCCAGACCAGAAGATAGCATGATTCAGAGTATAAAACTAAGTCCAGACTAGAAGAAATGATGTCCAGATTCAATCCAGACCTGATCCATATCAGAAGGTAAAATGTCCAGATTAAAATATCATATGTCCAAATTTAATTTCAGTTCAATCCAGAACCAGAATCAGAATCAGTACTGGAACCAGAACCAGAACAGGAATTACCAGATTCATCAGAACCACCAAAATCACCAGAATCATCAAGGTTATCAGAATCACCAGATTCACCAAAGATACTAGAACCAAAACATGTTCTATAATCATCAGAGGAACATTGTTTATCGACCAAAGTAGAATCAAGGAAACTGCTCAAATAGGCCAGAAGTAGAACTGGCTCTGATGGCTTGAACAAAAGCCGAGTCTGAGTCTGAATCTGACTCTGATTCTGATAGAGAAAAAGCAAGGTCTGATCAGCAACACAAAGCTTGGTATCTTGACAGTGGATGCTCTAAACACATGACAGGAGACAAATCTATGTTTCTGAATCTGACTATGAAGAATGGAGGCAAAGTTTCCTTTGGAGGAAACCAGAAAGGTCAAATAATTGGTACAGGAACTGTTGGTAACACTTCTTCTTTCCTTTCTATTAAAAAAGTTCTGTTAGTTAAAGGGCTAAAACATAATCTTTTGAGCATAAGTCACTTAAGTGATTGCAATTATGATGTTACTTTAATCAGAAAACTTGCAAAGCTGTCAGTCAACTTGATGAGTCTGTTTTATTTACT
>JBBPBO010001986.1:26508667-26707866 GCA_037974295.1 Cicer cuneatum | reverse complement strand
TACTCCAAGATGTCAAAATACCATCAGAGGATATCTTTCCTGGCCCAGATCAGAAGGAAGCAGAGTGCATAAAGAGACCTGGACCAGACCAGAAGGAAGCCTGCTAGAGGGAGACTTGTTCCAAACCAGAATGATTCATAAGTCAGACTTGGTCCAAAAGTTATTCTGACCAGAAGATAGCTTGGCAGTGAAATGATAAACTGTCCAGACTTGATCCAGACTTAACCAGAGCTTCGGATAAGTGGTCCTGAACAAGTGACTTGGTCCAGGTTTGGCCCAGACCAGAAGATAGCATGATTCAGAGTATAAAACTAAGTCCAGACTAGAAGAAATGATGTCCAGATTCAATCCAGACCTGATCCATATCAGAAGGTAAAATGTCCAGATTAAAATATCATATGTCCAAATTTAATTTCAGTTCAATCCAGAACCAGAATCAGAATCAGTACTGGAACCAGAACCAGAACAGGAATTACCAGATTCATCAGAACCACCAAAATCACCAGAATCATCAAGGTTATCAGAATCACCAGATTCACCAAAGATACTAGAACCAAAACATGTTCTATAATCATCAGAGGAACATTGTTTATCGACCAAAGCAGAATCAAGGAAACTGCTCAAATAGGCCAGAAGTAGAACTGGCTCTGATGGCTTGAACAAAAGCCGAGTCTGAGTCTGAATCTGACTCTGATTCTGATAGAGAAAAAGCAAGGTCTGATCAGCAACACAAAGCTTGGTATCTTGACAGTGGATGCTCTAAACACATGACAGGAGACAAATCTATGTTTCTGAATCTGACTATGAAGAATGGAGGCAAAGTTTCCTTTGGAGGAAACCAGAAAGGTCAGATAATTGGTACAGGAACTGTTGGTAACACTTCTTCTTTCCTTTCTATTAAAAAAGTTCTGTTAGTTAAAGGGCTAAAACATAATCTTTTGAGCATAAGTCACTTAAGTGATTGCAATTATGATGTTACTTTAATCAGAAAACTTGCAAAGCTGTCAGTCAACTTGATGAGTCTGTTTTATTTACTGGCACAAAAGGCTAGGGCATGCAAACCCTAGACTCATATCTGAGTTGAGCAAACTCCAGTTGGTAAGAGGGCTTCCCAAGGTAAGTTCCAAAACTGAGATTCTGTGTGAAGCATGTTAAAGAGGTAAACAAACTAAAAGCTCTTTTAAAACTAAAAATTGGATTCTACTTCACAACCACTTGAACTGCTTCATTTAGATCTGTTTGGTCTTGTTCAAACAGCATCTCTCAGTGGTAAGAAATATGGTTTTGTGAATGTTGATGATTACTCAAGGTGGATGATGACTCTTCATCATATGCATATTTTAATTATTTTTAGTCTTATTTATCTTCAATCATTAGTTAATTTAATGATTTATTTGATATATTTTGTTGATTCTAGTTCTTGGGTTTAATAAAAATACTTATGTTCTTATTTCGTTGATTAAGTAGAGATTTTTCGGAGTTTTGCGTCGTTTCTTTGTTTTTAGTGCAGTGCTGAATTCTTGTGAGAAATCAACATGACCTATGTGGAGTATTTCAATTATATATGGAGTTGTAAATGTCCAATTGGAGTCAAACCAAGTGCAAATGAAAGCTAACAACCGTAGCTACAACTTTCATGAAGACACCGGAGTCAAATTCAGACTCAAAATAGTATAAATATGCAGTATACGTCAGACAGAAGATGCTGTGCGCCTGAAGCGCAAAGCATGCACCTGAAGCGCATTTTTGCACTGCTGATTCTGTTTAAATGCGCTTGAAGCGCAAGGAATGCGCCTGGGGCGCGTGGCGCGCTGTAGATTGCATAAAATCGAGTTTTTCTGATTTTTTAGGGATCTTTTGGTCAATTGAGAAGTTTAGAGACTTGTGCCCTAGCAGAGAAGCTCAGAGACGGCTGTTCTACACCATTGAAGGAGTTTTATCAAGAATCATTCATGAATCTTTCTTGTAATTCTTCTTTAATCTCTATCTCTTTAATCTCTGTAATGAGTAACTAAATCCTATTTGTTAGGGATGAGTGAAACTAGATGAATACCTTAATTGTCTGATTTGATTCCTTGTTATATGAATATGTTTATTGAATTAGTTTTCTCATCTCTGTGCTTAATGCTTTTTATTGCCTGATCAACACTAAAATGTTCTACGATTTGTAATTTGAAACGGGAGTGGACTTTACGAATGCTTGAGATGAGAAATTCATGAGATTGTAGTCTAGGGATAGATGCAAGTCATGAAACCAATTGAATTAGTTGCAAAGACAACAATTTAAAAAGAGAATTTCTGTACCGTAAAGCTTAATTATAATTTTAAATCCACTAAGGAATTAGGGGTTATTTTGGAATTAAAGGTTCTGTCACTAAGACATTAGGGCAGAAATACTAAAGAGAATTCGGTAATAATTCAATAAAGGAATTCAGTAACTAGGATCAAATTAGAAACCAAGGTTGGACTCAAGGTGAAACTCATCCCTGACATTTTTCTCATTATAAAAGTTCAATTTCATTACTATTGTCATTTTAAATATTACTTACATCAATTCGGAAACTTTTTGTTCAATTTCAGTAATTAAAGATAATTCGATAGTAAAACGCAATCCTCGAGTTCGACACTCGGTACTACCGTTTTAATTATTACTTGCAACGATTCAGTACACTTGCTGAAACGCTATCAGTGGACTTGGGTAAAAATTTTAAAGACAAAGATGAATCTCACAAAGTGTTTATTTCTTTTTGTTAGCAAGTAATGAATGAACAGGGTGTCAAGATCGTAACCATCAGAAGTGATCATGGAGGTGAATTTGAGAACAAGTATTTTGAAGAATTCTGTGATGAGAATGGCATCTCTCACAACTTCTCATCCCCCAAAACACCTCAACAGAATGTAGTGGTAGAAAGGAAGAATAGATCACTGTAGGAGATGGCTAGAACCATGTTGAATGATATGAAGGTTGCCACCTACCTTTGGGCATAAGCTTTCAACACAACTTGCTACATTCAAAATAGAGTGTACATCAGGTCAATCTTAAATAAAACTCCATATGAACTGTGGAAAGGTAAGAAACCTAACATTTCCTACTTCAAGCAATTTGGCTGTACTTGTTTTATGTTGAACACTAAAGATAATTTAGCTAAGTTTGACTCTAGATCTCAAAAGTGTCCCTTTATTGGTTACTTTGAGAGATCGAAAGGTTATAGAGTGTTTAACAAAGAAACTTACACTGTGGAAGAATCAATCCACATTAAGTTTGATGATAAACAGCTTGACTTTGAAAAGTCAAAGCCAGATGAGGAAATTGCAGGTGAACCAGAGGCACAGGAACCAGAAGCTGGACCAGCAGCAGAATCTGAGAAAGATAAAGATGAAAGCAAGGAAGAAGAACATGCTGACTTCGAAGACAAGTCAGAGGGAAAGAATGGATAGAAGTACACCTCTTCACATCTAGAAACTCTCATTATTGGCAGTGCAGTAGAACCATTGAAGACCAGATCATCAAGTAGAGAAACCAGTCTGTTTGGTTTACTCTCAACAATTGAACCAAGCAATGTTGATGAAGCTTTGGCAGAGGAAGGATGAATAATTGCAATTCAAGAAGAGTTGAATAAATTTCAAAGGAATGATGTTTGGGATCTGGTATCCAGACCAAACAAAAACATTATTGGAACCAAGTGGGTATTCCGGAATAAACTCAATGAAAAAGGTGAAGTGGTAAGGAACAAAGCCAAACTTGTAGCTCAAGGATATAGTCAACAAGAAGGTATTGATTACACTGAGACTTTTGCTCCAGTGGCCAGGTTAGAAGCAATTAGAATTCTTTTATCATTTGATGCTAATCATGATATAATGTTGTATCAAATGGGTGTTAAAAGTGCATTCTTCAATGGCTATATAAGTGAGGAAGTCTATGTCAAACAGCCCCCTGGATTTGAAAATTCTGATTTTCCAAACCATGTTTTGAAACTTAAAAAATCTTTATATGGTTTAAAACAAGCACCAAGGGCATGGTATGACAGACGTAGTAACTTTCTGCTTAAGAATGAATATGATAGAGGCCATATTGATAATACTCTATTTAGGAAATCCATTAAAAATGATATTTTAATTATCCAAGTTAATGATGATGATATCATATTTGGATCCACTAAGGCACTTTGTGCAAAGAGTTTTCTGACCTAATGCAAAAAGAGTTCCAAATGAGCATAATGGGAGAACTTAAGTTCTTCCTGGGAATTCAGATTCACCAAGGTAAATCAGGTATACTCATTCACCAATCTAAATACACTAAAGAACTTCTTAAAATATTAAAGATAAGTAACTGTAAGCCTATGGCCACCCCCATGCACCCAACCTGCTCTCTTAAGAAAGATGAAACCAGCCAAAAGGTAGACCAGAAAACATACTGAGGTATGATTGGATCCCTTCTTTATTTAACTGCTTCTAGACCTGACATTTTGTTTAGTGTTTGTGTCAGTGCCCGTTTTCAATCTGACCCTAGAGAATCCCATTTAACTGCTGTCAAACGAATTTTGAGATACCTGAAAGGAACCACCAACCTTACCTTGTTATACAAGAAAACCCCAACCTACAAAACAAAGGTTTTTGTGATTTTGACTATGCTGGAGACAAGCTGGAAAGGAAAAGTACAAGTGACAACTGCACTTTCTTATGTGATAATTTGATCTCCTTGTCAAGCAAAAGACAAAGCAACATTTCTATGTCAACAACCGAAGCTGAGTATATATTAGCAGCAGGATGCAGCTCACAGTTAATCTCGATGAAACATCAACTTGAAGATTACAACATCTTTGAAACCAATATCCCTTTGTTCTGTGATAACACTTTAGCCATAAACCTAACCAAGAACCCGATCTTACACTCTAGAGCCAAACACATTGAAATAAAACACCATTTCATTAGAGACCATGTACAAAAAGGGACTTTAAGCATCTAGTTTGTGGACACTGATCATCAATGGGCCGACATCTTCACCAAAGCATTACCTAAAGATAGGTTTGAGTTCATCAAGAATCATCTCAACATCTTAGGATTTTTTTTTTGTAGTCATCTTAGGATTTTTTTTTTATTTTCTTGTAATTTTAATTTATGTCTTTTATTTATTTTTTTTTAATTTCTGTACTTTGTAAAGAGAAAAACAAAATTACAAAAATAGTAGGACCTCATTTTGGCTGATGACAAAAAGGGGGAGAGAGAGAAAAAGGAGAAATAAGTAAAAAAGGAGAAATAAAAAGGAAGGTGGAGCGAAAAAGAAAGAGATGAAAAGAGAAGGAGTTGAAAAGGAGAGGAAATAGGGAGAGAGAAAAAGAAAGAGTGAAAAGAGAAGGAGTTGAAAAGGAGAAGAAACAGGGATAGAGAAAAATAAACTAGAAAAGATATGAATATAGAAGGAGTTGAAAAGGAGAGGAGAAGAAAAGAAAAGAAAGAGTGATTCAAGAAGGAGTTGAAAAGGAGAAGAAAAAGTCAGTATTAGACTTTGGGGGAGAGATTGGTCCGAGGGGGAGTATTTCAACTACTTCAAGTTACAAGCTAGCAAAATAAGTTAAGGTTTTGTCATCATCAAAAAGGGGGAGATTGTTGGAACCAAGTTGGTTCTAAGTACTTAGGATTTTGATGTTTACAAAAGCACTTCATGTAATCTTATTTTGTACTTTGAATTATTATATTAAATGCCACCAGAAGATGAAGTTATCAGAGGCAGAAGCTGAAATCACTAGAGGCAGGGGATCAGTAATCAAAAGGTAAACTCAGACCAAAGGATACACCTCAAGAAGTCACCAGATAATGCATCCTGAAGGTACCCAAGGATGCATCTGAAAGCACCAGAGGATACTCCAGGATGTCAAAATACCATCAGAGGATATCTTTCCTGGCCCAGATCAAAAGGAAGCAGAGTCCAGAAAGAGACCTGGACCAGACCAAAGGAAGCCTGCCAGAGGGAGACTTATTCCAGGCCAGAAGGATTCATAAGTCAGACTTGGTCCAAAAGTTATTTTGACCAGAAGATAGCTTGGCAGTGAAATGATAAACAGTCCATACTTGATCTAGACTTAAACAAAGCTTCGGATAAGTGGTCCAGAACAAGTAACTTGGTCCAGATTAAAATATCATATGTACAGATTTAATTTCAGTTTAATCCAGACCCAGTTCAGAATTTGTCCAGATTAGAGGGAAAAGGTTCAGATCAATGGTCAAGATTTAAGTATATGGCCCAGTGTTGGTCGAGATCAGAAGATCAGAACGTGTGGTCCAACATTGGCCGAGAACAGAAGATCAGAACGTGTGGTCCAACATTGGCTGAGATCAGAGGATCACAGCAGATTAGATTGCAAGTCCAGAGTGGTCGAGATCAGAAAATTAGAAAGTGTGGGCCAGGGTTGGCTGAAATCAGAGGATCACAGCAGATCACATAGTATGGTCCAGATGTGGACAAGAGCAGAAGATCAAACGGTCCAGATTGGATCATGATCAGTGGAGTCGTGATTATATTTAATCAAAGTATTAAATGGATTCGATACATAAATAAAGTGAAGTCTTGTGGAATTCAGAAGCTATTGGCGGGAAGAAAGATTTGTTCCAGAATTAATTAAAGTTAGGATTGGTCAAAGTTATTTTCGAAGGCAATCTGGAGCAGCAAAAGATATGTTTTTTATTTATGTGAAACCCGATTGGCCAAGGTATTTTTGCAAGAGAATCCAGCAAGATACAGCTCGAATTTATGCTTGGAAGAGACCCTAATTCACATCTATAAAAGGAGGCTCAAGACTGAAGAATCAGCATCGAAAATCAAAAAAGAGTCATACACTTCCAGAAGCAAACACTCAAGTTTTCAGTGAGGTTAATTGTGTGTTTCAGCTTTCCAGAAGCAAACACTCGTGTTTTTCTTTCCCTTGTGTTAGATCTAAGTTGTTGAAGTAGAGTCTACAATCTGAGGGAGTCAGAAGGGGTAGCAGATCACTTAGCAATTAGATTCAAGTCGTTGTAATTCCTTCTACAATCTGGGATTGTTAGATTGGTAGGAGAAGACTTGACTTGAGAAGTCAAGGTGTTGTATTCCTCAAAAGTCTAGGATTGTTAGACTGTTTTAGAAGACTAACATGGAGGGTCAGTGGTACTATTGTAATTCAAGGTTTTGAATTAGTGAAATCCTTCAAAGTGAAGGGACTAGACATAGCCTCCTTAACGGTGAACCAGTATAAAATTCTGTGCTTTATTTTTACTTTATATTTACTGCTAACTCTGTTTGATTTATACATAAGGTTTTGTTATAAAACTGCAAAAAGAGAAAAAGTATTCAAGTTAATCAAACACAATTCAACCCCCTATTCTCGTGTTTGCACCTTCAAACCAGAACCAGTATCAGTATCAGAATCAGAGGTTCAGCCACAAACAGTAGAATCACACACATCAGCTTCAGTATTACCAGAAGAAGTAGAATTACCAGAATCACCATAAGTTCCAGAGTCAGCAGAGGAACATGGTGTATCAGCTGAAGCAGAATCACGGGAACAGTTCAACCAGTCTGAATAAGCCAGAAACAGAACTGGCTCTCAAGGCTTGTACAGAATCTAATTACAGCACTGAGTCTGACTCTGACTCTGACGATAAAGTATCAGAAGAAGAAAGGTCTGATCTGCAACACAAAATATGGTATCTGGGCAGTGGATGCTTCAAGCATATGACTAGAGACAGATCAATGTTCCAGAAGCTGACTCTAAAGAAAGGAGGCAAGGTTTCCTTTGGAAGAAACCAGAAAGGTCAGATCATTGGTACAGGCACAGTTGGTAACAGTTCTTCTTCCTTATCTATTAAAAATGTTTTATTAGTTAAAGGTCTGAATCACAATCTGCTAAGCATTAGTCAGCTAAGTGACTGCAAGTATGATGTTGTGTTTAATTAAAAAACCTACAAGGCTGTTAGTCAAAAAGATGGATCTTTTTTGTTCATTGGTGTTAGGCAGAATAATGTCTACAAGATAGATCTGTTTAGTCTAGTTAAGCAAAAAGTTAAGTGTCTTTTATCTGTTAGGGAGGAAAATCTGATTTGGCACAAAAGGTTAGGCATTGCAAACCCTTGGCTCGTTTCTTAGTTAAGTAAACTTCAGCTAGTGAGAGGTCTCCCCAAACTAAGTACCAAATCTGAGATTCTGTGTGAAGCATGTCAAAAACGTAAACAGACCAAAAGCTCTTTTAAACCTAAAAACTGTATTTCTACTTCACAACCTCTTAAACAGCTTCATATAGATCTGTTTGGTCCCGTTCAAACTGCATCCCTTAGTGGTAAGAAGTATGGGTTTGTCATAGTTGATGATTACTCAAGGTGGACTTGGGTAAAGTTTCTGAGAAACAAAGATGAATCCCATAAGGTATTTATTTCTTTCTGCAAGCAAATTATGAATGAAAAAGGTTTTAAAATCATAACTATGAGTTTGAGAACAGGTACTTTGAAGAATTTTCTGATGACAACGGTATCTCTCACAACCTCTCATCCCCCAGCACACCTCAACAGAATGGAGTTGTTGAAAGGAAGAACATGTCACTGTAGGAGATGGCCAGAACCATGATGAATGACATGAATGTTGCTACCTACCTATGGGCAGAAGCTGTCAACACTGCATGCTACATCCATAATAGAGTTTACATCAGGTCTATTCTAAAAAAAACTCCATATGAACTGTGGAAAGGTAAGAAACCTGATATTTCCTATTTCAAACAGTTTGGCTGCATTTGTTATATGTTAAACACTAAGGAGAATCTTGCAAAATTTGATTCCAGATCTCAAAAAGTGTACCTTCATTGGTTACTCTGAGAGATCAAAAGCTTATAGAATCTTTAATAAAAAAACTAACACTGTAGAGGAGTCCATACACATTAAGTTTTATGACAAACAGCTTGACTCTGAAAAGTCAAAGCAAGATGAGGAAATTGCAGGTTTACTAGAAGCACAGGAAGCAGGAGCAGATCAAACAACATAACTAGAGAAAGAAAAGGATAAAAGCAAATTCAAAGATAATGCGGAACCTGAAGACAAGTCAGAAGGAAAGAATGGGTGGAAGTACAAGTCTTCACATCCAGAAACACTGATTATTGGAAGCGCAGCTGAACCATTGAAAACCAGATCATCACTTCAAGAAACAAGTCTATTTGGTTTACTTTCTACCATTGAACCAACTATTGTTGATGAAGCACTGATAGAAGAAGGACGGATTCTTGCAATGCTAGAATAGCTGAATGAGTTTGAAAGGAATGATGTTTGGGATCTGGTGTCCAGACCACACAAAAATATCATTGGAACCAATTGGGTGTTCAGGAACAAACTCAATGAAAAAGGTGAAGTAGTCAGAAATAAAGCTAGGCTTGTGGCACAAGGATACAGTCAGCAAGAAGGCATTGATTACACTGAGACTTTTGCTCCAGTGGCCAGGTTAGAAGCAATTCGTATCCTACTCTCTTTTGCTGCAAATCATGATATTACTTTGTATCAAATGGATGTCAAAAATGCTTTCTTAAATGGTTATATAAGTGAGGAAGTCTATGTCAAACAGCCCCCAGGTTTTGAAAGTTTTGATTTTCCAAACCATGTTTTTGAACTCAAAAAATCTTTATATGGTTTAAAACAAGCACCTAGGGCATGGTATGACAAACTTAGCAATTTCTTACTTAAAAATCAGTTTGATAGAGGCCAAATAGATAACACTTTGTTTAGAAAATCCATTAAAGATGATATTCTGATCATTCAAGTTTATGTTGATGATATTATCTTTGGATTCACTAATGGCACTCTCTGCCAAGAGTTTTCTGATTTGATGCAGCAAGAGTTTCAGATGAGCATGATGGGAGAACTTAAGTTCTTCCTAGGAATTGAGATTTAACAAAGCAAAATAGGTATACTCATTCACCAATCTAAGTACACTAAAGAACTTCTCAAAAAGTTCAAGATGAGTGATTGTAAGCCTATGCCCACCCCCATGCACCCCACCTGCTCACTTGAAAAAGATGAATCCGGCCAAAAGGTAGACCAGAAAACATACATAGGTATGATTGGATCCCTTCTTTAACTAACTACTTCTAGACCTAACATTTTGTTTAGTGTTTGTGTATGTGCTCGTTTTTAAGCTGACCCTAGAGAATCCCACTTAACTGCTGTCAAAAGAATCCTTAGATACTTTAAAGGAACCACACATCTTACCTTGCTCTACAAGAAAACCCCATCTTACAAACTACGTGGTTTTTGTGATTCTGATTATGCTGGAGACAAATTAGAGAAAAAAAGAACAAGTGGCAACTGTACGTTTCTAGGTGATAATCTGATTTCTTGGTCAAGCAAGAGACAAAGCATCATTGCCATGTCAACAGCAGAATCTGAATACATATCAGCAGCAGGATGCAATTCACAGTTAATATGGATGAAACATCAGTTGGAAGACTACAACATCTTTGAAATCAACATCCCGTTGTTCTGTGACAATACTTCAGCCATAAACCTAAGAACCCTATCCTACACTCTAGAGCCAAGCACATTGAAATCAAGCATCACTTTATCAGAGACCACGTTCAAAAGGGAACAATAAGCATCCAATTTCTAGACATAGATCATCGATGGGCTAATATCTTCACCAAACCATTGCCTAAAGATCGATTTGAGTTCATCAAGAAGCATCTTAACATAATCTCCATATCTGACTAAATCAAGTAGTCTTTTTAGAGGATTATATTTTAAATTTTTATTTTTTTAAGGATTATTTTTTAAATTTTTATTTTTTGTCTTTTATTTTCTGTTATTTATTTTTTTGTACTCCAAAAAAAAAACCTCTTTTTGGCTGATGACAAAAAGGGGGAGAGAAAGTAAGAGAGAAAAGGAGAAAAAGTAGAAAAGGAGATGAGAGAAGAAGAGTGAAATAAAGAAGGAGTTGAAAAGCAGAGGTAACAAGGATAGTGAAAAAGAAAGAGTGAAATAAAGAAGGAGTTGAAAAGGAGAGGAGAAAAGAAGAGAGAATAGAAAGAGTGAAATAAAGAAAGAGTTGAAAAGGAGAAGTGATAAGAAGAAAAGAAATAGTGACAAAAGAAGGAGTTGAAAAGGAGAGGAAAATTTTGGGGCATTAGACTTAGGGGGAGAAGCTTGATCTGAAGGGGAGCCTAACAAAATAAGTTATAAAAAATAGATGGTTTTGTCATCATGAAAAATGGGGAGATTGTTGGAACCAAGTTCGTTCTATACTTAGAATTTTGATGTTTACAAAAGTATTTTTATGTAATCTTATTTTTGACTTAGAATAATAATGAAAAATGCCACCAGAAGATGACGTCACCAGAGGTAGAAGATGACGTCACTAGAAGATAAAATCTAAAGCAGGAGATGAGGACACTAGAGGATAAAATCAGAGAATAACCCCAGAGGATAGACCTCCAAAAGATATAAGAGGATGTCATCAAAGGCAAAACAGCAAAGGACAAATAACATCATCAGAGGATATCTTTCTTGGTCCAGATCAGAAGGAAGTAGAGTCCAGAAGAAGACCTGGTCCAGACCAGATGGAAGCTTGTCAGAGGGAGACTTGGTCCAGACCAGAAGGAAACATAACTCAAACTTGGTCCAGACTTAATCCTGACCAGACGATAGCTGGGTCGGGAGTATAAGATTTAATCTAGACTTGATCCAGATCAGAGGATAAATATCCAGATTAAAAGATCAATGGTCCAGATTAAAATATCATCAGTCCAGATTTAATTCAGATTTAATCCAGACTCAGTCCACACTTGGTCCAGATCAGAGGGTAAATGTTCAGATTAGAAGATCAATGGTCCTGATTAAAGTATCATGATCAAGTGTTGTCCAAGATAAGAGGATCACAGAATTGGCGCAAATCAGATTACATAGTCCAGAGTTGGTCGAGATCAGAGGTTCATACGGTCCAGATTTTAATCATGATGAAAATCAGTGAAGACTTGATTAAAATTCAAAAAAGACTTGATTTAAATTTTGATAGAAATTTGATCAAAGTATTAAGGCGATTTGATACAAAAATCAATTGAAGTCTTTGAGGGAATTTAAAAGCAATTGAAGGGTAGAAAGATACGGTCCCGAATTAAACAAGAACAGGATTGGCTAAAGTTATTTTCAGAACAAATCTGAAGCCAAAAGGTTCGGATCAAGCATAAAGCTCAAACCCGATTGGCCAAGTTATTTTTGCAAGAGAATCTGGACAAATACAACTCGAATTTGATCATGGAAGAAACCCTACTTTTCATCTATAAAAGGAGGCTCAACAAAGAAGACTTTGTTATTGAAAATCAGTAAAAGAGTCATAAACTTCCAGAGGCAAACACTCGAGTTTTCAGTGAGGTTAATTGTGAGTATCAGCTTTTCATAAGCAAGTACTCTTGTTTTTCGTTCCCTTGTGTCAGATCTATATTGTTAAAGTAGAGTCTACAATCTGAAGAGTCAGAAGAAGTAGCAAGTGACTTAGCAATTAGATTCAAGGTGTTGAAATCCCTTCTGCAATCTGGGGTTGTCAGATTGGTAGGAGAAGACTTGACTTGTAAAGTCAAGGTGTTGTGTTCCTCAAAAGTCTAGGATTGTTAGACTGTTTGGGAAGACTGACTTGGAGGGTCAGTAGTGCTGTTGTAATTCAGAGGTTTTGAATTAATGGAAAAATCCTTCAAGGTGAAGGGACTGGATGTAGCCTAGTTAATGGTGAACCAGGATAAATCTTTGTGTTGATTATTTTACTTTATCTAATGCTAATTCTGCTTGCTTATATATCAGATTTTAAATAATCATCAAAAACAGAAAAAGAAATCAAGTATTACAAACACAATTCAACCCCCCTTCTTGTGTTTGCACCTTCACATAACACTATGATGATTGCCTTGCAGAACGCTGTGAAGATTGACTTGCAGAACGCTGTGATGATTGACTTGCAAAACGCTGTGATGATTGATTTGGAGATCCAAGAGATGCATCGACATACTTCCAATATGATGGATCACGAGGACTACCAAATTCTTTTCTCTCTTTAGTACCACCTTTGGTTTCCACTTTATCAAGCGGTGGAACCATTGTTGTTGTTTGTGGAAATACAAGTTCACACACCTTTGCCCTGAATATCCTTTGACCAACAATATCTTGTGTCTTCATGTATGCCTTCATTGCTTCTAACTCTTCTAAAAAGTCATAATCTGATAAAGATTCTTCATCCTCCAATTCTTGCTCAATGCTTAATTTTCTCCAAAAAATATGAATGCTATCTAAGGGAATAACATTACCAGACATCTGCAATTTTGCCAACTCACAAGCACATGGTAATCCATGAGTTGTTCTGATTGAGCAATCACATTTTGTTTTGTCAGTACCTATAATCTTCACCCTCTTCAACTGTTTGTCAATCATTTCAAAACATTTCCTTGATACACAATGATGTAATCTCTGATAAAATGGTGAATTATACCATGCTCCACATCGAGAATAGATTTATGAAAAGTTGATTTGAGGCTACACAATTGGTTCTTCAACATCATATTTGAAGGTGCAAACACGAGAAGAGGGGGTTGAATTGTGTTTGCCTAACCTGAATACTTTTTCTGTTTTTGCAGTTTTAAAACAAAACTTGATGTATGAATAAAACAGAGTTAGAAGCGGATATAAAGTAAAAATAAAAACATAGAATTTTATACTGGTTCACCGTTAACAAGGCTACGTCCAGTCCCTTCACCTTGAAGGATTTCACTAATTCAAACCATGAATTACAACAATTCCACTGACCCTGCAAGTCAGTCTTCTCAAACAGTCTAACAATCCTAGACTCTTGAGGAATACAGCACCTTGACTTCCTAAGTCAAGTCTTCTCCTTCCAATCTGACAACCCCAGATTGTAGAAGGAATTACAATGCCTTGAATCTAATTGCCAAGTAATCTGCTACCCCTTCTGACTCCCTCAGATTGTAGACTCTACTTCAACAACTTAGATCTAACACAAGGGAAAGAAAATAACACGAGTGCTTGCTTCTGGAAAGCTGGAACTCACAATTAACCTCACTGAAAACTTGAGTGTTTGCTTTTGGAAGTGTATGACTCTTTTGTGATTTTCGATACTAAGTATTCTGCCTTGAGCCTCCTTTTATAGATGCGAATTAAGGTATCTTCTAAGCTTAATTGCGAGCTATATCTTGTTGGATTCTCTTGCAAAAATATCTTGACCAATCGGGCTTCACATAAATAAAAAACATATCTTTTTAAGCTTCAGATTTTCTTTCAAAAATAACTGGCCAATCATGTCTTTAGTTTCTTCCCACCAACAGCTCCTGAACTTCCATACGACTTCACTTTATTTTTGTAACAAATCCTTTTAATACTTTGATAAAATTTAATTAAATCTCCACTGTTAATCCTCATGATTAAATCTGAACCGTTTGATCTTCTGCGCTAGTCCACATCTGGACCATACTAAGTGATCTACTGTGATCCTCTGATTTCGGCCAACCCTGGACCAAACTTTCTGATCTTTTGATCTCGGCCAACACTGGGCCATGTTCTGATCTTCTGATCTCGGCCAACATTGGGCCATATACTCAAATCTGGACCATTGATCTGAATATCTTCCCTCTGATGTTGACCAATTCTGGACTTGGTCTGGATTAAACTGAAATTAAATCTGGACAAATAATATTTCAGTCTGGACATTTTACCTTCTGTTTTGAATCAGTTCTGGATCAATTCTAGATATCATTTCTTCTGGTCTAGACTTAGTTTCATTCCCTGAATCATGCTATCTTCTGGTCTGGGTCAAATCTGGATTGATTCTCTTGTTCTGGACCCATTAACTTATCCTCTGATTAAGTCTGGATCAAGTATGGGCAGTTTATTATTTCACTGTCAGGCCATCTTCTAGTCATAATAACTTCTGGAATAAGTCTAACAAATGATTCCTTCTGGTCTGGATCAAGTCTCCCTCTGGCAGCCTTCCTTCTGGTCTGGTCCAGGTCTCCTTCTGACTTTGCTTCCTTCTGATCTGGGCCAGCAAAGATATCTTCTGGTGATGTTTTGACATCCTGGAGTATCTTATGGTACCTTCAGGATTAAATCTCTGGAACACTTTGATCTTTTGCTTCTGATTACTTCAGCTTCTGGGTGCATTTGATTTAATAATTCAAGGTTCAAAATAAGATTAAATGGAGTGCTTTTGTAAACATCAAAATCCTAAGTACTTAGAACCAACTTGGTTCTAACAATCTCTCCCTTTTTTATGATGACAAAACCTTAACTTATTTTGCTAGTTTATAACTCGAAGACTTGAATTACTCCCCCTCAGACCAATCTCTCCCCCTAAGTCTGATACTAACTTTTTCTTCTCCTTTTCAACTCCTTCTCTTTTCACTCTTTCTTTTCTTCTTTTCTCCTTTCCTTTTCAACTCCTTCTTTTTTCACCCTTTCTTTTTCTCTCTTTATTTTTCTCTCTCCCTGTTTCCTCTCCTTTTCAACTTCTTCTCTTTTTCACTCTTTCTTTTTCTCTCTCCCTGATTCTTCTCCTTTTAAACTCATTCTCCTTTCATCTCTTTCTTTTTCGCTCCTCCTTTCTTTTTATCTCTCCTTTTCTACTTGTTTCTCTTTTTTTTCTCTCTCTCTCTCTCCCCCTTTTTGTCATCAGCCAAAAAGAGGTCCTACTATTTTTGTAATTTTTTGTTTTTCTCTTTACAAATTACAGAAAGTAAAAACAGAAAATTAAAAAGCATAAAATAAAATTACAAGAAAATTAAAAAAAACTCCTAAGAAGACTACTTGAGCTAGTCAGATATGGAGACAATGTTGAGATGCTCCTTGATGAACTCGAACCTATCTTCTGGTAATGTTTTGGTGAAGATATCAGCCCATTGATGATCAGTGTCCACAAACTGGATGCTTAAAGTCCCTTTTTGAACATGGTCCCTAATGAAATGGTATTTTATTTCAATGTATTTGGCTCTAGAGTGTAAGATAGGGTTCTTGGTTAGGTTTATGGCAGAAGTGTTATCACAGAACAAAGGGATATTGGTTTCAAAGATGTTGTAATCTTCAAGTTGATGTTTCATCCAGAGTAACTGTGAACTACATCCTACTGCTGATATATACTAAGCTTCAGCTGTTGACATGGCACTGGTGCTTTGTCTTTTGCTTGACCAAGAGATCAAATTATCAACTAAGAAAGTGCAGTTGCCACTTGTACTTTTCCTTTCCAGCTTGTCTCCAACATAGTCGGAATCACAAAAAACCTTTGAGTTTGTAGGTGGGGGTTTTCTTGTATAACAAAGTAAGGTTGGTGGTTCCTTTAAGGTATCTCAAAATTCGTTTGACAACAGTTAAATGGGATTCCCTAGGGTCAGATTGAAAACGGGCGTAGACACAAACACTAAACAAGATGTCAGGTCTAGAAGCAGTTAAATAAAGAAGGGATCCAATCATACCTCTGTATGTTTTCTGGTCTACCTTTTGGCTAGTTTCATCTTTCTCAAGTGAGCAGGTTGGGTGCATGGGGGTGGCCATAGGCTTACATTCACTCATTTTGAACTTTTTAAGAAGTTCTTTAGTGTATTTAGATTGGTGAATGAGTATACCTGATTTACCTTGATGAATCTGAATTCCCAAGAAGAACTTAAGTTCTCCCATCATGCTCATTTGGAACTCTTTCTGCATTAGGTCAGAAAACTCTTTGCACAAAGTGCCATTAGTCGATCCAAATATGATATCATCAACATAAATTTGAATAATCAAAATATCATTTTTAATGGATTTCCTAAATAGAGTATTATCAATCTGGCCTCAATTAAATTCGTTCTTAAGCAGAAAGTTAGTAAGTCTGTAATACCATGCCCTTGGTGCTTGTTTTAAACCATATAAAGATTTCTTAAGTTTAAAAACTTGGTTTGGAAAATCTGGATTTTCAAATCCAGGGGGCTGTTTGACATAGACTTTCTCACTTATATAGCCATTTAAGAATGCACTTTTAGCAGCAAATGATAAAAGAATTCTAATTGCTTCTAACCTGGCCACTGGAGCAAAAGTCTTACTGTAATCTATACCTTCCTGCTGACTGTATCCTTGAGCTACAAGTCTGGCTTTATTCCTTACCACTTCACCTTTTTCGTTGAGTTTCTTCCTGAACACCCACTTGGTTCTAATAATGTTTTTGTTTGGTCTGGATATCAGATCCCAAACATCATTCCTTTGGAATTCATTCAGCTCTTCTTGCATTGCATGTATCCAACCTTCCTCTGCCAAAGCTTCATCAACATTGGTTGGTTTGCATCAGCTTCTGGTTCTGGAAGGTCTGTTGACTTGCTTGTATCCTCAACCTTTCAAGGTACTTCTGTTTCTTTTGCTTCTGCTCCCTGCACTATCTTTATCTTGCTTTGATTTGTCAAGATCAAGCAGTTTGTCATATAACATAATGCAAATCAAATAATTTAAAATTGAACTCAATACAGCCAAACCATTAATTCTTCTTCTGGTGGTTTCTGCTTGTTTTTGAAACCACTGGAATGTTGTTTCTGCTAAGGTGTTCAATTTGTGTGAATCACCTGGTTCCCCTGACAATTTGAAAACCTGCAGAATACTTATCTAGCTTTGATTTGTTAAGATCAAGCTTCTTGTTATCACAGTAAACATAAATATCAAATAATAATAATAGTATTTACAGCAAGATGTAACATCTATGTCAGCAGTTTCAGTTTTACTCTGAAAATCCTCTTGCTTCTGATTTTCAGATTTCGAATCTGTGTGTTCTGTGATTACATGGTTTGGATTAAGGGATTTGAATTCCCTTCCAGGTTTGTAGTCATGATGAATTTCACTGGAGTGTTTGAAGAACTCTCCTGATTCTGATTCTTCTCTTTCTGCTTTGGCTGATACACCATGTTCCTCTGGTGATTCTGGAACTTATGGTGATTCTGGTAATCATACTGATTCTGATAATTAAAGTAATTCTAATGATCATACATCAACCGTTGATACTGATACCTGTTCAGGTTCTGGTACTGATTCTGATTCTGGTTCCAGTTCCTGTGCCTCTGATACTGGTTCCAGTTCTGGTTCTAGTTCCAGTTTCTATTCTGATTCTGGTTCTAGTGTTGGTTCTGGTTCCAGTTCCTGTACCTCTGATACTGATTCCAGTTCTGATTCTGGTTCCAGTTCATGTTCTAATTCCTGTGATATGTGTGATTTCTTTGATATTTCCTGTTCCTCCTATGATTCTGGTTTTGGTTCTGATAGGTATTGTGCTGACCATTTCTTCTTCTACCAGAGTCACTTGGCTTTTGTTTGGTAGATGTTGGAACATAAACCTTCTTCTGCTTGTGCATTGCCAACATGCATTGTCCAGGCACCATTGTTGGTGTCTCCTTCTGGTTGCTCAGAATATCTACAACATAGACAATTTGATCTTTTGGTACCCAGAACTTATTGGGTCCAGGTTTGTTAGTTTTAACAACTCTCTGATCTTGTTCAGATAAGTTGGACAAGATAATTCATAGTGACCTTTCTTAGCACAAACATCAGAATGAACAGTTTTAGTATCAGCAATAGTTTCTATAAAACCAAGACCTCTCTTTCCAATGTTATTGTTTCCATCAATCATAGACGCATATTTACTTCTTTCCATTCCATTAGAAATAAAGTTTTGAAAAAATTGCTCATGCATATCTGATTCCCAAACAGTTTTGGAAGTGGAACAAATATTACTTTTGAGAGTTTGGTTTTCAGATTTGAGTCTTGCAACTTCAGTTTTAAAATCCTTGTTTTCAGTTGCATACTCAGAATTTTGATTCTTTAAGACTTGTACTTCTTTGGTCAGATTTTTCTTATCTTCCCTAAGAGTTTTAAGTTTTAAAGACATCTTATTATTTGCATTTAGAAAGTCTTTTACAGCCTCAATTAATTCAGATTTAGAGAAATCAGAAAATACCTCACTGTCTTCATCTTCTGATTCTGGTCCAGAGCCTGAGCTGTATCCAGAACTTGAGTTGGTATGAGCCATCAGAGCCAGAATTGCTTCCTCTGATGTGCTTCCAGACTTGTTTGAATGACTGCTTCGATCATTCTTCCTTCTTCCTGCTTTGCTTCCTGAAATCGTGCCTTTATGAGGTCCAGAAGCAGACCTGGTGTGTGTCATCATTGCTGTTTCTGCCTCTTCTTCATCAGACGATTCTTCCTCTGATTCTGATGCATCCGAGGCTGCCATCAGACCCTACTTTCTGAATCTGGAATTCTTCTTGTGTTGTTTGCCTTTTTCCAGATTTGGACATTCTGACGTGATATGTCCAAGTTCATTGCATCCATAACAAACGATACTCTTCTTGTCAGATTTTTCCTTTCCTTTGCTGTTATGATTCTTCCTAGAGCCTCTCCTCTTTCTGTTTTCCCAGATCTTAACCATCTGTTTGGTTAAGTAAGCCATATCATCACAATCACTGTCGCTATCCTCTGATTCTGGTGCTGCCTTTGCAGCTTTCTTCTGTATTGACTTCAGGGCCAGATTCTTCTTCTTCTTTGGTTCATCTGCTTCCAGTTCTATTTCATGAGACTTGAGCTAGGTCGTTGCGCTCCTGCCACGTCTTGGCAAAGTAGGCTGATGGGCAAGCCTCCTCCTGCCGCAATGGTGTGGGGCGTCAGAGGCTGTTGCCCCGTCGCCAACTCGAAGGGGCTGAAGTTCGACGCAGAGCTTTTTGGTTTTTAATTTATAGCAGCACTGAGCAACATCCAACAGCTCCAGTCCTTCTGGTTGGTTTGCTTGCACTAAAGTGCCTTAAGTAGCCCTCGAGGAGTCCGTTTATATGAGCTGATCATATCTTCAAGTCTTAAGTTATTCAGATCTTTTGCTTGCTGAACTGCAGTAACCATTGGTCTCCACTTGGTTGGTAAACTTCTTAGAATCTTCTTGACATGATCTGCTGTTGTGTAGCTTTTCTTCAAGATCTTTAGTCCAGATATCAGAGTCAGGAATCTACAGAACATTCCATCGATGTCTTCATCATCTTCCATCTTGAACATCTCATATTGTTTGACCAATATGTTAGCCTTTGCTTCTTGAACCTGCTGGCTTCCTGCATAGGTCAGAACCAAACAGTCAAAAATGCTCTTTGCTGTTTCTTTATCTGTGCATCTGTCAAATTCCTTGAATGTGATGGCACTGATCATGATGTTTCTGGACTTGTGATGCAGTTTGTATAATCTGCTCTGGTCTAATTTCATATCTTCCATGTCCAGTTCTTTAGTTGGTTCTCCTGGAATAGTAGGTGCAGTGTATCCTTTGACTACCAGCTTCCATAATTCAGGATCTTGAGATATGAAGAAACTTCTCATTCTGTCCTTCGAATACTCAAACCTTTCTCCATCAAACAGTGGTGGTCTGTTGATGTTGCCTCCCAAATCATCTCTGGATTCTACCATGTTGAACCCTTTGGACCATTCCTCAAACACTGTTAAGTGCTCTGTAAGACCCTTAAATTTAAAATTAAAATTATGGAATTAATATTAAAGTGTATTTTGGGGATATTTGTAAAATATTTAATATATGTATGTTTTGAGTGAATATATATATATATATATAAATATTTATTTTGGAAGATATATTAAGATTATTGGACGAAGCGTAAATTAATTTAATTGCGAGTATTTAAATTAACGGACAGTTAATTAAGGGATAATCGGCTAATAGCGACGAAACTGGTTAAGTGCTGAGTATGAGACAAGTGTCGGGTGAGGTGGCACCCACACAAGCCTATATATAGGAGTGAGAAGGAAGGGTAAAATCAGAACACTATTCCTCCTCCCTTACTGCCCTTACTGCATGTAACAGTACCCATCTTCTCCTTCCCTCCCATTCTATTTTCTGTTTCCAGTTCGTTCAAAAAAAAAAGGGAGTTCTTCAAAAGTGATATTACTTGGAAATCCAAGCACCAAACCAGAAAACCCCCAGTACAAAAGTTGTTCCCCTAATATTCCGGAGCTAGAGAACCCAGTTTCGTAGCAGCAAACGTAAGCGGGAGTTTCGTCGATTTTTGACGCGTAAACGGGAACAAAAACAGAAATGTGAGTAGTAGCAGAAACGCAACAAGGGTAAGGGCACCTTCCACTTTCTAGTTGCATTAGGGCTGTAAATGCATACTTGACATGGCATTACTGATGGTTTCATCATTGTTTAAAGAAAAACTGTTTTTGCAATGACATTTTGAAAAATGAAGAAAATGCATTCTGTTGATGTGTAATGATTCTGTGATGGTTGCTGTTTGGTTGAATACAGTAATGTTGCTTTGTTTGTGTGTGGGAAAGCTGAAAAATGTCTTGCATGTTATTTTGAAGATGATCAAAATGCATATTTTTAAAACTGTTTTGAATGTTGTTATAAAATGCGAAAATGCATTTTGTTGGAGTTTTGTTGCTATGTGATGGTTGATGTTTGGCTGAGTGTATTAATGTTGTTCTGCTTGTGTGAGGAAGCTGAAAATGCTTTGCATGTTGTGATTGGTTGTGTAAGAATACTGGAAATACCTTGCATGTTGTTTAGAGAAATGATCAACAATGTAAATGGTTAAAAATGTCTTTTGTTCTGGTGTTGATGATTCTGTTTCTGTTATGGTGAAATAGTCTGTTGTTGATGATAATATGTGTTGCTGATGATTTCAAAATAAAAGGGTTTAAAATGATGAAAGTGTTTTCTTCTGGAAAATCTGTATTGATGAAAAATGCCTAAGTTTTGTGGTTCAAAAGAGTGATGGAACTGTTTTGGGGTTGTGGTGGTTTTTCGAATACATGAGTGTATTCGAATACAACCTGCCAAGCTTCTGTTTTACTCAAGTTTTTGAACTTGTATTCGAATATGGGCCCTTGTATTCGAATACAGAGGAAGGACTTTTGCTTCTGACTTAGCATCTGTATTCGAGTACGACTTTGTCGTATTCGAATACATAAGTGAAATTTTAACATTGTATTCGCATCTATATTCGACTACGACAATCTCGTATTCGAATACAAGATGCTGACTGTCACAATTTTTGCTTCTGTATTCGAATACACAGCTCCCTTGTATTCGAATACAGATTCGGGTTTTTCCAGAAACTTAAGTTTTAGCTTATGTATTCGAATACAAGGAAGCTCTATTCAAATACAGATTCGTGTCTTCCAGAAAAACAAGTTTTAAACACTATCAGGTGAACTTTAAAGTGTTGGGAAACATTTGCAAAGGTTTGAAATGATTTAAAATGGAGTTTTGAAATAGTTTTAAACAGGAGATGATGAGATTCTGGAAACCTTTAATGATTCTGGAGAAATTGCTGAATATACACTATTTTTGTCTTCTGTATTCGACTACAGGTATGCTGTATTCAAATACAGCATGTTGAAATTGCAGTTTCAACTTCTGTATTCGAATACAGATTTGTGTTTTTCAGAAAATCAAAGTTTTAAACATTATTTTATAAACCCTAAGTGTTGGGGAATATTGGGAAGGTTTGTGATGAATTAAAATGGAATTTTTGTGATAATTTGAAGTGGTAATGATGAAGCTTTTGAGACTTCTACTGAAGTTGGGAAAATACTGATTTTTACACTATGACAGCCTCTATAATCGGATACAAGAAAGTTGTATTCGAATACAGAGTGTTGATTCTGCACTGATTTTGCTTCTGTATTCGAATACAAGGAAGCTGTATTCGAATACAGATTCGTATTTTTCCAGAAATCTCAATTTTAAACACTGTTTTATGAATTTTAATAGTTGGGGAAAACAAAGGAAGGACTTATGATAATTAAGAATGGAATTATGAGATAATGTAAAGTGATAATGATTGCTTTAATGTTTAATCATTGATGTGTTGATGATGAAATTAATTGTGTTGAGAGGTTTTGGGAAAATGATGGAAAAGTTAAATTTTCCTGATAATGCATACTATTTCAGTGAAGACAAAACATTGCATATTTATGCATTGAATAGTCAAGTGGTACCCGCGATGGGCCACAGAGTAATGCGTAAATGTGTTGATCTGTGGAGCGATTGCACGAGTGCAGGTCTGTTGAGCGACTGCATAAGTACTAGTCTGCTGGGCGACTGTACCCTGAAATGCGCAAAAACGTGCTGATCTGTTGAGCGATTGCACGAGTGCTGGTCTGTTGAGCGAATGCTCTAGTACTGATCTATTGAGCGATTGTACCTGAGTATATGTCAAACGTGCTGGTCTGTTGAGCGACTGCACGAGTGTCGGTCTGTTGAGCAACTGCACTGGTGCTGATCTGTTGAGCGATTGCACCCTGGTCTTGAGGGCCGTTAAAGTCAAACATATTTGAAATGTGGTGGTCTGTTGAGCGACTACACCTTGGTAATTCCAAGAAATTGTATACATGAGCATATACATATTGCGTCGGGGGATTGACCGGTGGGTCACAATTAGGTTATATGAAAATGATTGGAAAGTGATGTGTGTAAGTACGTGGTAAAATCAGAATTTTCTGATGAATTTTTATGATTGCTGACATGGTAGTTGTACTTACAGTATGTTTTCCATATTAATTGGTTGCTGTTTGAAAAAGCTTATATCATGAAATTTCAAATGAACATCCTTAATTTCCATCATCTTCATATGTTATACCATGGGTGTATTTGTTATGTGATATAAATGCTATATGTTTATTTGTTAACTTCAGTCGGTGACCCTTTACTATTATATGTGGAATTTGGGCTTTGCCCTCAGATGCCCCCCAAACCCATGCCACTCGTGGGACTCGAGACGACGGAAACGTCGCTCAATTTCATTGATCGCTCTGTGCCTACTGCTTGGGTATACAACCCCATCTCAAGCAGGGCTGCGTACACGGGAGATTGAAGAGGACCTGTAGGACCAATGGAGTAGTGCACTACGTGGAGCACAGCTATGCGAGGATTGACTTTCCCGTGCCTTCCCGTTTGGTATTGGAGGCGCACGGAATTTTTTATGATGCGGAGGAACCAGCTAGAGGGGTTGAGACGAAGGCCACCGTAGGAGTGTTGACTCCTTACCTGGTGATTGGAGGAGATGTACGTGATTTTGAGGCAGAAGAGAAGAACAAAGAGCTGAAGCCAGTGGCAGCTGATATTCCGGGTCCATCTAGGATATCTGATGATTGTTATGAGATTCCGGCACCGCCGAAGCGACCTAGATTGTGCATTGATCTAACTTCAGAGGAGACTGATCCCTCTCTGTATGATGAGGAGGAGGACGTTACATCGAGGCGAGCAGCGGAGTCGGATGAGACTTGTTTGGGATGCGGAGGAAATCTGTGCTACTGTAGCTTTAGTGCATGATCAGTTAGATTTGATGTATAGGATTTTGAGCTGGAAAATGTAATTTGTTTTATTTTGGAAATTATTGTACTACTTTTCCGCTAAACTATTCCGTACTATGATATTTTCTTTTCGGGGATGATATCACAGTGATCTTTTGAAATGTATTAATAATTATTATTAATTTCCAAAGATAAGTACTTAGTGATATTTATGAAGAAACTAATTAATTATGTTAATCGATTAAATTACGACGTATCATTTTATGAAATGAATTAGTGAAAACTTTATTTTAATTCTTTTTGAATTAAATATGGAAAATCATTTTAATTATTGATTTTAAAAAAAAAAAAAAATATACACTCGCGCTGTGTTTTAAACTTGGGGTGTTACAATTGTGGTATCAGAGCATTTGGTTAAAGTTTTGGGTTAAAGCTCTTATTAAAGTAATTGTTTTGAGTTATTAGCTTATCATGCATAGGAGCAAGTAGTTAAAGTGTCAAGTCTTGTGTAAGTTGTGGTGTGACTGAAGTGATGATGGTTTTGTAGGAAACAATGCCTCCACGAAGAGACGATACCGCCAGAACCAACGTCAGCCGGAAGGATAGGATGGCTGAAGCGATGAATAACGTGGTTGCGTCTGTTGCTGCACAGACGGCAGCAAAGACTCAACGAGATCTGGAGAAGAGAGAAAGAGAGATTCGCGCTGCTGAATCTAGAGGACTAGAGGATTTTCGTCATCATAATCCTCCAAACTTCAAGGGTGATGAGGGTCCAGAAAGAGCGGACCAGTGGATTCAATAGATGGAGAAAATCTTCGAGATGATTAATTGTCGAGCAGCGGTGAAGGTTAACTATGCCACGTATCTGCTGATAGGGGATGCCGAGTATTAGTGGAGAAGTACAAGACTACTGATGGGGTCAGCTCAAGAGGAGGTGAACTAGGAGTCGTTCAAAAAGAAGTTTTTGGACAAATACTTCCCGATGAGCACTAGGACCAAGTTGGGTGACGATTTTCTGAAATTGCACCAGGGAAACATGACGGTGGGAGAATATGCGGCTAAGTTTGAATCCCTGTCAAGACATTTCAGATTTTTCCGAGAAGAAGTTGATGAATAGTTTATGTGTCATCGCTTTCAAAATGGACTGAAGTATGAGATTCAAGACTCGGTCTTACCATTGGGAATTCAACGTTTCCAAGTGTTAGTGGAGAAGTGTAGAGAGGTTGAAGAGATGAAGAACAGGAGGGCCAACAGAGGAGGGAACTTTAATTCTGGAGGGCCTAGTCGTATGCACAATCAGAACAATAGAGGAAAGCAAGTTGCTAAGTCGTATAACCGGCCACAAAACAGCAAGAGAGGCCAGAAGCGGCCGGGAAATCAGAATTTTGGACAGCAATCGGGACAAAAGAGTCCGGTGTTATCGATGTGGGAAAGAAGCACATATTGCTACTGCTTGTACCGCAAGGGATCTGATGTGTTTCAATTGCCAGAAACCAACACACGTGGCGAGGGATTGCCGGGTTCCGAAGGTGGAACCAACAGTGAACGCAACTAGAGCTACTCGTCCTAATGCTAGAGGACGCGTCTATCACATGGGTGCTGAAGCTGGGAATCAAGCTCCAAATTTAATCCAGCAAGATTGCAAAATTGCAGGTAACACCCTAACTGCACTTTTTGATTCGGGGGCAACCCACTCTTTCATTGCTATGGACTGTGTGAATCGTTTGAAGTTATATGTGTCTGCTTTTCCTTTTGATTTGGTTGTTTCCACACTTGCTAAGACCTTGACCGTAAACTCTGCATGTTTACACTGTACTGTAACGATTCAGAATAGAGATTTCTTGGTTAATTTAATCTGTCTACCCCTACAATCACTCGAGATCATTCTCGGCATGGATTGGATGACGTATAATTACATAGTCTTGGATTGCGCTCAAAAATTAGTTCTTTTCCCCGAACCTAGAGTCGTTCGGTATTTGGCTGCTAACAAACTCGAAGTATCTCTGAGAGAAGGAACTCATGAATTTTTATCATTGGCTAACGTGGAGACCAAGATGGATGTGAACATAGAATATGTGGTGTTAGTCAAAGAATATCCAGACGTATTTCCAACAGAAATTCCAGGATTACCCCCGGTGAGAGAGGTGGAGTTCTTCATTGATTTACACCCAGGAACTGGACCTATTTCAATTGCGCCGTATCAGATGTCGCCATTGGAATTAAGCGAGCTTAAGGGTCAAATTGAAGGTCTATTGGAGAAAGGATTTATTAGACCAAGTGTGTCACCATGGGGAGCTCCGGTGTTGTTGGTTAAGAAGAAGGATGGAAGTTCACGCTTATGTGTGGATTATCGGCAACTTAACAAGTTAACTATCAAAAATCGTTATCCTTTACCACGCATCGATGATTTGATGGACCAATTGAGGGGAGCAGCGGTGTTTTCAAAGATTGATTTGAAATCAGGATACCATCAGATTCGAGTAAGAGAAGGAGATATTCAAAAGACTGCTTTCAGGACTCGTTACGGACACTATGAATATCTCGTGATGCCTTTTGGAGTTACGAATGCACCAGCAATATTTATGGATTATATGAATAGGATCTTTAGCCCGTTTTTGGATAAATTTGTGGTGGTGTTCATCGATGATATTTTGATTTATTCAAAGGATGAAGAAGAACACGGAGAACACCTACGCCACGTTCTTGAAGTCTTACGCGAGAAGCGATTGTATGCCAATTTTTCGAAGTGCGAGTTTTGGCTAGAGAAAGTGAACTTCTTGGGACATGTGATAACAAAAGAAGGAATCATTGTGGATCCAGCAAAGATTGAGACAATTCTTGCCTGGAAACAGCCTCAGATTATCATAGACATACGAAGTTTTGTCGAACTAGCAGGATACTACAGGAGATTTATTGAAGGATTTGCTAAGATTGTAGCTCCTTTGACACAACTAACCCGAAAGAATCACCCGTTTTCATGGACAGAAAAGTGTGAGGAAAGTTTATAGTTGCTTAAGGAAAAGTTGACAACCTCACCAGTATTGGTATTGCCACAGCCGGAGGAACCATATGAAGTTTACTGTGATGCATCTCATCAAGGTTTGGGATGTGTTTTGATGCAACACAAGAAAGCTGTAGCCTACGCCTCAAGGCAGTTGAAAAGTCACGAACGAAACTACCCTACTTATGATTTAGAGCTTGCTGCAGTAGTGTTTGCATTAAAGGTCTGGAGGCACTACTTATATGGATGCACGTTCACGGTGTTTAGTGACCATAAAAGTTTGAAGTATATGTTCGATCAGAAAGAATTGAACATGCATCAGAGAAGATGGATGGAGACTCTCAAGGATTTTGACTTTTCATTGCAATACCACCTTGGAAAAGCCAATGTGGTGGCTGATGCATTGAGTCGGAAAAGTGTGTCAGTATCTTCAATGATAATGGCCAGACAACAAGAGTTGTGGGAAGCATTTAGAGATCTACATTTAGATGTAAAGTTTGCACCAGGAATTTTAAAGTGTGGAATGATAACAATTTCGAGTGGTCTACTTGAGGAGATTGCAAACTTGGAAGATGACGCATTGATCCAAGAAAAGAGGAATCTGATAGCGCAAGGACAGACAACTGAGTTCAGGGTCGGAACAGATAATATTATGAGATGTAATGGAAGAGTTTGTGGACCGGAAGTTGCAAAGATGAGAAGAGCGATTTTAGAAGAGGCTCATAAGAGTAAGTTGAGTATTCATCCTGGAGCGACCAAGATGTACCAGGACTTAAGGCAAAATTTCTGGTGGCCAAGAATGAAGAGGGATGTAGCGGAATATGTATCGGCTTGTTTGACTTGTCAATAAGCGAAAGTGGAACATCAACGACCTGCTGGAATGTTGCAACCTTTGGATATACTGAAATGAAAGTGGGACAGCATTTCCATGGATTTTATAACAGGACTGCCCAAGACAAGGAAAATGAATGATTCAATTTGGGTAATAGTGGATCGATTGACAAAGTCCGCACATTTCTTACCAGTAAGGACCGCCTACAAAGTAGATAAGTTGACAGAAATCTACATCGCTGAGATTGTGAGGTTACACGGCGTTCCATCAAGTATAGTATCGGACCGTGACCCAAAGTTCACATCTCATTTTTGGAGAGCACTGCAAGAAGCATTGGGAACGAAACTGAAATTGAGTTCCGCTTATCATCCGCAAACAGACGGACAGACTGAGAGAACAAACCAGTCCTTGGAAGATCTATTCAGAGCATGTGTGTTGGATGATAGAGGAAACTGGGACGAGGTGTTGCCATTGATTGAGTTCACTTACAACAACAGTTTTCACGCAAGTATTGGAATGGCACCCTACGAGGCTTTGTATGGACGCAAGTGTCAAACGCCTTTATGTTGGTATAAGGACGGAGAAAGTATGATTGTTGGACCTGAGATGGTGGAGCAAACTACAGAGAAAATCAAGAGGATACAAGAGAAAATGAAGATTTCACAAGATCGTTAGAAGAGTTATGTGGACAAGCGTTGCAGACCTTTGGAATTCGAGCAGGGTGATCATGTATTTCTAAGGGTCATGCCTACCACTGGTGTTGGTAGAGCTATTACGTCAAGAAAGTTGATTCCGAAATTTATTGGACCATACCAGATTACGGCACGAGTTGGACCAGTGGCTTATGAGATTGCTTTACCTCCAATACTGTCCAATATCCATGACGTATTTCAGGTGTCGCAGTTAAGAAAATACATTTCGGATCCGTCACACGTGATCGAACCAGACACAATTCAGCTGAAGGATAACCTGTCATTTGAAGTATTCCCTGTAAGGATTGAAGACAGAAAGATTAAACAGTTGAGGAACAAGGAAGTCCCATTAGTCAATGTGATTCGGAATCCGACTACGGGGGACGCGACTTGGGAACTGGAGAGTAAGATGAGGGAACAATATCCTCAGTTGTTTATCGACATGTAGTTTCGAGGACGAAACTAATTTAAGAGGGGTGGTAATGTAAGACCCTTAAATTTAAAATTAAAATTATTGAATTAATATTAAAGTGTATTTTGGGGATATTTGTAAAATATTTAATATATGTATCTTTTGAGTGAATATATATATATATAAATATTTATTTTGGAAGATATATTAAGATAATTGGATGAAGAGTAAATTAATTTAATTGCGAGTAATAAAATTAACGAACAGTTAATTAAGGGATTATCGGCTAATTGCAACGAAACTGGTTAAGTGCTGAGGATCAGACAAGTGTCGGGTGAGGTGGCACCCATACAAGCCTATATATAGGAGTGAGAAGGAAGGGTAAAATCAGAACACCATTCCTCCTCCCTTACTACCCTTACTGCAAGTAACAGTACCCACCTTCTCCTTCCCTCCCATTCTGTTTTCTGTTTCCAGTTCGTTCAAAAAAAAAGGGAGTTTCTCAAAAGTGATATTACTTGGAAATCCAAGCACCAAACCAGAAAACCCCCAGTACAAAAGTTATTCCCCTCATCATTCCGGAGCTAGAGAACCCAGTTTCGTAGCAGCAAACGCAAGCGGAAGTTTCGCCGATTTTTGACGCGTAAACTGGAACGAAAACAGAAACGTGAGCAGTAGCAGAAACGCAACAAGGGTAAGGGCACCTTCCACTTTCTAGTTGCATTAGGGTTGTAAATGCATAACTGACATGGCATTACTGATGTTTTCATCATTGTTTAAAGAAAAACTATTTTTGCAATGACATTTTGAGAAATGAAGAAAATGCATTATGTTGATGTGTAATGATTCTGTGATGGTTGCTGTTTGGTTGAATACAGTAATGTTGTTTTGTTTGTGTGTGGGAAAGCTGAAAAATGTGTTGCATATTAGTTTGAAGATGATCAAAATGCATATTTTTAAAACTGTTTTGAATGTTGTTATAAAATGCGAAAATGCATTTCTTTGGTGTTTTGTTGCTATGTGATCGTTGTGGTTTGGCTGAATGTATTAATGTTGTTCTGCTTGTGTGAGGAAGCTGAAAATGCTTTGCATGTTGTGATTTGTTGTGTAAGAATGCTGGAAATACCTTGCATTTGTTTTGAGAAATAATCAACAATGTAAATGGTTAAAAATGTCTTTTGTTCTAGTGTTGGTGATTCTGTTTTTGTTATGATGAAATAGTCTGGTGTTGATGATAATATGTGTTGCTGATGATTTCCAAATAAAAGGGTTTAAAATGATGACAGTGTTTTCTTCTGTAAAATCTGTATTGATAAAAAATGCCTGAGTTTTGTGGTTCAAAAGAGTGATGGAATTGTTTTGGGGTTGTGCTGGTTTT
This sequence comes from Cicer cuneatum, assembly GCA_037974295.1. Lineage (NCBI taxonomy): Eukaryota > Viridiplantae > Streptophyta > Magnoliopsida > Fabales > Fabaceae > Cicer > Cicer cuneatum. Next base: position 26,677,239 of record JBBPBO010001986.1, on the reverse strand, counting down.
TCAAAGGAAAATGTTTGAAAATGTGTTGTAGTTTCAGGAAAAGTTCACTGAATTCGAAGGTGTATTCGAATACAACATCAGTGTATTCGAATACAACCTGCCAAGCTTCTATTTTACTCAAGTTTTCGAACATGTATTCGAATACGGGCCCCTGTATTCGAATACAGAGGAAGGATTTTTGCTTCTGACTTAGCATATGTATTCGACTACGACTCTATCGTATTCGAATACAGAAGTAAAATTTTAACACCGTATTCGCATATGTATTCGACTACGACAGTCTCGTATTCGAATACAGGATGCTGACTGTCACAATTTTTGCTTCTGTATTCGAATACAAGGGAGCTGTATTCGAATATAGATTCGGGTTTTTCCAAAAACTTAAGTTTTAGCTTCTGTATTCGAATACAAGGAAGCTGTATTCGAATACAGATTCGTGTCTTCCAGAAAAACAAGTTTTAAACACTATCAGGTGAACTTTAAAGTGTTGGGAAACATTTGAAAAGGTTTGAAATTATTTAAAATGGAGTTTTGAAATAGTTTTAAAGAGGAGATGATGAGATTCTGGAAACCTTTAATGATTTTGGAGAAAATGCTGAATATACACTGTTTTTGTCTTCTGTATTCGACTACAGGTATGCTGTATTCAAATACAGAATGTTGAAATTGCAGTTTCAGCTTTTGTATTCGAATACAAGGGACCTGTATTCGAATACAGATTCGTTTTTTTCAGAAAATCAAAGTTTAAACATTGTTTTATAAACCCTAAGTGTTGGGGAATATTGGGAAGGTTTGTGATAAATTAAAATGGAATTTTTGTGATAGTTTGAAGTGGTAATGATGAAGCTTTTGAAACTTCTACTGAAGTTTGGAAAATACTGATTTTTACACTGTGACAGCCTCTGTATTCGAACACAAGAAGGTTGTATTCGAATACAGAGTGTTGATTCTGCAATGATTTGGCTTCTGTATTCGAATACAAATTTGTATTTTTCCAGAAATCTCAATTTTAAACACTGTTTTATGAATTTTAATAGTTGGGGAAAACAAAGGAAAGACTTATGATAATTAAGAATGGAATTTTGAGATAATGTAAAGTGATAATGATTGCTTGAATGTTTAATCATTGATGTGTTGATGATGAAATTAATTGGGTTGAGAGGTTTTGGTAAAATGATGGAAAGGTTGAATTTTCCTAATAATGCATACTGTTTCAGTGAAGACAAAACACTGCATATTCATGCATTGCATAGTCAAGTGATACCTGCGATGGGCCACAGAGTAATGCGTAAACGTGTTGATCTGTTGAGCGATTGGACGAGTGTTGGTCTGTTGAGCGACTGCACCCTAAAATGCGCAAAAACGTACTGATCTGTTGAGCGATTGCACGAGTGCTGGTTTGTTGAGCGACTGCATTGGTACTGATCTGTTGAGCGATTGTACCTGAGTATATGTCAAACGTGCTGGTCTGTTGAGCGACTGCACGAGTGAGTCTATTGAGCGACTGCACTGGTGCTGATCTGTTGAGCGATTGCACCCTGGTCTTGAAGGCCGTTAAAGTCAAACATATTTAAAATGTGCTGGTCTGTTGAGCGACTGCACCTTGGTAATTCCAAGAAATTGTATACATGAGCATATACATATTGCATCGGGGGATTTCCTGGTGGGTCACGATTTGGTTATATGAAAATGATTGGAAAGTGATGTGTGTAAGCATGTGGTAAAATCTGAATTTTCTGATGAATGTTTGTGATTGCTGAGATGGTAGTTGTACTTACAATATGTTTTCCATATTAATTGGTTGCTGTTTGAAAAAGCTTATGTCATGAAATTTCAAATGAGCATCCTTAATTTTCATCATCGTCATATGTTATACCATAGGTGTATTTGTTCTGTGATATAAATGCTGTGTGTTTATTTGTTAATTTCGGTCGGTGACCCTTTACTATTATATGAGGAATTTGGGATTTTCCCTCAGATGCCCCCTAAACCCATGCCACCCGTGGGACCCGAGACGACGGAAACGTCGCTCGATTTCATTGATCGCTCTGTGCCTACTGCTTGGGTATACAACCCCATCTCAAGCACGGCTACGTACACGAGGAGATTGAAGAGAACCTGTAGGACCAATGGAGTAGTGCACTACGTGGAGCACACCTATGCGAGGATTGACTTTCCCGTGCCTTCCCGTTTGGTATTGGAGGCGCACCGAATTTTTGATGATGCGGAGGAGCCAGCTAGAGGGGTTGAGATGGGGGTTGAGACGGAGGCCACCGTAGGAGTGGTGACTCCTAACCCGGTGATTCGAGGAGATGTACGTGATTCTGAGGCAGAAGAGAAGAACAAAGAGCCGAAGCCAGTGGCAGCTGATATTCTGGGTCCATCTAGGATATCTGATGATTGTTATGAGATTTCGGCATCGCTGAAGCGACCTAGATTGTGCATTGATCTGACTTCGGAGGAGACTGATCCCTTTCTGTATGATGAGGAGGCGGAGGTTACATCGAGGCGAGCGGCGGAGTCGGATGAGACTTGTTTGGGATGCGGAGGAAATCCGTGCTACTGTAGCTTTAGTGCATGATCAGTTAGATTTGATGTATAGGATTTTGAGCTGGAAAATGTAATTTGTTTTATTTTGGAAATTATTGTACTACTTTTCCGCTAAACTATTCCGCACTCTGATATTTTCTTTTGGGATGATATGACAGTGATCTTTTGAAATGTATTAATTATTATTATTAATTTCCAAAGATAAGTACTTAGTGATATTTATGATGAAACTAATTAATTATGTTAATCGATTAAATTATGACGTATCATTTTATGAAATGAATTAGTGAAAACTTATTTTAATTCTTTTTGAATTAAATCTGGAAAATCATTTTAATTATTGATTTAAAAAAAAATACATTCGCGCTGTGTTTTAAACTCGGGGTGTTACATGCTCAGCCTTGAGACTGAGCTCTGATGCCAATTGAAAGAGCAAACACAAGAAGGGGGGTTGAATTGTGTTTGACTAACTTGAATACTTTTTCTATTTTTGCAGTTTTAAAACAAAACTTGATGTATGAATAAAATAGAGTTAGCAGCGGATATAAATTAAAAATAAAAACATAGAATTTTATATTGGTTCACCGTTAACGAGGCTACGTCCAGTCCCTTCACCTTGAAGGATTTCACTAATTCAAACCTTGAATTACAATAGTTCCACTGACCCTCCAAGTCAGTCTTCTCAAACAGTCTAAAAATCCTAGACTCTTGAGGAATACAGCACCTTGACTTCCTAAGTCAAGTTTTCTCCTACCAATCTGACAACCCCAGATTGTAGAAGGAATTACAATGCCTTGAATCTAATTTCCAAGTAATCTGCTACCGCTTCTGACTCCCTCAGATTGTAGACTCTACTTCAACAACTTAGATCTAACACAAAGGGAAAGAAAATAACACGAGTGCTTGCTTCTGGAAAGCTTGAACTCACAATTAACCTCACTGAAAACTTGATTGTTTGCTTTTGGAAGTGTATGACTCTTTTGTGATTTTCGATACTAAGTATTCTGCCTTGAGCCTCCTTTTATAGATGCGAATTAGGGTCTCTTCCAAGCTTAATTTCGAGCCGTATCTTGCTGGATTCTCTTGCAAAAATATCTTGACCAATCGAGCTTCACTTAAATAAAAAACATATCTTTTTAAGCTTCAGATTTTCTTTCAAAAATAACTAGCCAATCATGTCTTTAGTTTCTTCCCGCCAACAGCTCCTGAATTTCCATACGACTTCACTTTACTTTTGTAACAAATCCTTTTAACACTTTGATAAAATTTAATTAAATCTCCACCGTTAATCCTCATGATTAAATCTGAACCGTTTGATCTTCTGCGCTAGTCCACATCTCGACCATACTAAGTGATCTGTTGTGATCCTCTGATTTCGGCAAACCCTGGACCATACTTTCTGATCTTTTGATCTTCTGATCTCGGCCAACACTGGGCCGTGGTATGATCTGGTGTGATCCTTTGATCTCAGCCATCCTGGTCTAGCAAACTGATCTGTTGTGATCCTCTGATCTCGGCCACTACTGGAACACACATTTTGACCTTCTGATTTCGGCCAACACTGGGCCATGGTTTGAACTTCTGATCTCGGCAAACACTGGGCCATATACTCAAATCTGGACCATTGATCTGAATATCTTCCCTCTGATCTGGACCAATTATGGACTTGGTCTGGATTAAACTGAAATTAAATCTGGACAAATAATATTTCAGTCTGGACATTTTACCTTCTGTTTTGAATTAGTTCTGAATCAATTCTGTAGATCATTTCTTCTGGTCTGGACTTAGTTTTATACCCTGTATCATACTATCTTCTGGTCTGGGTCAAATCTGGATTGATTCTCTTGTTCTGGACCCGTTAACTTATCCTCTTATTAAGTCTGGATCAAGTCTGGGCTGTTTATTATTTCACTGTCAGGCCATCTTCTTGTCAGAATAACTTCTGGAATAAGTCTGACAAATGATTGCTTCTAGTATGGATCAAGTCTCCCTCAGGTAGGCTTCCTTCTGGTCTGGTCCAGGTCTCCTTCTGACTTTTCTTCCTTCTAATATGGGCCAGCAAAGATATCTTCTGGTGATGTTTTGACATCCTGGAGTATCTTCTGGTACCTTTAAGATTCAATCGCTGAAACCCTTTGATCTTCTGCTTCTGATTACTTCAGCTTCTGGTGGCATTTGATTTATTAATTCAAGGTTCAAATAAGATTACATGGAGTGCTTTTGTAAACATCAAAATCCTAAGTACTTAGAACCAACTTGTTCCAACAATATTCACAGCATCCCAACTTTTACACAAGTCTCCCTTACTAGTCTGCAACATGTTTTTCGATCTCCAATGAGCAGACTCAGCTCTACAAATAAATTAAATAAAACAAATTAAAACATATCACATAAATTACTAAATCATTTTTCTAAAACAATACAAATCATTATTTAAAAATACCTGTTGGTCGTTGTGTTCCCTAAATGCATCACTCTGTTCGTCCAAGCCATGACAAATGTTTCTTTATAAGGTGTCAACCATGAATGTTTAACATAATCAACAAAAAGAATAATATCGGCACACACTAGCTCAAAGTATTGCAAGTGATGATCATACTCCTCCACACTAGCCGAAAATACAATTTTTTTCCATAAATCCATTACTTCATCTTGTCTATCCTTACTCACATATTGTTTGCATCTTGCCCCAACATTTTTATCAATATGAAAACGAAACAACAAATGAATTGAAGTAGGAAATACAACACCAATAGCATTCATCATGGCAAGATCTCTATCCGTCACAATAATTTTAGAAATTAAATTTTCAGATACGAACAACTGTCTTACCTTTTCAAATGCCCAGATGAAGTTATCTTTTCGCTCTTGTTCCAAATAGGCAAATGCAACCGAAAATGTCAAACTAGTAGATGTTAGATTGACAACTTCAAGCAACGGTAACCGATATCTATTTGTTTTGTATGTGCTATCACATATCAAAACAAAATGAAACGTGTTCAACAGCTTTATATAATCAGGATGCGTCCAAAATATGTCTCTTAGAACATCTGAATTATCCCATCTTCTTGTCTAGTGCACATAATTTTCATTTTGTATTAACTTCAACAGATGTTGCACTTCTGTGTAGAAACCTCTCAAAGATGATCGATAAGTACTCCTTGTTTTATATAATTGAGTGGAAATTGTGACATTATCTTTATTTTTCTCTTTCAAAGCATTCAAATTGAACCTTGGTGCAAGCTTATACTTTGTCATGTCATTGACAAATTTTCTCTCCTCTTCATTTAGATGCCCCAAATATGAATGACCGTCTAAAGTATCGGCTAAATCGTGATTGTGTGTTCCACAACGAACACACCCAAACTCGACCGTATACATCTGAGTTTAAACGAACAGTTTTCCTTATGAGAACACGTTATTGTTGATTTTGATTTATATCTTCTGCCTCTTTCGCATCCCAAAATTATTTTATCTTTTCTGCCTCTCTTTCCTGTTGCTTTATCTTATCGAATGGTGACAATTAAAATTCCATTTTGTATTCTAATTTTTTTTGCCCATTCAAATACAGCTTCTCCAGAGGGAAATATCTACAACATATATTTCAAATAAAACATCAATACATGTTAATACATTAAAACTAAAACTTCTAAAATTAATTATCGGTAAAAATACCTCATTAGTGATAAATTTATCTGTAGAATCTATAGTCATCGTTGTATCAAGAACCTCAACTCTACTCATGCCTGATTCCAAAAAGTTTACTCTTTTTAATTAATAATAATATAATTACAATACTTAAAAGACAAAATTAATTATTTTTCAAAATTACTTTCGAAATTTTCAGCTTGAAATGAAACTTTCAAAAGTTTTCGAAATTTTCAGCTTCACACGAAACTTTCAGAAGTCTTCGAAACTTACAGCTTCAAATGAAACTTCAGAAAATATTTGAAACTTTTAATTATATGCATTTCGAACCTTTCAAAAATTTCGAAAGTGTTGATGAATTCTGGAATGTTTCACTTCGAAGGTTTCACCTTCTTCAAACTTTTCGAAATTTTATAAAAACTTAACTTCGAACATTTGAAATATTCGAAATTTATCTAAATTACGTACTTTTTTTATTTCGAAGATTTGAATGTTCTGAATTGTGGGGTGAATTCTAAAAGTTTCGAATGGAAGAGGTTAAAAAGTGAATAGTAATTTTTTTGAGATGGATTTATAATTAGTATAAAGGGCAATTACGACATTTCACTAAGAATTGGGGTGGGGGGTGCACAGTACATTTCTCAGAACCATATGGTGTTTGTTTCAATAGTAATTTGGGTTAGGCCTCTTGCACCCATAGTATTCCACAAGCCCCCAGACTCTTAGTTATTTTAATAGGGATTGTGTATAACAATCTTGAAATATGAATATTTGAAATTTGTTGGAAAGGTGAAATTTTTCAATTTCCCAATGTGATGAGTCACTCCAAATAGGGGTATTCACATCCAAACTAATAAAAAAAAAACTGCAAACTGATCCGAAAAAATAAAAAATAATCGATCAAACTGCATTTATAAATTTAAATACATGTTTATTTATTTTATTAGTATGAAGTATTGTATTAAACTATTATTACAATTTCACATAATTCAACATAATTGATCAATGTTATTATGTAATGTCAATTTTTAATATATTATATATAATATTTTGCTTCAAATTTTTACTAATATTATTTTATAATATTAGTATTAAAATAATATTATACAAATTGAAATTTGGATCAATAGAAAACTATCTAATTTAAACTGCATTAATTTAGATTCGATCAAATCGGATTTATTTTGAGATGTTATCCAAACTCAATTGAACCCCAAGTATTTTAATATTCGGATCAAATGATGTTTTTTCTTTATACTGATCCAAACCAGACCTTGAATATCCCTAATACCGAGATTTTACCAAAGTCTCCTGCCCCCTAAACTTGTAGCTCAAGTTTGAGGTGGAAGTTTAGAAGTCTTGCGGAGAAAGTAAATCGTTTTCCATGTTCTCGTGATTTGCAGGCTAAAACATGTCCTTGTTGATTCCTATACATGACGTTAGCGATGTGATAGTTGTTTTTCTGTATTTCGTCTGGACCTTCCAATTCACTGATTACTATAATATGGCCCATGCTTTGCGCAGGTTTAAATTTTTTTTTATAAGGTGATATATATATATATTTAATTATAGTTGAATTAATAACTATTTTACAGTTTTGAATTAGATTTTAACTTTGTTTACAATATCAATTTGCACCATTTAGATTATAACTCATGGTCTATAGATATAAAATATTAACCATGATTTAAATGATAAATTATATAATTAATAATTGTAAACCCTACTTTTATTAAAGTATATAAGTTACGTAGGAATTTTTCCTACATATTTGAAAATGTTTTGAAATAATGCTCACGGTAAATATATGCATTGATAACCAATAAGAGAAAGAAAACACAATTTTTTTTATTAAATTATTTAATTGTTACTTGTTATGGTAAATATATGTGACGACGCAATAATAATAAATAAATAAAATTGTATATTGACTATTTTTAATGTCTAAATAAAAATTTAAAAGTTTTTGAACGTCTTATCAACTATATTGCTAACATTTATTTAAATATTTTTGTTTCAATATTTATTGATTTAATTTGGTTTAAACCTAATTAGATTGTCTACTTAGAATTGATTATTGATTTTTAAGTTGTGATTATTATATTTTTATATATTTTGTGGTCATTTAAGGTGGTTGTTACATTTTAATAATTAAAATGTAATTAAAATATTTTGATGTATTTATATGTAATGAATTACCAAGAGTGACTTAATAAGAATTTAAATATATAGTAGGAGTTATGTTTTTATTGTTAATTTTTCAATCATAGAGATAGAGATGTATGTAAATATATGATATAATGAATAGAGAGGGAATATACTTTTAGTTTTTCAATCATAGTTTTTTTGTTTAAAGATATTGTATTTTCTTCATTCTTTGTCTTTTTTTCTTCCTGTTTTTTTTTTTTGTTGAGGATTTATCTTGTTCTCACCACTTTGCAAATTTATTTATTACTTTTTTATGCATGCAATACAATCAAAAGAATATTTATTAAAACTGACACTCTATATGATGTATACTATTGGTTGTCCGAATGAACAATAAGTGTGAATTGTGAAAAAAATTATGTTCTCATATGCCACTTGGTTAGTGTTTATGCTCAAACCGCTAGCAGAACAAATTTGTTATGCTAATTGATATTGTAAACTATTGGCTAAAATGAAATGAAGTGTTTGTCTATATCTATAACATATAGTTTACCTAAAAATCTAAAAGAATAAAGGAATTGAAAATCCCAAACATCAGATGAGAAAAATCATTTTGTCGTTAAAGAATTTAAAAGTTTTCAATGGATTCAAAAGAGTGTTGGTTAAAGAAAAACAAATGATTTGTATCCAAAAGTTAAAAAAACACATGGAGTAATGATATTGAAAACATAGAATAATTTAAGATATAAAGTAATGAGAAAATACCTAAACTAGAAGAAACCGAGTTGTGCATATTAAATTAGAACCGAAAGACATAGATAAAATAAAAAGAGGGAAATAGAAATAGACGAAGAATGAAATTAAGTCGAGAAAGAAAAAAATATGAACATAAACTTTGAACCAACTGAATAAGTCACCAAAAAGTTATACAATCTCACATTGATATTTTTTGGGGTGAAAATTGAGAAAGCATGAAGGAATTGAAAATGACAAAGATCAGATAAGAAAAATCATTCTATGGTTTAAGAATTCGAAAGTGTACAACGGGTCCAAAATAATATTAGTTAAATAAAGAAAATGATTTATATCCAAAAGTTAAAAAATATCAAGAGTAAATATATTGAAAACATAGAAAAATTTAAGATATAAAGAAAGTAAGGAGAAAATAATACAGAGGCATAATGAATACAGAAAATTCATGTGGACATGATGTAAAGAAAATTTAGTTTTAGAATAAGATGTTCAAATTTTTTACATTTGACAATTTGGTAAAGACTTAATAAGGAACAAACAAAGAAAACAATATAACTGCTTCTATTATATCTTATCTTAAAAACATTGAAAAATAGAAAGTCAGACAATGACTTCAAACAATTATAAGATATATTTTTAAAGGAGTTATAAAATATGTTGAAGAGAAGAAACAGACGGAAATATAAGAGTTGAGGGTAAATGTATTGACTATTATATGTAACACCCCAAATTTTATAATAAATTATTTCATTTATCTAATAGGATTTTAAAGAACTAATTTAGTACTGCATGTGTTTATAATTTGTGTTGATAAATAATTATGATTAATTTTTCTTACATGTGTATTTGCTATAGTGTGATAATTTTCCATGTGTTTTGACTTAATAATTTATTTAAATTTTTTATACAAATATTAAGTATATTCATTTTTTTATTAAATATTAATTTTAGAATGTTATTATTTTTAAGTGAAATATGTCACCATTATTGCTAACTAGATGTTTAATAATTAAACTTATTTATTTTTATTTTAATGATAGTAAAGTTAATAGAAAAGTTTTGAATAATAATAATAATAAAGGAAGAAAAAAAAAGAGAAAAGAAAGACCAAGAAAGAACGGTTCCATCTTCTTCACGTAAGTTGCCGCCTCCACCATTTTCTTCTCTTTCTTCTCTCGTCGACCATGACAATTATAGTGGGTGTCGTGCTAAATCGAGAACACATTTCTGATCGTTGTGATCTCCTCGTTCATTTCCAACCTGAGTTGCAAATTGAAACGCCCTATTCATCTTTGTCAAAATTCACACTTCTGCCTTTTGATCAAGATTCCGACCACCGCGACTATCCCCAACGAAAATCGAGATCATATTTGGACTCCACGTAGCACCGTCTTCCATTACCTATGCTTGGAATCGCAAACTGTCATACTTCAAAAAATGGGTTTTTACCCTCGTTGTGGTTGTGTTGTCGAGTTCCGGCCAGCACGTTTATCGTCCTGAAAAACTGATAGCATTGTTGGATTCCTCTCGTCGAAACCTTTAAGAAGCACTACTCATTTGCATGTTTTGGTGATGTTGATGTCAGACCCTGTCGGCGCTCCAGCGCGTCGGTGAGGCATTTTCCAATAACTTGTTTCACTTCATTGTTAACAAGTTTCCTATCCTAACATTTTTATTAATTATGTAACATTGATTTTTAATGTTTCGTGTAAATTATCAGCCATGTTTCATTGAATCTGCAATTTCGTCGATGCTTTTGGACTCGTTCGTTGCGCGTTGTCAACGTGTCATGGTTGCTGAAAATTGTTATGATCCTTGTATGGTACGAAAGCGTCAAATAAGGTATGGGGTGAGAGTGACTTCGAATTCATGAGTGTAAGTTAAGTGTGATGAATGGGAAAACCATATTTCTCACAATTCATTCGGGGCTCGCTACATACGGTTGAAGCACTTTGAGTAATAATTGACTAATGAGAAAACTTGAATTTGGTGAGGTTAAAATATGAGTTAGAAACATTTATAGGGTGTTGTTTGATTTGATTTTGAAGATTGTGTGGTAGTTGAATTATTGTGTATTTGATGTTTGTGTATACCCACGCTTGATATTGTTATATGATATGAAATGTGATGAATTGTAATTATTTGCATCGCAATTGATGTGGTGTGTGTGAATGATCTAGTATTATTATATGTGAGTGAAAACCCCTTATTGTTGGAGCTTTGTATTATGATGATAAATTTTGAATGTAATGTATGACTATGGAAAATCCAATGACGATGCGTACTTGTTGACTTATGATGTTACCCCCTTGATAAATATCATGAAATGCATATTGTATTTAATTGAGTAGTGATGAATTTGACTTGTGTCGATGATGGTTCTCTTAATGGAATGAGTAGCCTAGGTCAATAAAGGGAGAAAATAGATGTTGGAAATATTTGAAGTTGATCTGAATTTATGAAGTGGAGATTATTTTGTCATCATATAGGTAGGGCCTGACAAGCCTGGTGATTCCGGGGAAGTACAACTGCATGAGCCTGATCCTGGCGGTTTGCTATTGAGCCTTAAGGCAAGACTGTTAGGCCTTGGAGGTATTTGGGTGGGGAATTCCTAGGTGACTTGGAGGTAGCACTCCAAATGTCGGGAGCTACCATGCAACACATGTTTACCTTGATTGTCGCATATATGTATCTCGGGTTGAGTTGAGGAGATCTATGAGGACATGGCCAAATTGAATTGTCCGCCCACTTGCGTGGTGGCATAGTATCAAACCTCCTAACCAAGTACTGAAGGTGCAAACACGAGAAAGAGGGTTGAATTGTGTTTGTCAAACTTAATTACTTTTGCTGTTTTGTTAAATGTTGATTTGAATTATTCGATAAATAACTAATCAGATTTAGCAGCGGATAATAATAACATAATAACACATCAATTTATACTGGTTCACCGTTAACTAGGCTACGTCCAGTCCCTTCCTCCAGAAGGCCTTTTCACTAATTCAAACTCCTTTGAATTACAACACCACTGACCTTTCAAGTCAGTCTTCCCAAACAGCCTGACAACCCCAGACTTTTGAGGAACAACAACTCCTTAACTAAACCAGCTAAGTCTTCTCAAACAGTCTGAAAACCCCAGACTTTTGAGGAACAACAACACCTTAACTAAACCAGCTAAGTCTTCTCCTACCAATCTGACAACCCCAGATTGAAGAAGGAATCTACACCACTATAATAAAGGTTTAGAACTTTGCAACGTTGCTTCTGGAAAGCTGTTTGCTACACTTATTCTTGCACTCTTGTATTGCTTCTGGAAAGCTGATTGTTGCACTGTATTTCTCTCTCGAAAACACTTAGAAAATATTGCTCTTGTTCATTTGTGTTTCTCTCTTTTGAACTCTCAGATAACTTTGAATTGAAGCTTGAGTTCTTATGTTTTTCAATACTTTATTTTTTAGCATTAAGTCTCTATTTATAGTTGAACTTCACTGATGCTTTTCTTCTGGAGTATATTTCGATTAATCTGTTTTGAGAATATTCTGGAGTAGTTTGCTCAGATTCTGTTTTGAGTCTTTTGCTCACTGATCTGTTTTGAGCATTTTGCTCCGCTTCTGTTTTGAGCATTTTTCTCATATTCTGTTTTGAGCCTTTTTCTCCAATTCTGTTTTGAGCATTTTTCTCATATTCTATTTTGAGCATTTTTCTCAAATTCTATTTTGAGCCTTTTTCTCCAATTCTATTTTGAGCATTTTTCTCCGACAGATTCATCTGACGATATCCTCTGGTGACGTCATCTTTTGATTTGTGCTTCTGGTGACGTCATCCTCTAGTGACGTCATCTTCTGATCTATTCTTCTGATGACATTTTTCATTCTTCTTCTAAGTCAAATATGTTATTTTCATAAAATACATATGTTAACATCAAAACTTTAATTGCAAGAAACAACTTGGTTCCAACAAGTACTTCAAAGTTCGAATGGTACCAAAGAAAAAGGAGGAGTCTAGTGTATAAGAGCATGCATAACTTTACTTGATTTGTGTGTTGACTTACTTGACGTTATGACTTGTATCAATGTGTTACTTGGATTATTCTTGTTAATTGTAATTTGATATGATACGGTGTTTAATTAATGTTTTACATATTCTTCTCAATTATTTTATACTATTACATGTTTTCGAAGCTCACCCCTCGTTGCTTGTGTTTGGTGCTTGCAATAACGCAGTTATTTCAGGTTATCGGTTGGTGATCCATGTTCTGATAGGTGATACTGGGTGGGAGTAATTATTTTGTTTTGTTGAGTTATGAACTAATTTATGTTTGTGTAAACTCTATCGATCAATGATGTTATATTCGATCTTTTATTTGAAGATAAAAATCAATTGTCTCTAAGTTTTGAGCATGTTTTTATGTCAGAAATATTTGTTTAATAAATCTCAGCCATATTCGATGTTAAAGGATTTTTAATTAAGAATTTTTATGCAACGTCTTGTGTAAGTGTGAGTGTGACGTCCTAAACCTTATATGTTAAAAGGAATCTTTTTATATACTCTATTTTGGGACCATTGCAAATCTCTTTCAAAACTAGTGCATTTCACTTTTTATTTCAATTTGGATTTTGGGTGTCACATTATACACTAAGAGAATGATGGCCATGAACAAACCTCATTCATTGTCGTCATATTGCTCTTAAGACCAAATCGTTCTACATATATTTTTCATAAGAAGAGTGATAAATTGCTAATATTTAAATGAATGATGGATCTGCTACAATAACCAAAATGATGCACCCCAATTTTTAGCCACCTTAGAGAATTGTAGTACACTCCATGAAATGTACATGTGGGTGAGAAACGATAAACAAAAAATTGTAGAACACTCCGTGAAATGTACATGTGGATGAGAAACCATAGACAAAAAATTGTTGGGTAACTTATGAATCAGCAAAGAAAATTGAAAAATATTATTGTATAATAAGACTAATTACATGTTTCATAACTAATAAAACATCTATTATAATGAGATTAATTAAATACTGTATAACTGATCAAATATAATTATTATAATATGTATGCTAAACAAAAGGTGTAGAAGGAAAAAATTAGGGAACAATTCTAAGAGGTGACACCTAAGAAAAAAAAATGAAGTGACACAAATAACGCGTACAAACCCTGATTTGTCAACGAGTAAGTTGGGAGATTATTTTAATATATTATACTAGATGCGCAATGACATTTGATCCTAATAACTTATTTTTTATCGTTGGTAACCGTTTGATCATATCATTCTTCTTCCTGCTAACTTGCACCATTTAGATCCTCGTTTTACTTTCTTCCTCTTTTTGCTCAATTTAATTGCATATGAGTTTTGCTGTCCTGTTCCTCCATATCGATTCTTTTTCATACTTATCCTAGTAAGTCATTTTGTTGTATTCTCTTACTTAAAATGGTAGATTCATACATTGTTAACATCCATAATTCTGAACAAACACTTAGCATTATAGGTGCGTCAATTGATGATCTATTTGAAGACGATTAGCCAGAGATCTATTCATCTTCAAATAAGAGATTATGGATCAATCTGGATATAATTACGTAGAAGAGGGTATTAGGGTTGAAATTTTTACTCTGTTAAAGGTTGTCTATGTGCATTTTCTAATCATTGTTTCACTACAAAAAAAACTTCAAATTACGATGAAATTATTTTTCGTTGCAAAAAATTGGTATTTGAGGCCGAGTTTGTGACAATATTCTGTCACATAAGTCTTTTCTAAAAAATATTTCTTACCTTGCGGGCAAAATGTCTTTTCCATCTCAATCTTGGGACGGATTTTGTGCATCTATCTCATGTTTTGGACATAATATTATTGTCGGTCTCAACAAATTTGGGTGGCAAATCTCACGTCAAATTGGAGGCGGAGAACAATAACTATTTCTTTTTTTTTTTTTAATAAGAAAGCAATAACTATTTGTTACCACTTAGTCGATGTTTAATTTTTTATTACGATTATTTTTCTTTATTTTTTAGTATGATATACTAGTGTTATACTATTCATAAAATAGTGGTAAAGTATATTTTACAAAAAATAAAGTTATTTTAAGAATTTATTTCATTGATTTGAAAAATTAATTAATTATTTCAATTTTGTATAATTGCTAAATTTCATTTGATCCGATAACACGGTAAAAAAACCACTGAGATTTTTGTGTGGATGTTTTCTAAAATACCACAAATTTACTTGAAAAAATAATACTTTAAACATAATACAACAAAAACTTTCAATTAACTTATTTTTTTACAAGTTAAATTTAAGAGAAAAAAGATAATAAATTGTCTGAGTAAATCAATTTTACACTTATAGTTAATAGAAATTTTTTATTTTATGATTTCACTACCACATGATTATAACTATGATCATAAAATAACCACTCAACCAACAAATTATGTTGTTGGCCGTTAATGTAAGACTCTAACGTTACATGACCCATTAAACCATAAATTTAATCCTCTATTTGTCCACATTATCTCTAGAGTTGGAATATAATCCGTTCAAATATTGGGAGTTGTCCACCCTCCAATATCCAGAAAATTGATCATTATAGTGAGAATGTTTTGTTTTAAAAGTTGTTTAATTTTTTAGGTTTGTCTTGGTGGTTTTGACTTCATGTTTTTGTGGCATTGGTGTTTTATTTTACTCTAGATTGTATCTGTAATTTTCTTGTGATTGCTTTGCCCACCATGTCATCTATCACTTGTTCAATAAATTTTTTGTTTTTATTTTAAGTTTTCATCTTCTCTATATATATATATATATAAAAGCTAGAATTACGTTGAAAACCTCCCTAAGTCATTTCAATTTTTGTTGTATTTCACCAAAGAGAAGTAAACATACATAAAATCCCAAGTTCAAAACACTTTGGCGGCTTTTAAAGATTATATACAACGACGTCGGGGAGGCTTTAGCACAAATCCAAGCTGTCGTGCAGTAGTTACATGAGCAAAACATCACCAAAAGAAACCAAATTTACCATGAAATCCTCCACACAAAGATGCTCCCTGAAGTACCACCACCAAGTGTAAACATGGGACCTCGAGCAAAACTTCGGTGTAAATCATAAAGTACAGGTCGATGACACAAAAGATTGCCATGTTCTAAAGCATGAAATTGAAAAATTAATTCAAAACAAACACTTGAAAAAATATATGTTAAAATAATGATTGGGATCTGCAACAATGAATAATCAACAAAAACAAAAACTTAGACAAATGCAGAAAACGGAGAACGTTCAACGTTCTTGGTTTGTGAAAACTGAAACGGAGAACGTTCTACAGTAAAACAGAATTGCAGTTTTCAATATCAATGTTAAACGAAATTAAAGAAAGATAAAGGCAAAGATAACACCAGGATATACGTGTTCGGTCTCAATTACTTGATACCTACGTCACGGGCAAGGAAACAAAGCAATTCACTATGAGTATAAAATTACTAGATTAAAGCCTTTGTCTATGTAATCACCTTCTATCATCCACTGTTGAGAGTCTAGCAATACAAGCTTCTTCCTCACTTACATACACTCTCAATTTTTCTTTTAATATCTCTTCTTTCTGATTTTTATGAATCCCTATAGAAATTGAAAAAACCTCTATTCTCCTTGGCACATACATACACACACATCTTGGCACACACCTATATATCAAGTCTCAATTACATTGACACACACATGTATATTTATAGTAAGCTAGAATAACTAACTATAACTGCTCTTGTCTATAACTAACTTGACCAAACTTAGTTATAACAAACATTAAACATAACTAACTCTAGTTATATGATTTGAGGCATATATTCACAAAATATGTCCACCATTCAGAGCCAGAAGCCAGTTCCAACATATACCAATGGGCTAGACAAAAGCCATCTAGTCCTCCAAGAAAATATACTCCCACCAATGATAAGAAGAAGAAAGATCCAAAAGCTATACACATTATCAATATGATAGCAATATGTTTCATATGAGGCGGTGAACCTACTTCTTCTAGACGATGACATAAACGTCATGTATTGCATATATAATACTTACTTGAAGATTTAACATTGCTTGAAAACCCTAATATCATTTTCTCGACAAAAGACCTTAAAGGGGTCACTTCTCATGAGGATGACGTAATGGTGATAATAGTACAAATGTTCAGTTGGGATATCAATATAGTGCTTGTAGACCTTGGGAGCTCGAATGACATCCTTTATTAGGATGCCTTTTAGAAGTTAAAACTTACCTTAGAACAGCTCTGATGGGGACAAAGAAGGAATTGATGATGTGTCTAGTGGGACACATAGTACACCTAAGTATGGAGAGTGTATGTTAGAAAATCCAAGAAAGGTGAGCTGGCCCCACCCCGTATATAAGGGAGATATAGGTAAAGACGGAAGGGTAAAAAATTCTGTTAGTTGTGAGTAGAGATAGGATCTCTCTTATTGGAGTAAGCATAGCTCTCAGGAGTAAAAGGAAGGCTTGTTTCCTTTGCTCAATTTCCATTTATCATCAATAAAATACATTATCATATGTTGATTAATCTCTCATTAATTCTTACTGTCGCATTTATAAATTGAGTGCCTATCAATTTGGTCCGACCTGCCGGATACATTACAAACCAATGAGTGTATGAAATTTTGGTGAATGCCCCCAAAGAAGAAGATGGAAAACAAGGTTCATGCATTGGAGAACCGAATGTCAACTCTCGAGGTTGCAATTGCTGAGATGTGAGCGCAATCTACTGCAGACCAAGAAAGGCTCATCACTCAAAGTAAGGACATGGGTGATTCGGTAAAACAGAAGAGTGATGGAGGCTCGAATCACGTTGATGACGAGCAGATCAAGAAGCTGATCCAGAAGATGCAGGGAGAGAAGCTTGATGAATTCCGTCAATCGGTGAAAAAGATTGAACTCCCAATGTTCACCGGTGATGATCCCGCCGATTGGATTGCTCGAACTAAGGTCTATGTTCAAGTGAAGGATACGAGTCATGAGATCAAGGTTAGTCTGGATCAACTCTGTATGGAAGGATCTACCATCCATTTTTTCAAAGCATTGGTTGAAGATGAGACTGATTTGACCTGGGAAGTTTTCAAAGATGCGTTATTGGAGAGATATAACGGTCTCGGTGACGGGAGCGTGTTTGAGAAAATCTCGTCTTTGAAGCATGAAGGCAGTATGGAGGAATACATCAAGGAGTTCGAGAGGTTGGTTGCACAGGTAGATCGTTTACCAGAAGCTCAATTGTTGGATATTTCATCCATGGCCTCCGTGATGGGATACAAGGAAGAGTTTGTAGCCTCAAAGCGCTAGGTCCAATCTCACGTGCAAAGCTGATGTATCTAGCACGTGCTGTGGAAGCGGAGGTACATGAGAAGAGGATTGGTTGGAATGGGCCTCATGATTATGAGCCAAAACGATCCAGGTTAGGTTTTACTTATAGATCTAACCCTAATTCTAGATCCCAGTCAACTCACCTGGGTCGAACGCGAAATAGTGATTGGGTGGTAGTCAAGGGCTCCAACGACGGCAAAGAGAAAGGAGGAAACGGGTCGAACCCGAAGTTAGAGTCACGTCAAGACTCACGACGATCTGTTCCTCGTGATTGTGGGATTCGTCATATCTCAACCCACGAGATTGCAGAAAGGCAGCAGAAAAACGTGTGGTTTAAGTGCGGTGGCACCTATCATCCTCGTGTCAGTACAGAGGCGCACCTAAGAGGGGGGTGAATTAGGTGTTTAAAAACTTTTCTAGTTTTTAGAGTTTTGTGAATTATTTTTCTGATTGTGTTAGTGTATGAAAGCTTGTAAATGACAGAAAGTAAAGCACACAGAAATTTATCCTGGTTCCCCTTACAACCAAGGGTACATCTAGTCCTCTTGCCCACCACAAGAGATTTTCCACTATTTGTTAGAATAAGTTACAAGTCTAACACTAAGACTTTAGTTACAAATTCCTAACACTTTACCTAAGATAGTACACCACTATCTTAGTTTACAACACTTGAAGAAACTACACTAATTTCTTCAAATATTATTATAACTTAAAATGATTTTTGTGACTATGTTCTTAACTAAGAACAAGAGTATAACACTAAGTATAATGATAATAATCCAGCACACTTTCAAGTACAACTGAGAACCTTTCTTAATGATATGAAAATGAAAAGCATGTACTTGAAAATATGTAAACGAAGCTTTGAAAGTTTAAGATATTTCAGAAAATTGTTCTAAGATTGGTAGTAGGATGAGTTGTTTTTAGAACTGAAGCTATGAGGTATTTATACTCCATAGACAACACTTCAAATCAGTGGCAATTGTTCCCAGAATTTTTGATGAACTTATGCAATGATCCAGATGAGATCTGAACTGAAAAATTGCATTAATTCAAAGTTGTATTCGAATACAGCCTTAGTGTATTCGAATACACTTCTGTAACATTCATTTTTTATTCAAAATTTGAACTTCGTACTCAAATACGATACCTAGTAGTTGAATACAAGTATGTGAATTTTACCACTCACTTGAGTTGTATTCGAATATGCGAAGCTGTAGTCAAAAATACAAAAGTCCATTTTTAGCCACTGACTTGTTATCTATATTTAGCTATGACTCTCTGTATTGGAATACAGATCATCAGTTTTAGCTATTGACTTGATATTTGTATACGGCTACGACACTCCATATTCGAATATAGATCTTCAGTTTTAGCTACTAACTTGATATCTGTATTCGGCTACGACATGTCGTATTCGAATACAGAACTGAAGGTTTTGCTACGGACATAGAGTTTGTATTCGGTTACGAGATGTCACAGTCGAATACAACTTTGATTTTTTCCCAAAAACTTAATTTTAAAAGTTTGTTTATGTATTTTGACACTTTGAAAATACTTTTGATGCATATGCTAAAATATAGTAGGTTATCATAATATTGTATTTGAAATATAATTGGATTTTTATCAAGTACCTTAAAGTCTAAGTTTCCTAATAGATGATTTTGCATGTTGATTGTACTTTGAGCTTTCATCTTGATCTTTATACATAGTCTTTTGTCTTCATCAAAAATATTGATCTTATACATTTTCACCTCGTCACCAATGCCCAGATCGTCAGCTTCGTGTAATGGTGATGGAGGAAGAAGATGACGGCGAGATGCAAGTCTTCGCAGCTGATACAGAGGAGGAAGATGGAGAAGGAGTTGAAGTCATCATTATGAGTTTGGCTCAGATTGATAACCCGAGTCCCATGGAGTTAGGGAATGTGCGCACCATCAAGTTAAAAGGTCAAGTGCAAGGAGTACCCTTGTTGGTGTTGGTAGATAGTGGTGTGACGCATAATTTCATCTCGCACAAGTTGGTGAGGTCAATGGGATGGCCAGTGGAAGGAACTACTCCTCTCAATGTCAAATTGGGGGATGGGTTTAATGTAGTGGCACAAGGAGTTTGTAGGAAAGTGGTGCTGAATTTGGGGAACACGACATCTACCATTGATGCTTGGTTGTTCGATTTGGATGCAATTGACATTGTCCTCGGAATATCTTGGTTAGCTTCCATTAGGGGCATGTGGGTCGATTGGGAACAAAAGGTGCTGCATTTCCCCATTGACTCTCAATGGGTGGAGCTGCGTGGGGAAGGCAGTGAACATAAAAACAAGCTGGCCTTGCAAAGTTTGTTAGGAAAATCCAAGCTATGGTATAAAGGAATGTTTATATCTGCAAGAGCACAACGGGAACTAAAGGGTCTTGAGTTGAGAAAAACAGTCAATGATTCATTTGACCCTTACTCATCAGATTCATGAGCTAGTGGCGAAGTACTCAAAGGTGTTCGCAGAACCCCAGGGGTTACCTCTTAAGAGAAGACAAGAGCATGTTATTCATCTTAGGGAGGGAACAGGCGCTGTTAATGTTCGTCCCTACATGTACCCTTACCACAACAAGAATGAAATAGAGAATCAAATCAGAGAGCTGCTGTAGTCCGAAGTCATACGTCCTAGCCAAAGTGCATTTTCTAGTCCAGTGATACTCGTGAAGAAGAAAGACGGCTCATGACGGATGTGTGTAGATTACCCTGCTCTTAACAAGGTAACTATTCCCGACAAGTTCCCTATTTCGGTGATTGATGAACTCTTAGATGAGTTATACGGTGCTAATTACTTCTCAAAGTTAGACCTCAAATTGGGATACCATCAAGTGAGAATTAAGACTGAAGATGTGCACAAAACTGCATTATGCACTCATGAAGGCCATTACGAATATCTCATAATGCCATTCGGATTGATGAATGCACCCTCGAAGTTTCAAGCTCTAATGAATGACATTTTTAAGACTCTTCTAAAATATATGCTGGTATTTTTTGATGACATATTAGTGTACAGCCTGAGTTTGGAAGACCATCTCCATCATGTATCCTCTGTACTGAACATTCTGCAACAGCAAGGTCTGGTGGCTAATAGGAAGAAATGCAATTTTGTAGAGCCTAATGTTGAATATTTGGGTCATATCATCTCTAAAGAAGGGGTAGCAATGGACCCCGCTAAAGTGTTGAATGTTTTATAGTGGCCCACTTCGAAGAATGTGAAAGGAGTGCGAAGTTTTTTGGGGCTTACGAGCTACTACCGTAAATTCATCAAAGACTATGGCAAAATGGCGAGGCCATTAACTGATCTGACTAAGAGGGACAATTTTAAGTGGGGAGAGGGTGTTGAGCAAGCTTTTCAACTATTAAATCAAAAGATAACATATGCCCCTGTTTTAGCACTTCCAGACTTTCAGAAAGAATTCTTTATTGAGAGTGATGCTTTTGGCAATGGGCTGGGTGCTATCTTAAATCAAGAAGGGAGGCCAATTGCTTATTTTAGCAAAGTTGGGGGAGGGAAATTTCACCAAATCAGCATATGAAAAAGAGCTTATGGCAGTGGCTCTTGCTATCCAACATTGGCGTCCCTACCTCGTAGGCCGAAAATTTACGGTGTGTACCAATCAAAAGAGTCTAAAACAGTTGTTATCACAGAGGATCTGCACCATGAATCAGCAAAGTTGGGCAGTAAAGCTTCTTGGATATCATTTCGATATCATTTACAAGCCCGAACTCGAGAATAAAGGTGCAGATGCACTTTCCTATATGCATGATAGTGGGGAAACGACTTCCTTGATACATGTCCCTGAGTGGTTGGGTAGGGCTGAAGTGATTGAAGAGGTCCACAAAGATGTTGCTCTACAAAAAAGTCATTTTTGCGCTTAAGGAGAACAAACCGGTTCGGTTTGGATTTTCTTATGTGCAAGGGGTGTTGTTTTGTGAGGGGAGGCTGGTGATTTCTGCACAGTCTCCATGGATACCGGTTATCTTGAAAGAGTTTCATTCTACCCCACAAGGGGGCCACTCCGGTTTCCATCACACGTTTAGACGAGTAGTGTTGAACGTGTAATGGATTGGAATGAAGAAGATTATCCAGCCATTTGTGCAAGAATGTGGTACTTGCCAACATCAAAAATATGTCGCTGCTGCCCTTGGGGGTCTGTTACAACCGTTGCCAATTTCGGAACAAATTTGAGAAGATGTATCAATGAACTTTATCACCGGTCTTCCTAAATCCAAGGGATTTAACGTGATCTTTGTGGTGGTCGATCGGCTTTCCAAATACAGCCATTTTATTCCTCTCAAGCGTCCTTTTAATGCATGTGTGTTGGCCAAGGTGTTTACAAAGGAGATAATGCGACTGCATGACATTCCCTCTTCCATTGTGAGTGATCGTGACCCTATCTTTGTTAGCAACTTCTGGTGTGAAGTGTTTAAATTACAGGGGACCTTGTTGAAAATGAGCACCGCTTACCATCCAGAGACGGATGGACAAACAGAGGTCATTAACCGTTGCTTGGAGACATATCTTCGCTATTTTATAGCTGATCAACCTCAGACGTGGGTAATGTGGCTGCCCTGGGCTGAGTACTGGTACAATACGACGTACCAAGTCTCTACGGATTCGACTCCTTTTGAATTGGTTTATGGGAGGCCATCGCCAACCGTCATGCAAATCATTCGAGGGGAGACCAAGGTAGAAGCTGTGACACATGAACTTGTTGATCGTGACGAGGCTTTGAGACAGTTGAAGTACCATCTCGATCGAGCTCGTGCCCGCATGAAGGACCAAGCTGACAAGAAAAGAAGAGATGTGCTATTTAAAATTGGTGAATGGGTTTTTCTCAAATTAAGGCCACATGTGCAGAATTCTATTGAAGCACGCATCAACCCAAAACTTTCCCCAAAATACTATGGGCCCTTTGAGATAACCGTACGGGTTGGTGCAGTCGTGTATCGTCTCCAACTACCTGCTACAACTCGTATTCATCCGGTGTTCCATGTTTCATTGCTTAAGAAGGCAATTGGCAATTATCGGGTTGAGCATGAGTTTCCCATGGGCCTCGACGGTGATCGTGCTGCACCATGGGAGCCTGCAGCAGTGCTCGCCACTCACACTATCATTAAGGAGGGGTCGGACGTCAAACAATTGCTTGTTCATTGGAAAGGCAAGCCTATTGAAGAAGCCACATGGGAGGACGAGTTTGTAGTGCTGACATAATTCCCAGCCCTCAGACTTGAGGACAAGTCTGTGACTTAAGGGAGGAGTATTGATTGGGACAAAGAAGGAATTGATGACGTGTCTAGTGGGACACATAGTACACCTAAGGTATGGAGATTGTATGTTAGAAAATCCAAGAAAGGTGAGTTAGCTCCACCCCGTATATAGGGGAGATGTGGGTAAGGAGGGAAGGGTAACAAATTCTGTTAGTTGTGAGTCGAAAGAGGATTCTCTCTTATTGGAGTGAGCATAGCTCTCAGGAGTAAAAGGAAGGCTTGTTTCCTTTGCTCAATTTTCCTTTATCATCAATAAAATACACTATCATATGTTGATTAATCTCTCATTAATTCTTACTGTTGCATTTATAAATTGAGTACCTATCACGGGGGAAAAGTTGGCTTCTTTGGGGGAAAAGTTCAAGTAAAAGGTCACATTACCCTTACAACTAATTTTAGCATTGATGAAAATGCTAAGACTTTGAATGTTAGATACTTGGTCAAATTCCACATTGTCTTATAGTGTGATAATTGGATGTCCCTCTCTTAATGCTTTGGGGACCGTTCTATCCAATTTATACCTGACTCTAAAATACCCATTAGACAATGGTAGAGCAGGAGTAGTCAAAGTCAATCAAGAATCTTTCTGGCGATATTCTGAGGATACCTAGAACATGAAAAATGAGAAATGAGATGTTCTTCCTTTCAAGGACTAGCACTCATGACATAAAACTTTGTTGGCTTGAACCCTCGTGAAGATTTTGTGGAGTGCAGAGTCAAAGCAATGGAAGAATTGAAAGAAATCCAAATTGACCTTAGTGACTATAATGGGAACATCACTCTCAAAATAAGAAGTTGCACTATTTTTATCTGTCTGCGCAAAAATGTGGATCTTTTAGTATGGACACCAGCTAACATGCTAGGCATCGATGTAGATGTCATTTGTCACAACTTAACCTTCGATCCAAAAGGTAAAACTCGTGGTACATAGAAAGAGATGCATATGAGAGGAATGAAGGCAAGCAAGTGATAAGGAAGTTAAGAAGATAACAAAGGCAACACTCATTAGACACAACAAAGGTCTGGTCACCACCAAAGTTTATTTCTAAAATGGTCTTTGAAACAAATTTTTTGATTCAGGGTCGATTATGTGTTGGGAAGGTAGTAGGACCATACGACATCCGTTAAAATATAGTTCCCTATAATTAATTGTGGAAAACTAATGTTAACTTATATAAATTTATTTCTCCATTTTTAAATGCAAATATAATCATTTAAAAAAAAAGAATCTAGAGAAATCAAGTTAAAAATGTGCTCTGTTGATAGAGAAATCAAAGCTACATAGTTCTCGGGTAGAAAATGCAGATGTGTTGATGGCTCTTAAAAATGTGCTATGTTGTTGATAAGCAAGTTAAAAAAAAAACTTTATTTTGAGAAAATGAGTTTGTTTTATTTGAATACTTTTTTTATTTATAGAAAAAACAAGTTTTAAAGCTATCAAGTTATACAATTTGTGTCTCAAAAACTCAAGCATTAAAAAGATGTCTCATCTAATTAACTCGTTTATGAATATTTTTAATATTTTTTATATAAAATTGAGCTTTAAAACCACTAACTTGTACAACTTGTATTTTAACAACTCAAAGATAAAAAATATTTCACATCAAGTTGTACAACTTGTGTCATAACAATTCAAAGATTAAAAAGATGTCACATCTAATTAACCAAATTTAAAAAATCAATTTTAGACTAATTTATTTATAAATATGAGTTTTAGAACTATCAAGTTGTACAATTTGTATCCTAACAACTCAAATATTAAAAAAAATGTCACATCTAATTAACCATCAATAAAAGTCGATTTAATTATTTTTATTTATAAAAATGGACATTAGAACTATCAAATTGTACAACTTGTATTCTAACAACTCAAAGATTAAAAAGAAGTCACATCTAATTAACCCTTAATAAAAGATTTATTTGTGTTTTTTATTGAAGATTTAATAATTATTAGAAGCTAATTAAATTTAATATATAAAAAGTTGGACTTGTTTAAAAAATAAATGTTGAATGTATAAAGCTAAAAAAAACAAATGAGTTTGAAGTCCAAAAACTGATTTTAATATATAATAATGAAAGAAAAAAAGAAAAAAGTAAAGGAAAGAAAACTAACAGAAGAATAATATATAATATTCTTAAGGAAATAATATATAAAAGCAAACTAACCCTAATTAAAGAGGAGATGAGTATAAGAAAGAGGGAATAGGGCAGCTGGCTGGTGAGAAGAATATTGGAAAAGAAGGAAGAAAAAAATGTAGAGAGAAAAAAAAGAAAGAGAGAAAGAAAGAAAGAGGAAGAGACTTGAGGGGAGAAAGAGAAGACCGAGAGAGAATGTGACGCCAAAGAGGAAGGCACCGAAGCTGAGAACGACGCCGGAGAGGAAGAGATCAAAGCTGAGTGTTACGTCATTGAAGGTTTGAGTTTTTGGTCTTATTTTTTCTATTTTCTCAGTTATAATGTTATCTTGTTTTTACTCTTACAAATCATAACATTACAATTTAAAAAAAATAGAGTAATTATATGGTGATGATAAAGAACAAATAGATTTATTGTACAAGAGAAAAAACAAAACAAAAAAAACCTTGACTCTTATTGTTTGTTGTTTTTCTTACTACTCATCTCTTTCATTTTCTTCCATGTGTGTTTTTTTAAAGAGAATTAGTATTAGATGTCTACCAAGAAAAAGACTCCCTCTTTTAAAAATATAAAGGTGTATTTATAGAGTTTTATCGCTTGTTTAGTTGCTTCTCTTATCTGTGTTTCCCCATTAGTTTCCTTTTTTATGTTTCATTTTCTTTATTCATGATATGAGTTCCTTTGCACATCTGATGTACATTTTTAGCTATTATTTTTTATTTGATTGTGTTTATTCTCTTTTTATGTTTGAGAAAAAAAGAAAAATTTGGATAAGCTAAGGGCTTCTCTCCATTTGTGGCTCTGGTTGCAGTAGCTTGTGTTCTTGCTTTTGTTTTAAACTCAATGTTTTGTCTCTTTCTTTGTATCATGATGATAATAACTAGAGTACAATGAAATTTTTTTTCATTTTATTAATTAATTAATTTATTATATACCATTTTGTATTATCTCCTTTGATGTTATAATTGTAATACTTATGAATACAGAAAAATATATAGTTTTATGTTTTTTGAAAATTTTAAGATTTCATAAAGAGAAATAAAATAATGGCAAACATAAAATTTGATATATTATAACTATTATCATTTAAATTGTAGGACAAAATTGAGGTACTACAAGTCTCATGACCATGACAATGGAAATCTACGCAGTGTTAGTAGAAGTAACGTGGATACCTATCATCGGAAACTACTTACTTGAAGAAAAATTGCCGAAGGAACCTGTTAAGTTCGTTCTATTTTCAGGGCATCCATATAAAATAGGCATTTCAACACACCTATTAGGATGTCATTGCGACAACGAAGCGAAGCTTGTAATGCGTAAAGTCTAGGAATGTATATGCAAAAGGCACATAGTTGATTGAAATATTTCAAAAAGTTTATTAGGGTTGGATACTTTTGAACTAAAATGATTCAGTACAACATCCCTTACATCAAGAAGTGTGATGTAAGACCCTTAATTTTTAAATTAAAATTATGGAATTAATATTAAGTGTATTTTGGGGATATTTGTAAAATATTTAATATATGTATGTTTTGAGTGAATATATATATATATATAAATATTTATTTTGGAAGATGAATTAAGATTATTGGATGAAGAGTAAATTAATTTAATTACGAGTAATTAAATTAACGGACAGTTAATTAAGGGATTATCGGCTAATTGCGGCGAGACTGGTTAAGTGCTGAGGATCAGACAAGTGTCGGGTGAGGTAGCACCCACACAAGCCTATATATAGGAGTGAGAAGGATGGGTAAAATCAGAACACCATTCCTCCTCCCGTTACTGCCCTTACTGCATGTAACAGTACCCACGTTCTCCTTCCCTCCCATTCTGTTTTCTGTTTCCAGTTCCTTCAAAAAAAAAAAAAAAGAGGTGAGTCCCTCAAAAGTGATATTACTTGGAAATCCAAGCACCAAACCAGAAAACCCCCAGTACAAAAGTTGTTCCCCTCATCATTCCGGAGCTAGAGAACCCATTTTCGTAGCAGCAAACGCAAGCGGGAGTTTCGCCGATTTTTGACGCGTAAACGGGAACGAAAACAGAAACGTGAGCAATAGCAGAAACGCAACAAGGGTAAGGGCACCTTCCACTTTCTAGTTGCATTAGGGCTGTAAATGCATAACTTTCATGACATTACTGATGTTTTCATCACTGTTTAAAGAAAAACTGATTTTGGAATGACATCTTGAAAAAAAATGAAGAAAATGCATTCTGTTGATGTGTAATGATTCTGTGATGGTTGCTGTTTGGTTGAATGCAGTAATGTTGTTTTGTTTTGTGTGTGGGAAAGCTGAAAAATGTCTTGCATGTTATTTTGAAGATGATCAAAATACATATTTTTAAAACTGTTGTGTTGGTTGTTATAAAATGCGAAAATGCACTCTGTTGGTGTTTTGGTGTATGTGATGCTTACTCTTTGGCTGAATGTATTAATGTTGTTCTAATGGTGTAAGAATGCTGGAAATACTCTGCATGTTGTTTTGAGAATGCTCAAAATGTAAACATTTGGAAATGCATGTTCTGTTTTGAGTTTGATATTCTGTTTGGGGGATTTAAGCAAAATTGTGATTTTGCTTTTGGTGTTCATGATTCTGTTTCTGTTCTGTTGATGAAAATCTGGTGTTGCTGATGTTTTCAAAAGAGAAGGATTTTAAATGATGAAAATGTTTTTTTCTGGAAAAGTTGTTATTGATGAAAAATGTCTGAGTTTTGTGATTCAAAAGCATGCTGAATCTGTTTTGGTGTTTTGATGGTTTTTCAAAAGAAAAAGTTTAAAAATGTGTTGAAGTCTAAGGAAAATTTTCTCTGTATTCGAAGGTGTATTCGAATACAGCATGAGTGTATTCGAATGAAATCTGCCAAGCTTCTGTTTTACTCAAGTTTTCAAACTTGTATTCGAATACGGGTCTCTGTATTCGAATACAAAGGAAGGATTTTTGCTTCTGACTTAGCATCTGTATTCGACTACGACTCTGTCGTATTCAAATACATAAGTGAAATTTTAACATTGTATTCGCATCTGTATTCGACTACGACAGTCTCGTATTCGAATACAGGATGTTAACTTTCACAATTTTTGCTTCTGTATTCGAATACAAGGAAGCTGTATTCGAATACAGATTCGTGTTTTCTAGAAAATCAAGTTTTAAACACTGTCACGTGAATTTTAAAGTGTTGAGAAACATTGAAAAGGTTTGAAATGATTTAAAATGGAGTTTTTAAATAGTTTTGGAGAGGAGGTGATGAGGTTCTTCAAACTTTTAATGATTTTGGAGAAAATGCTGAGTTACAATGTTTTTGTCTTCTGTATTCGAATACAGAGTGGTAAATTTGCAGTTTTAGCTTCGGTATTCGAATACAAGGAGCTGTATTCGAATACAGATTCATGTTTTTCAGAAATTCAAGGTTTTAAACATTGTTTTATAAACTTTAAGTGTTGGGGTTTTTGTGATAGTTTGAAGTGGTGATGATGAAGCTTTTGAGACTTCTACTGAAGTTGTGAAAATACTGATTTTTACACTGTGACAGCCTTTGTATTCGATTACAAGAAGGTTGTATTCGAATATAGAGTGTTGATTCTGCACTGATTTGGCTTCTGTATTCGAATACAAGGAAGCTATATTTGAATACAGATTCGTATTTTCCAGGAATCTCAGTTTTAACGCGATGGGTCACAGAGTAATGCGTAAACGTGCTGATCTATTGAGCAATTGCACGAGTGCTGGTCTGTTGAGCGACTGCACTGGTACTGATCTGTTGAGCGATTGTACCTTGGTATATGTTAAACGTGCTAGTCAGTTGAGCGACTGCACGAGTGTTGGTCTGTTAAGCGACTGCACTGGTGCTGATCTGTTGAGCGATTGCACCCTGGTCCTAAGGGCCGTTAAAGTCAAACATATTTAAAATGTGCTGGTCTGTTGAGCGACTGCACCTTGGTAATTCCAAGAAATTGTATACATGAGCATATACATATTGCATCAGGGGATTGATCGATGGGTCACGATTTGGTTATATGATGATGATTGGAAAGTGACGTGTGTAAGTGCGTGGTAAGATCTGAATTTTCTGATGAATATCTGTGATTGCTGAGATGGTAGTTGTACTTACAATATGTTTCCCATATTAATTGGCTGCTGTTTGAAAAAGCATATATGTCATGAAATTTCAAATGATCACCCTTTATTTTCGTCATTGTCATATGTTATACCATGGGTGTATTTGTTCTGTGATATAAATGCTATGTGTTTAATTGTTAATTTCGGTTGGTGACCCTTTACAATTATATGTGGAATTTGGGCTTTGCCCTCATATGCCCCCCAAACCCATGCCACCCGTGGGACCCGAGACGACGGAAACGTCGCTCGATTTCATAGATCACTCTGTGCCTACTGTTTGGTTATACGACCCTATCTCAAGCAGGGCTACATACACGGGGAGATTGAAGAGGACCTGTAGGACCAATGGAGTAGTGCACTACGTTCAGCACAGCTATGTGAGGATTGACTTTCCTGTGCCTTCCCGTTTGGTATTGGAGGCGCACGGGATTTTTAATGATGCGGAGGAGCCAGCTAGAGGGGTTGAGACGGAGGCCACCGTAGGAGTGGTGACTCCTAACCCGGTGATTGGAGGAGATGTACGTGATTCTAAGGCGGAAGGAAAGAACAAAGGACCGACGCCAGTAGCAGCTGATATTCCGGGTCCATCTAGGATATCCGACGACTGTTATGAGATTCTGGCACCGCCGAAGCGACCGAGACTGTGCATTGATCTGACTTCGGAGGAGACTAATCCCTCTCTGTATGATGAGGAAGAGGAGGTTACATCGAGGCGTGTGGCGGATTCATAGGAGACTTGTATGGGATGCGGAGGAAATCCATGCTACTGTAGCTTTAGTGCATGATCGGTTAGACTTGATGTATAGGATTTTGAGCTAGAAAATGTAAATTGTTTTAATTTGGAAATTATTGTACTACTTTTCCGCTAACTTATTCCGCACTCTAATATTTCCTTTTTGAGATGTTATGACACCAATCTTTTGAAATGTATTAATGTTTATTATTAATTTCCAAAGTTAAGTACTTAGTAATATTATGATGAAGTTATTTAATAACGTTCATCGAATAGATTACGACGTACTATTGTTAAGAAACGGATTAAAGGAAATTTTTATTTCAATTCTTTTGAAGTAATAAATTGGGAAAAACATTTTGATTATTTATTTTAAAAAAAAAAAATACAGTCGCGCTGTGTTTTAAACTCGGGGTGTTACATGTGATAAATGTCAAAATTAAGCATATCTTCCAATTATTTCACCTCGATATGGTAGATGAAGTAAGAGAGACGATGCATAACGAAGAGTACACGCCAAAGCTTAGAGCACAAAGAAATTACAACTCAAAAGTTTTCCCAATGGACTTAAAAGAAAGTGATATGGTATTAAAACAACCAGTTGTGTCAACTAGCACAATAAAAATATCTCCAAACTTTAATTTAGTTAACTCATAAAAGAGTTTTTTATGAGGCTTGCCACTCCATTTCCTTTCAATTGAAAATGTTTTCCAAACATTTCTTATTTTCGTCAGTTTGGTTGTGTTTGTTATATTTGGAATACTAAAGTTAGTCTTTACAAGATTGATCCTCGATCACAAAAGTGTACCTTCTTGGGATACTATGAAAGATCTAAAGCTTATAGAGTATACAACACGGAGACTTTAATCATATAGGGGTCAATACATGTTAAGGTTGAAGACAAGCATCTTGACATTAAAAAGTCAAAGCTAGATGAAGTTCCAGCAGGTTATGAAAATCCATAAGAAATAGGAAAACTATAGGAAATACAAAAACTAGAGGAAGTATGAAAATGATAGGAATCTTGAAAATCAGAGGAACGAAACAAAAACAACATAGGATAAGGCTAACGTCAGAACAAGTTAAGATCCTCCAAAGTCCATAACAGGATGAAAGTACAAGTCATCTCATCCAGATTCTATGATTATTAGGATCTCCAAAGATCCTCTAAAGACCATACCAACAATCTATTAGAACCAAGTTGGTTATAAGTACTTAGGATTTTGATGTTTAAAAAAGCACTCCATGTAATCTTATTTTGAACCTTGAATTATTAAATTAAATGCCACCAGAAAATGAAGTTTCCAGAGGTAGAAGATGAAGACACCAGATAATGCATCTAGAAGGTACCAGAAGATGCATCCTGAAATTACTAAAGGATGTCTTTGCTGGCCCAGATCAGAGGGAAGCAAAGTCAGAACAAGACCTGGACCAGACCAGAGGGAAGCCTACCAGAGGGAGAGTTGTTCCAGACCAGAAGATATCATAAGTCAGACTTAATCCAGAAGTTATTTTGACCAGAAGATAGCTTGGCAGTGAAATGATAAACAGTCCAGACTTGATCCAGACTTAATCAGAGCATAAATTAATGGGTCCAGAACAAGTGATTTAATCCAGATTTGACTCAGACCAGAAGATAGCATGATTTAGAGTATGAAACTCAGTCAAGATCAGAAGAAATTATGTCCATATTTACTCCAGACCTAATCCAGATCAAGAGGTAAATGTCCAGAATTAAATATCCTTTGTCCAGATTTAATTTCAGTTTAATCCAGACCCAGTTCAGAATTGGTCCAGATCAGAGGGAAAAAGTTCAGATCAATGGTCAAGATTTAAGTTTATGACCCAGTGTTGGCCGAGATCAGAAGATCAGACCATGGCCCAGTGTTGGCCGAAATCAGAAGGTCAGAATGTGTGGTCCAGCATTGGCCGAGATCAGAGGATCACAGCAGATCAGTTTGCAAGTCCAAGTTGGCCGAGATCAGAAGATCAGAAAGTGTGGTCCAGGGTTGGCCGAAATCAGAGGATACAGCAGATCACTTAGTATGGTCCAGATATGGACGAGAGCAGAAGATCAAACGGTCTAGATTTAATCAAAGTATTAAAAGGATTTGATACAAAAATAAATTGAAGTCTTGTGGGTACTCAGGAGCTATTGGCAGGAAGAAAGATTTGTTCCAGAATTAATTAAAGACAGGATTGGCCCAAGTTATTTTCGAAAGCAAATATGGAGTTAAAAAGATATGTTTTTTATTTAAATGAAACTCGATAGGCCAAGTTATTTTTGCAAGAGAATACAGCAAGATACAACTCAAATTTAAGCTTGGAAGAGACCCTAATTCATATCTATAAAAGGAGGTTCAAGACTGAATACTTAGAATCGAAAATTACAAAAGAGTCATACACTTCCGAAAGCAAACACTCAAGTTTTTAGTGAGGTTAATTGTGAGTTCTAGCTTTCCAGAAGCAAGCACTCGTGTTATTTTATTTCCCTTGTGTTAGATCTAAGTTGTTGAAGTAGAGTCTACAATCTGACAGAGTCATAAGGGGTAGCAGATTACTTGGCAATTAGATTCAAGGCATTGTAATTCCTTCTACAATCTGGGGTTGTCAGATTGGTAGGAGAAGACTTGACTTAAGAAGTCAAGGTGCTGTATTCCTCAAAAGTCTAGGATTGTTAGACTATTTGAGAAGACTGACTTGGAGGGTCAGTGGTATTGTTGTAATTCATGGTTTTGAATTAGTGAAATCCTTCAAGGTGAAGGGACTGGACGTAGCCTCGTTAACGGTGAACCAGTATAAAATTATGTGTTTTTATTTTTACTTTATATCCGTTGCTAACTCTGTTTTATTCATACATCAAGTTTTGTTATAAAACTGCAAAAACAGAAAAAGTATTCAAGTTAGTCAAACACAATTCAACCCCCCTTCTCGTGTTTGCACCTTCACAATCAAGGACACCTCTTTGTTTGGTATGTTCTTACTGGTTGAACCTTCCTCTGTTGATGAAACCTTGGGAAATGAAGGATGGATTCTTGCTATGAAAGAGGAACTCAACGAATTTAAGAGGAATGATATTTAGAATCTTGTACCCATGAGAACTCTTGGATCTATAAAAAGAAGACTAAGAACTTTCATGATAAGATCATTTCTAGGAAGGAATTCTCCATTGGCCAAAAAATTTTAATGTTCAACTCCCACCTTAAAATTATGGTCGAGAAACATCGATCTAAGTGGATTGGCCCTTTTATTTTTACTAACACTTTTCCTCTTGGTGAAGTGGATATAAAAAGTGAAAACACCAATAAAGTATTCAAAATAAATGGACAACGCCTCAAGCTATTCCATGAGTGCTCTGTACTTGAAAATACCACTATAGAAGAACTCTCCTTTGAAAAGCTCACTTACACTGCAGTTTGAACAGGGAGTTCCATTTCCATACTCTTATTTTATACTTGTCACTTTCATTGAGCACAATGTGTAATTTAAGTGTGGGGGTATCATTTACGATTTTAATTCTTTGTTTTACGATATCATTTTCATTTTATTTGTTTTAGGATTTCATTTTCAAACAAAAATAATGTGTTTGTTTTGCATGCTTTTCCATCAGATTTTGGGGATGCAAATGTCGTGAGTTATTTCACTAGAGGTTTGTTGCATGATTTGGATAGTATCTCTGCATTCTTGGTATAATAACTTGGATTTGAACGTTAAATTGTGTATCATCTGTGATAGATCATTAACCATGATGAGATCTTGAGCCTTATTATAGATGGAACACATTTTTTTTCATACTTTTTTCTTGTGTGTGATCTCACTCACGATTCCTAGTTACGCTAGAACTTGACTTGACTATTTTCTGCATGCATATATTGAAATGATCTAGGCATTTTTTTCTTGTTAAGCTACTGGCCAAATAAGTTTACCCTGAAATTATCCTTTTGTTAAGAACTTTTGAGCCTATTTATCCCATTCTTTGTTATATAACTCATCACAAACCTAATAGTGAAAAACAATTAATTGACTCAATCTTGGGGGATAAATGAGTCTTTCTTTAAACAAGTGTAGGGGTGTTCAACTTGTTTGGTTAGATTTGAGTAGTATCAATTCAAAATAATTACATGTGTGTGTCTATATATCAATTCAAAATAATTACATAGAAGGAAGCATAGTCCAGAAGGAGACTTGGTCCAGACCAGAAGGAAACATAAGTCAGACTTGGTCCAGACTTGTTCCAGACCAGAAGATAGCATGGTCCAGAACATAAGACTTAGTCTAGACTTGGTCCAGATCAAAAGATCACAGAATGGTACATATCAGATCACATGGTCTAGAGTTGGTCAAGATCAGAAGATCATACGGTCTAGAATTTAAATCATAATGCAGACTAGTGAAGACTTGATTGAATTCGAAGAAGACTTGATTGAATTTTGATAGAAATTTGATCAAAGTATTAAGGGGATTTTATTCAAAAATCACTGAAGACTTGAACGAAATTCGAATGCAATCTGAAGCTAAAAAGATACGGTTTGAAATTAAGTGAAACAAAATAGGCCAATAGAATTTTCAAAGGAAATCTTAGCAAGATTTTCCTCGAATTTAAGCTTGGACAAAGCCCTAATTGCAGCTATAAAATGAGGCTTCACGCAACATCATTATGCATCAAAAATACAAGAACTCAAGCTTCATATTCAACATAATCCGAGAGTTTAAAATAGAGAATCACTTGAGGGAAAAAGCAATATTTTCTAAGTGTTTTCGAGAGAGAAATTCAGTGCAACAATCAGCTTTCCAGAAGCAACAAAAGAGTGTGAAAGTCATTGCAACAATCAGCTTTCCAGAAGCAACTTTGCAGAGTTCCAAACCCTTGTAATCTAACCCGATAGTGGTGTAGATTCTTTCTTCAATCTGGGGTTGTCAGATTGGTAGGAGAATAGTTGACTTGTAGAGTCAAGGTACTGTTATCGTTCCTCAAAATTCTGGGGTTGTTAGACTGTTTGGGAAGACTAACTTGGAGGGTCAGGTGTTGTAATTCAAAGTGTTTTGAATTAGTGGATCAAAGCCTTCAGAGTGAAGGGACTGGATGTAGCCAAGTTAATGGTGAACCAGGATAAATTGTTGTGTTCTTAAGTTGTTATTATCCGCTGCTAAGTTTGATTACTTAATCATCAAATAATTCGCATAAACACTCAACAAAACATTAAAAGAAATCAAGTTTGACAAACACAATTCAACACTCATTCTCGTATTTGCACCTTTAATTGGTATCAGAGCTCGGTCTCAAGACTGAGCACTTTACAGAGTTTGAGGAATGATCCAAGGGTTCAACATGTCTGGATTCAATGAAGAAGTTGTTGGAGGAAACGTCAACAGACCACCTCTGTTTGATGGGGAATCGTTCGAGTACTGGAAGGACAGGCTGAAGAGTTTCTTTTTTTCACAAGATCCCGAACTTTGGGACTTGGTGGAAGATGGCTATACTGCTCGAGAAGATGCTGATTGTGTTAAAATTCCCATAAAAGATATGGATGCTGACCAGAAGAAGATGTTCAAGATGCATCACAAATCTAGAACGTTCATGATCAATGCAATTACATTCAAGGAGTTCGACAAGTGCACTAACAAATAAACAGCAAAGAGCATCTATGATAGTCTGATTCTGACTTACGAAGGCAGCAAGCAAGTTCAAGAAGCAAAGGCCAACATTCTGAAGGTGCAAACACGAGAAGGGGGGTTGAATTGTGTTTGACTAACTTGAATACTTTTTCTGTTTTTGCAGTTTTAAAACAAAACTTGATGTATGAATAAAACAGAGTTAGCAGCGGAAATAAAGTAAAAATAAAAACACATAATTTTATACTGTTTCACCGTTAACTAGGCTACGTCCAGTCCCTTCACCTTGAAGGATTCCACTAATTCAAACCTTGAATTACAACAGTTCCACTAACCCTCCAAGTCAGTCTTCTCAAACAATCTAACAATCCTAGACTCTTGAGGAATACAGCACCTTGACTTCCTAAGTCAAGTCTTCTCCTACCAATCTGACAACCCCAGATTGTAGAAGGAATTACAACGCCTTGAATCTAATTGCCAAGTAATCTGCTAGCCCTTCTGACTCCCTCAGATTATAGACTCTACTTCAACCACTTAGATCTAACACAAGGGAAAGAAAATAACACGAGTGCTTGCTTCTGGAAAGCTGGAACTCACAATTAACCTCACTAAAAACTTGAGTGTTTGCTTTTGGAAGTGTATGACTCTTTTGTGATTTTCGATACTAAGTATTCTGCCTTGAACCTCCTTTTATAGATGCGAATTAGGGTCTCTTCCAAGTCCAATTTCGAGTTGTATCTTGCTGGATTCTCTTGCAAAAATATCTTGACCAATTGGGCTTCACTTAAATAAAAAACATATCTTTTTTAAGCTTCAGATTTGCTTTCAAAAATAACTACCCAATCATGTCTTTAGTTTCTTCCCGCCAACATCTTCTGAACTCCCATACGACATCACTTTATTTTTGTAACAAATCCTTTTAATACTTTGATCAAAATAAATTAAAATTTCCACCGTTAATCCTCATGATTAAATCTGGACCATTTGATCTTCTGCGCTAGTCTAACCCTGGACCACACTTTCTGATCTTCTAATCTTCTAATGTCGGCCATCCTGGTCTAGCAAACTGATCTGTTGTGATCCTCTGATCTCGGCCACTGCTGGACCACACATTCTGACATTCTGATTTTGGCGAACACTGGGCCATAGTCTGATCTTCTGATCTCGGCCAACACTGGGCCATATACTCAAATCTGGACCATTGATCTGAATATCTTCCCTCTGATCTGGACCAATTCTGGACTTGGTCTGGATTAAACTGAAATTAAATCTGGACAAATAATATTTCAGTATGGACATTTTACCTTCTGTTTTGAATCAGTTCTGGATCAATTCTGGAGATCATTTCTTGTGGTCTGGACTTAGTTTCATACCCTGAATCATGCTATCTTCTGGTCTACGTCAAATCTGGATTGATTCTCTTGTTCTGAAACCATTAACTTATCCTCTGATTAAGTCTAGATCAAGTCTGGGCTGTTTATTATTTCACTGCCAGGCCATCTTCTGGTCAGAATAACTTCTGGAATAAATCTGACAAATGATTCCTTTTGGTTTGGATCAAGTCTCCCTCTGGCAGGCTTCCTTCTGGTCTTGTCCAGGTCTCCTTCTGACTTTGCTTCCTTCTGATCTAGGCCAGCAAAGATATCTTCTGGTGATGTTTTGACATCCTGGAGTATCTTCTGGTACCTTCAAGATTCAATCTATGGAACCCTTTGATCTTCTGCTTCTGATTACTTCAGCTTCTGGTGGCATTTGATTTAATAATTTAAGGTTCAAAATAATATTACATGGAGTGCTTTTGTAAACATCAAAATCCTAAGTACTTAGAACCAACTTGGTTCCAACACATTCTAGTCAAGAAGTATGAGTTGTTCAAGATGGAAGAAGATGAAGACATTGAAGCAATGTTTTCCAGATTTTAGACTCTAGTTTCGGGATTAAGAGTACTCAAGAAGAGCTATACGACTGCTGACCACGTCAAGAAAATTCTTAGAAGTCTGCCAACCAAGTGGAGACCAAAGGTCACTGCCATTCAGGAAGCAAAAAACTTGAACACTCTGATGTTGGAAGAATTAATCAGCTCCCTCAAGTCACATGAAATAGAGCTGGAAGAAGATGAACCCTAGTAGAAGAACAAAACCCTAGCCTTAAAATCCAAACAGAAGAAAGTTCTAAAATCAGAATCAGAAGATAGTGATTCTGAGGACCAGAATCAAAAACCAGAAGAAGAAGACATTGCCTTCATAACCAGGAAGGTTCTGAAGATGTGGCAGAATAGAAAGAAGAAGTTTCCCCAGAGGTATTCCAAGCATTCCAACAGAGGAAAGGATGAACAAGACAAGAAGAGTATCATCTGTTATGGATGCAATAAACCTGGGAACATCAAGTCATAATGTAAAAATCTGGAGAAATGGAAAAATCAGAAGAAATACTCCAAACCCAATAAGAAGAATCTGATGGCAACATGGGATGATTTTGATGAATCTTCTAAAGATGAAGAAGCAAAATTAGCCATGATGGCTCACATAAATTCTGCCTCTGGATCCAACATAAAATCTGATTCTGGAAGTGAATCAGAAGAAGCAGAATTGGCTCAGACAATTCGCAATCATTCTGCCTCTAGATACAACTCTGAAGGAAATCAGAAAAAGCAGAATTGGCTCTGATGGCGTGCATTCATTCTGCCTCTAGATCCAACCCAAGACTCTGATTCTGGAAGTGAATCAGAAACAGTTCTGGCTCTGATGGCTCACACAACTCTTCCTCTAGATCCGATACAGAATCTGATTTTGGAAATGAATCATCAGAAGATGAAAAAGAGGTATTTTCTGAACTCAATCGATCTGGTTTAATTACTGCAATGAATGATATTTTAAATATCAATAACAAAACAATTCAACCCCTCCTTCTCGTGTTCGCATCAACATTCAACAAAACAACAAAAGAAATCAAGTTTGACAAACACAATTCAACCTCTCCTTCTCGTGTTCGCACCTTCAAATGAAAGTCTTCACTAATTATCGTGATATCCTCAATATATTGAACTAATATATCTTCAAGGTTAAAAGCTCTCTCATTGGATACTCCATAACAAGCATAGTTGAAATATTGTGGTTAAACATTCGAAGCTTGTATAAAGTCAAAATAACGTTATTCCATAATGGAGATAGACATTCTTTTTCACAAAACAACAAACATGTACGCAATAAAAATAACAAAAAAGATAAAACAATAAAAAAATAGAATATAAATTTTTTTTTAAAACACAAACAAACTAAAAATTAAGGATCTCAACAAAACTAACTACTTTCAATCCCCGACAACGGCGTCAAAAACTTGTTACAACAAAATGCAAGTGTGTAAGTATACATAATTGTGACAATTATTGAGGTGGATAAGTTCTAAGTATTCCCATGTAATACAAATATTTGTGTTCATGCAAATAAAAGTAAATTCAAGTTTAAAAAATATAAATATTATGATGGAAGATAATATAAATTCAGAGTTCAATGAATAGTTAAGGAATCAACTATGTTGCTAGTTCAGTTTGTGGGTATGCAATATGCTTCAGACATGCTATAGCATTATGAATAGTGTGGCCTCAGAGGTTTTCCAACTCAACCATCGTGGTTTTCAAATGCACTAGTGACCTTCATAGGTTCATGTTCACGTTCAACCATGATATCATTTATACTTCCTCTTTTGTGCTATGGACTTAAATATTGTTCATAGTTATTTAATGTCAACCACTTGTCCAAGCATCTTGATTTAATCCACATTAAACAAGAAAATCCATTTTTTTTCCTTTTCTAAGTTCTAAAACTACCATTCAATCTAAGATGATCAGATTCATATTTAAAGACAACCATAAATCAGCTTGATTAAATCATTGCTAAACATGTCAAACATATGAACCCATAAACCATACTTACATAAACATTGTTCCTTAAATAATAAAGGTTTACCTCATAATAAGCTTGAAAGGGAAATGAAATGGAACAACGACGAAGTCATTTCATAAATAGTGTTACAACAAGAATCAAATGAAAGAATGGAAATACAAATTACAATAGCAGTTGTCACAGGGTTCGCTGCAACAATTAGTTCTAGCTCACCTTCTTCAAGCTCAACATTAAAAACAAGCTCCATTGGCTTCCAAATGTGGTGGAAATGAAGGATGGTGATAATGGAGTGGTGATGGCTTCTAGGTCTGCTGAGAGACTCTGAAAGTTAGGTTTTCCTTCACTCTCTTTTAGTGTAGCTGTTAATGCTTTTTATATGGTACCTTTTGGACCTTCTCTCTTCCTTTTTGGGCCTCTTTTGTCTTTTACGCATGATGCATATTTGGCCCAATGGAATAAAGGTTTGAGAAAACTGGAATATTCCTCTAGCTTGTCCTTCAATTGGTGAGGTGTCTCTTGTGCACATACGGAAAGGTTACCTCATGCTGGGCCCAAAACTTGTTGTCTCATGGGAATATTGTATCATTGTGGTAGCATTTTACCCAAACTTGATCGATTAATTATATTATGCACAAAATCAACACCAAACAGCATAATTACAACATAAAATAGCCTAATCTATAAAAATGATACCAAATTAATATTTTACTAAAATATATTAAAAAATATTAATTAATTAAAATATCTCCTTAAGGATTTACATATTAATGTATAAAGATTCCAAATAACTCGTATATTTAAGACCTAAACTTGACCAACGAAAGCTTAGTGAATTTTGAAGGAAATCAAAAAAGCCAGATCATTAGACACGACCGAGTTGATAATAACTCCCTTACTTCTATTTATAATGTTTAGTTAGTTGATGGACTAAAACATAACCTACTGAGCATAAGTCAATTATGTGAAAGTGGTTATGATGTAGTCTTTAATTAAAACTCTTGTAGGGCAATAAGTCAGTCTGATGGGTCTGTATTGTTTATTGGCCATAGGCAAGGTAACATTTATAAAATAAACCTTTCTAACTTAGAAAAACAAGAGGTTAAATGTTTTAATGTCTGTGAACAACGAACAACTGATTTGGCACAAAAGATTGGACCATGTCAATTTGAGGTTATTCTCAAAATTAAACAAATTCTAACTTGTTAAAGGCCTGCCAAATCATAAATACAAATCAGAAGTTCTTTGTGAGACTTGTCAAAAAGGAAAACAAACAAAAACTCTTTTTCTCCGAAAAACTTTGTTTCCACAAACAGACCTCTTGAACTTTTATAGATTGATCTTTTTGGCCCAGTTCAAACTGCATTTGTAAGTGGTAAAAAATATGGATTTGTCATTGTTGATGATTATTCTCGTTGGACATGGGTTAAGTTCCTTAAACACAAGGATGAGTCACAAAAGCGTACCTTCTTGGGATACTCCAAATAATCTAAAGCTTATAGAGTATACAACAAGGAGACTTATCGTAGAGGAGTCAATACATTTTAGGTTTGATGATAAGCAACTTGACCTTAAAAATTCAAAGCTAGATGAAGTTCATGCGGGTTCTAAAAATCCAAAGGAAACAAGAAAACCAGATGAAATAGAAAAATAAGAGGAAACAGAAAAACCAGAGGAAGTAGGAAAATCAGAGGAATTAGGAAAATCAGAGGAATCAAGAAAATCAGAGGAACTTAACAAAACAACAAAGGATAAGACTGACGTCAAAACAAGTTAAGATCCTTCAGAGTCCAGAACTAGATGGAAGTACAAGTCGTCTCATCCATACTCTTTGATTATTGGGAACTCCAATGATCCTTTAAATACCAAACTAGCTCTTAATGACACTTCTCTGTTTGGTCTACTCTCACTTATTGAACCTGACTCTGTTGGTGAAGCCATGGAGATGAAGGATGGATTATGGCTATGCTACAGGAACTCAATGAATTCAAGAGGAATGGTGTTTGCGATCTTGTACCCAGACCATATGATAAGAAACCTATTCGAACCAAGTGAGTTTTTAGGAACAAGCTAAATGAACAGGAATAGGTTGTTAGGAACAAAGCATATCTAGTTGCACAAGGTTATAATCAACAAGAAGGTATTGATTACACCGAGACGTTTGCTCTGGTGGCCAGGTTATATGCATTTTACTTTCCTTTGCTGCTTTCAATAATATTACTTTATATCAAATGGATGTGAAAAGTGAATTTTTGAATGGTTAATTAAATGAGGAAGTGTATGAAAAACAATCTCCTAGTTTTGAAAATTTTGAGTTTCTGGACCATGTTTTTAAACTTAAATCATTTTATGGTCTGAAACAAGCACCAATAGCTTGGAACGATAAACTAAGCAATTTTCTAATAAAAAATGGTTTTGAAAGAGGGTAGGTTATTTTGATGATATTATTTTTGGTTCAACTAACAATATCCTCTGCCAAGAATTTTCTAAGTTGATGCAACAAGAATTTCAAATGAGTATGATGCGAGAACTGAAGTTCTTCTTACGAATTCATATTCATCAAAGTTGGAAAGGTATATACATTCATCAACCCATAAAAGTCGGAAATGAATATACAAAAGAGCTTCTCAAGAAGTTCAAGTTGGATGAATGCAATCCTATGTCTTCACAAATTCATTCGACCTGCATACTTGATAAAGATGAATCAGGCAAAAGAAATTATCAGAAAATATACAAGGAAATGATTGGGGCACTTCTTTACCTTACTGTATCCAGACCTGATATTTTATTTAGAGTGTGTGTGTGTCAGGTTTCAAGCTGATCCAAAAGAATCTCACTTAACAATTGTTAAGAGCATCTTTAAATACCTGAAAGGCACTACTAACCTAGGTGTATTCTATAAGATTTCATCTGAGTATAGGTTAGTTGGATATTATGATGTTGAATATGTTGGAGACAAGCTTGAAAGAAAAAGCATCAGTGGAAATTATACGTTTCTTATCTTCTGGTCAAGCAAAAGATAAGGCACCATTGTCATGTCAACAGCAGGGGTTGAATACATCTCAGAAGCAGGATGCAACACTCAACTCTTATGGATGAAGCATCAACTGGAAGATTAAAAGTTGTTTGAGAGTAACATTCCTATTTTATGTCATAATACATCAGCAATCTGTTTAACTAAGAATCCAATTATGCATTCTAGGAAAAAGCATATAGAAATCAAACATCATTTTATTAAAGATTTTATCCAAAAGGGTATTTTAAATATTCAATTTGTTGACACTAATCATCAGTTGGTTGACATTTTTACAATACCCTTTGCTGAGAACAGATTTGATTTTATTCAGAAAAATCTAAACTTGGTTTTTATTTCTAAATGATGTTCTAGTTTATATATGTATGCATTGCCTCTGGTAGAATAGAATTACTAGTTAAACTTATTTATGCTCTACTCTGATACATTAAATCTGTATTGACTTTCTAGTCATTTCTAAGATGTCTTCTCTTGATATAATTAGTTGAAGCATAAATAGCAAATAAACCAATAAACCGATAAGAGAATCCTTCACCAAAATAGAAAAAGAGACAAATTGACTCGTATTAACAATAATGTAAAGGCTCCAATTATGGGAGCGAAGACACCATAAATTAGGAACTATCTCGTTTATATTATTAGTAGGAAAAACATTCATATTAATAGAGTTCCAAAAACTAAGAGCAAGAGAATCAATAGATATCCAAGGTTCATCCATAAAAAGGAAATCGGGGCTAT
This sequence comes from Cicer cuneatum, assembly GCA_037974295.1. Lineage (NCBI taxonomy): Eukaryota > Viridiplantae > Streptophyta > Magnoliopsida > Fabales > Fabaceae > Cicer > Cicer cuneatum. The sequence goes on along the minus strand of JBBPBO010001986.1, from coordinate 26,633,205 downwards.
GGATTAAGCTTAACCTTTTAAGAGCCAATTTAGTTGGGTGATTGGCAAGACCCCACGGTTCTAATAGAGGCACTTAGCTCAATAAATTAATATAGAAATCTATTTTGTTAATATCAATAAAAAATTGAAAATAATTATAATAATTTAATTAATGATTTTAAATTACACCTCATAAAGTCTAAAAAATAAAATTTAAATAAAATATAATAAATTTATAAAAGTATTGCTCTTAACATTAAAAAAGATTCATTTTAAAATTTGTCTTTAAAGCTCATAATTTGTTTGGCTAGATGCTGAGATGATGGATATTGTGGTTGCTATTGACATGAATTTTTCAAAAAAGGCTGACATCAATTGTGTATTGAGACTAGCACTCAATTTTTTATCCTTTCAAAAGGGTTTGAAATAAATTCTGGATTGAGACTAGCACTCATTTTGTTATCCTTGCTTTTAAGAATAAAAGGATTGTCTCTTACCAATTACAAAACAAATAGATGAATTGATTTCATTAAAACTAGGAAGATGACTTTTATTGTTGTTCACATTTACAGAGAATGATCTCAATGTGCTAACAGGATTGTTACATTGGGTCTTTAAGTGACTAGCATGTATTGCTAGGAATATAGGCTTAGCCTCCCTCAATATGAGTTTCATTTATCTCTATGAATTGATTTTTTCTTTATTTGGTACTTTACAATAAACTATTTTTCTCTTCACAATCATTTTATTCTTTTTCTCTCAAATTTTCTTGATTCTTCTTTTTATTTTAATATACTTATTGAAGTACAGTAGATAATAAGTTGTGATTTTAATATGTGAATATAGTTGAAATATCAATTTTGTCGTGTGATGTTTTAAAATATAACTTTTGTATTAAAAAATCATAACCAATGATTGTCGACCACCACTGTCCAACTATTGGCCACCACATATCCACTATAAACCACCACTCTGACCCCTATCAGCCACCTCTCACTTCCACAACCACGAATGTCGCCTATTGCCATCTCCAACAACCACAATTTTCAATAATTATTATTAAAATTATTACTAAATAAATAAATTATAAATTTATAATATTTAAATTTTATAAAATATAGAAAAATAATATTTTAATGATAAAACTTATATTTATTTTAAACTTGGTAAAAATAACTCAAAAAAATTCCTTAAAACAAACACAAATACACAATATTCGAGTCGCAAGCTTAATTAAACTTAGATATATTGAAGGTAAAATAACAAAGACATTTAATTTAATGTTAATGTATAAGTTGTTAACCCCAAGATAAGGCAGTATATTTATTCTCATAACTTGCTTTGGAGCTTTAATATACATGTTTAATTTCTCTCAAAAATTAAATTATATATAAAATCTTGTTGCAGTCAACAAAACGGTAGAACACTAGCATGCAGCTCAGCTCTTAGAACCCGGAGCTTGAGGTTGTTGCATCTGCTGATACATTGCAGCAATCCTACTATAGGTGTCCATGCTCAATGGCTGCATAAAATTAATACATTTTTTTATTAATTACACCTTTATATAGATTAAAAAATAATTTCAATGTTTGTTTTTAGCATATTAAGTAGAAAAAGAATTACTCAAATCAAAATGAGTTCAACGACTATGCACTAATATAAAATAGGATTATAGAATCAAATCATAACCCCATCATTTTAATATGTTATCTTATTTTGTAACCATTTTTTAAAAATAATTATAACTTTTTAAATTCTTATTAGACGCAAATACAAAACTAGTTTACTGGTGTATATTTTTTTCTCAATCAAAATTACCTCTAATAAAAGTGATCCACATTGTTTAATAATTAATAGAGTGGACAAACTCATATTTACTTGCTAAAAATTGAATAGATATAATTTTAATTTTTAGTTTATATTTTATTTTAGAAAGAGTAATTCTTAAAAGTTTAAACTTTTAGTTTATATTTATTTCAAATATGAGTTTCTTATCCTTTTACCAATCACAAAATTTATTTTTAAGGTTTTAAACCACTATTCCAATACTTTCTTCCTAAAAAATCCAAAGAGAGTCTTGATTAATATTGTCACTATCCCAACAAACCAAAACACAATATTAATTGCCCAATAAATTTGATTTTACCGTTTTCTACTCCCTTATCAATAGAGTCTTCCAATTTCGTTACGCAGACAGTTCAGCAAAACTAGGTTGCTTTCAATCACTATAAGAAATTTCATATTCTTTTTTCACATTAGTGCTCAAACTTTACATGTCTTACGTTTCTTTATTATAACATTTTCACAAAGATATATATTAAAAATGTATGTATTAAGTTTAAATTTTTAAATTTATATTTATATTTCATTTTAAATAAAATATTAAATTCGATATTTATATTTTATTTTATTTCAAAAACAAAAGAGATTTTATTAATGATATCCAAACACAAGGTATAAGAATGGATACCAAAAAATTTTAATTTTATAAAAAAATTAATGGGAAAATGAAAATCATAGCAATTTTTAAAATAAATAGTAAACATTTCAAGTACAGTACTAAATAAAAGACAAATTTTATGGAACTATAAAAAAAACGAATATATATCGATACTATGAATATTTCGATCAATAATTTTTTTAATTTGTCTATATGGATATTATTATAGTGTCTATGAAAGTTGTTTAAATTAAAAGTTTTTGTATTTATTTATTCAATTTTGACCTCTGTAATTAAATAAATTGTTTCCATAATCAAAATCAAAATTTTAATTTTAATTAAAATTAGAATAAAAAATACTATTTTAAAATATCCCTAAAAAATAAAACTTAAAAATTTAGTGGTGTTAAATCAAAAATATAGTCAAATTAATTCATAAATGACACGTCATTCAACTATTGATAATTTAATTTGATAATATGAAAATATGTTAATTTTTAAATGTACCATCTTAGATAAAATTATATAAAATGCAGTTTATTTACCTGTGATTGACATCCCAAAAATGTGGAGAGTGGGTCAGTTATCCCGGTGGTCCCCGGAGGCCCTTGAAGCCGATCGCAGCTGCCGCTTGCATCCCACGAAGCCATAGGCATGAATGCAGAAGGGTGGAGGACCGGAGGCATTCCAGGTATGTTAGTTCGATTCATAGTGTTCATATCCATTCCCATCCCCATTCCCATACCCATAGGCATCCCAGCCATTCCCATGCCCATTTGATTCATCATGGACATTTGAAGTTGTTGCTGCATGGTAATTGGCATCATCATAGATGACATGTTGAATCTATTCATCATTTGCACTTGTGCTTGCAAATTTTTCAGATACTCTATCACCTCATCCAACATTGAAGCTTTATCAGTCTGTAACAAAAAATTAAATCAAGTTCATATAGATAATACCATTTTTTGACTCAATCATAAATGAATATTGTAATTTCATAAATGAGTTCAATATATGTATATAATTAATTAACTATAAAATATATAAAAATTATAAATAAAGAATAATTTAATTTTATTTAAATACATAATATATATATATATATATATATATATATATATAAATTAAAGAAGGAGTGGAGTATAAGAAGTACACAAAAGTACAATCATAAAAAATAGACATACATCGAAAAAAACTAAAGTGATTAAAGAAGATGAATAAACATGTGTGAATGCTATAGATAGATAAATTAGAAAATATTTTATAAAAAAAAAGTGAGGAAGTATCAAGGTGAGATGCAATGTTTAATTTTAATGGTTAAATTAATGATTCAATTATAAATTTTCGTTTTTAATATTTTCGTTTACACTTGTGGATATTACTTTTCATTCATCTAAATCTTTTTTGCCCCACTATTTTGGGTGTGGCCAAAATGTTAATTGAGTCAATGTTTTTGTCTTGAAAGAACATTAGGCCCTACCGTTGGAAAGGATTTCGATGGGAGCAGTTGGGTGTTTCCTCACCAAACAGCCTAATGTGTCAAAGTGTCGCAACAAGTAATCGGATCAAGTTTGTGTGGATTCAGGTGGCTGAAAACAATACACATTATATATAGCCATATGATTGGAAAAAAGTTAATGAAGACCACAAATTAATTATCACATAAGTCAGAGCATTTATGATTAATTATTATAATATGATAATAACATTTATCGGAAACTTAAATTGTACATTTATTAAAATGTTGGGTGCATCTATGGTCCTCTAAGGCTTTAATGTGGGATCCTTACAATTTTTAGTAAATTTGAATAAAATATTTCATTTCTTTCATTTTTTATTATTATTGCTATTATAAAATTAATTACTTTACAAAAAGCAGTAAGGTTCCACCTTTATACATTTTCTGAAGGCTCATGAGAAGCAACACAATGTATTGTTTTAAGGAAAATGTTAAGTGAAAATTTTTTTAAATGATTTTTAATTTAAAATATATATTTTATCGTTATAATAAACTTTAAGAAAATCATATTTTATTAAGTTAATAATTATAAAAGGAAATATATCTATATTTTGTCCTTATTTTAATGATAAATATTAAAAAAATTCAACAATTAGCAAACTCTTATTATTTTACTCTCTAATTGTTCATCTCAACTATCAAACTAATTTTATATCAGCTAATATTAATTGTTGCTTTGTTTTGAATCTATAACCTTCTTATTAATTTAGTCTTCTTAAGTCCCTAATTCTTAAAATAATTTATTATAATTATTTAAATTAAAATAAATTAGATATACAAACCATGTAACACTTTTTGTATATATTTTAAAATTTAATTGTTATACACTCAATTTAAAATATTTAATATTATCATCACAGCATAATTATTTATAGACATTATTTTAGATGTAATTTTAATAAAAATTAAATATATAATAATCTAATAATTATAGTTAATTGATAGTATTAAAAAAATTTACACAGTAACTATATAAAATGCATTCTATATTTTTATCCTCAACTTTTTTCACAACAGTATAATGGTAGTACAATATATACAAAAATTCGTTTGATAGACAAATCTGACAAATCTTATACATATGCTTGGATCTAGTCATGTACGTTTCAAAGATAAGAGATACCAATCCAGTGCACGAAGGTCCAAACCTTAGTGGTCCAAAGTGGACAAACATTAATCATGCATTGAATAAAAAGTACGTAAAAGTTAGAAAAGTAATAATTAATTAAGTATGAAGTGTCAGTTGAAGTAATAAAAATATATAAGTAATAGACAAATTAAAAGTCAAGTAAACTAGTTATACTCTATACAGAAAGAAGCACGTGTAGATGTAATTTTGTTGAAGTAGGAGTATGTGTGTAATTATGTTTTTGAATATATATGTGTGATGATTTTATGTTAGAGGGAGAATAGTAAATCTTGAATCATGGCCTGACCACTCATATGAAGCAGTAAAATTATGTGACTTTATAAATAATGATATGACTATTAATTAAACTTTTAATGTTAACTTGTGACTACATAAGAGACACATGTATATGGAATAAAATAACTTTTGAAAAACGGGACTAGAGTATCAATCATTCTAATTATGTAACCAAAAATAAGTTTAAAAATTTGGGTGTGTGACATAGATCTGTCAAATAATATCCAAATGTAAATCTAATATTTTTAATATAAAATGATTTTATAATAATAAAAAATTATAATATTTTATTAAATTTAAAAAAACGAGATTTACATGGATCATATTAACAACGCAAGATAATGTTAAATAAAAATCTAAATAAATTTTTTACTATACATCTAATTTATGTTGTTTACGTCAAATTAATATTGCTAAAACACATCTTAAAAAATCATATGCTTTAATTACGGAAAGACCCCATTAAGAAGAAAACAAAATAATAATGTGAACTCAAGACTTTTAGTGCAGAATCCTCAGGGGACCGCTACTTGAAGTGTAGGAAAGTGAATGAGCAAAAATTAACGCTACATCATAGCAACTGTTGTGTATTTGGGACCATTAGATGCCAAATAATTGCTCAAATATCACAGATAAACTATCGTCTTTGGCTAGTCAAAATCCCACTAACTAGTTGCAACTAAACTTTATATATATATATATATATATATATATATATATATATTCTAATACCTTGTTGGAATTTGGGACCAACTTTTGCAATGTCTTCATTCTTTGGTTTATCTTATCCCTCCTTTTCTGAAATTCCAATTAAAAAGAATCAATGAACAAAGCCAATTATTGATTTGATTTCATAGTTAAAATATTATACATATATAAATGTTTAATAAAGATTTCACAAAAAATAGTCAAAAGATAGGCTTTTACTATTTTTAATAATAAAATAATTTTGTTTTACGGAAAAAATAATAATAAATTAAGTCGACCTTTAAACAATAATTTATAAGACAACTGCAGTTAATACATTAAAAAAGAGTTATTCGTTGTGCTTACTCTTTCAGATTGGTTGTGTATAGCTGCAGCTCTACTCCTTTTAGTGGACACAGATGATTTTCGATTTTCTCTCTTTTTAACATCCACATCAGCATCCTCCATCTATAGTCATCATGAATTTGACGAATCATTAAATTAACATAAAGTATCTAGAAATATAATTATGTTATCTATGGAATGTGAATGAAAAAATAAGAGCTAGAAAGATATGAGATTGACTTTTTTTTCCTTCTAAAATTAGCTAAGAGATTTGAGATTAATTTGAGATTGACTCAAGGCTACCAAACAAGACACCAATGATATATTAGGGTGCGTTGCTAGCAAATATGCAATCCGAATGATTACTACTTTATACCAAAATAGCCACCATTTGCATTCAAACGAAACTACTCATTAGTCCTCAAATATAATTAGAGGATCTATCTAATAAGGGTTGTTTACTAAAAGGGATTTTAGTGAATTTAGGAAATTTTAATACCCTACCCATCAAAGATCTATCTTTAGATCTATTTTTGAAAGTTTCATATTAGACACATTACTTTGTAGGTGTATTTAATATGAATTTCTCTAAAACTAGTTTTGATAAAAAAAATTAAAAAATAAATATAATATTTATTAAAAATAACGAGATTTATTTTTGAACCAGAATAATATTAGACGATCATTAATTTATAAATAATTATTAATGTAATATTTTATATATGCGTTCAATAATATCATAGTAAATACATCGATCCCTTTATAATAGATATTTTATATAAGAATTATATATATATATGTTTGATACTAGTTTTGCTTTACTTTATATATACTTAAACATAACTAAACTAGGCACTTATATATATAAAACCGATCACTAATCATTAAATCAGAGACACAAAGCACAATGATGTGAGACGCTCACCGTTGGTCTACTATGGCAAACAGAATCATGGTCGTCTACGGTGGTCTTTGTGCACTGTTTTTCGGAGCTAGTGTTATCCAATGACGCTATTGAAGTTGAAGTAAAACCACCCATACCAAATTCCCTCTCGTACGTGTCTAGTGTCACTTGCTCACTTTGTCTCCCAAACGTCGCGCTACCACTCACACTCTGACCCCTACCGCTCCCCGCTACATGCGCTACCCTTCCACGCTTTACCACAGCCGCAACAGTGAGGACCTCTTTTTCCTGCGTTGCGGCTGCGGCAGCGCTACAAGACCCCACAGGTGTGGGGCCATCAACCATATACGTCCCAATCCCTCCTCTGGAGATTGAATCCATTGCTTGGGTTCTATGCTCCTTTGAGGGATTGGAGCATGGCACCAACGCATCCATAGTCTTACCGTTGGTGGTTGCAGTTGTTGCGGCTATGGCTGCGGCGTGTTGAGGGTCAAGCCATGGGACTAACACGTTCCCATACATACCACTACCGGCGAAAAAGGGTGATTTTCCCCGGTGTGGTATGTTAGTCGCTTGGTTCACTATGGACTCCAAGGTGCCACTAGCACGAGGCTTCTCCCATGTCTCTTTGTTAGGAGTGGTAGCTGCGCTTGTTGAGGGTTTAACCGGCACTCTCGGTAACCCTAAGCCATGCATCGAAATTTGTCCATTTTCCCATGTTAGTTCCGCAACATCATAGTCTAACCTGAAATCATAAAATCACACAAATCAGCCATCAACGCGTTATATTAACTTTTTTGTCAAGATTTTGAATTGTAGCCGCAGTTATTGACTTAGTGCATGTTTGAATTGATTTTGAGTTTGACACAATTACGATGATATAGTATTTTTGTTGAATATTGCCAAAATTATAATTGTTCACCGTGATTTTGCTAAAGTCTTCGTTAATTGAAACATGCACTTGTAGTTGCAATTTAAAAACTTTGTTTTGAAAAGAGAAAAAAAAAAGGAGATAAAGCTGACATGGGAACATCAGGGTTAGTTGAATTAGAGTGGGAACGAAGAGAGACTTTTGGTGGTTCTGGATTTTCTTCAACATCCCAACTAGGAACACACTGGCTCATTTTTGGGAAGAACTCTAAAAAGTTCTCTCTAAATGTGTTTTTGCACTTTTTCACATGTTGGGGAAGGAATACAGAGTTGGGTGAAAGAGAGAAGAAAATATTGATTGATAATTATATGATATGATTTAATCTAGCTAGTTGTAGGGGGGGCCATATATGAGAGCAACGAGTGATAATAGCTTGTGGAGTTCATTAAGCTACGTATAAGGAGAGAATCTAGTCCATATGTATTGGAGTGACAAGATTTGTGAGTGGAGTCAGCTCTGTTTCGTAGTTCCAATGATTTTAAGATTTGTTTACTAGTGTCTTTCATACCCATACGGATATACTTATACAGATACATAAATAGAGAAATACTAGGATGAAATTTACCAAATATGGATATATTATACTCCATTTGATCCTTTTTATAAGATAAAGTTGATCTAAAAATATATATTGAATCAAAATTAATGTATTTTGTCTATATTATAAACTAAATATTTGACTAAATTTTAATTTAACTGTGTCTTATATAAAAGAGATTAAATTAAGTATTATTCTAGTGTGTAGTGTTCCTATGAATGGTGAGAACAATTTTGCCATCAATTTTTTATTCAATGTTACAAATTGCAAATTGGATTTTCTATTGCAATGTTAGATATAAATCAGGTTTTATAGTTGTTAAAGAAGAGAGAATATTAATTAAATTAAAATAAATAAATGCAAATGACAGAGAAGGAAATTACGAGAGAAATAAGGAGTTGTAAATAGTGTTGTAAAACAACTGATCTAAATCCAATAAATTGAATTCTAACTCTAATGGTTTGAGTCACCGGTAATAAGTCTTGGATTCGCAAATCTTCTCTATTTTGGAGTGAATCATCATCCTCAACTTCAAATATTTTTAATATTAAAAACAAATTAGTTCTAGTCATATCATATTATTTTTCCTTTAATTATATGATTAAGACCTTTTACTGTCTATCTGTTTTGGGGCATGTTCATTAGTACGATGGGGAAAAAATTTAGGTATAGTTTTTTAATGTTGGAACAAGTCATTAGCATGTTTTAATAGTGTGTAATGTCATTTTGAATGTAATATGTAGCAGGTTCTTTGCATTCTCTTTAAATAAATAACCGGTTTACTATTTTATATGGTACTTATAAAGGGGTAAAATAGTTGTTTTGAGTAAAATACCACCGTATTTGTGGTATTTTTTTTTTAAATTATTTTATTGTGAATTAAATTGATGATTTTTCTTTATACTAATATATTATTATTTGTGTATTTGAATTAATTTGTTGTTATATGTGAAAATTGTTTGTGATTTTTTAAATTTTTATTGCGATTTTATATTGTAAATTGAATAATTTTAACTCTTTTAGTTAAATTATATAAAAAAAACATCAATTTTTTTATAGACATACTCATACTTTGATTTTTTTTAAATGACGTATTTGGTACCCATACCAATTCTTGGTACCGGTATTGTACCCGTACTTATGCATTAAATAAGTATTATTAAAACATTCTTTTTATGTTCACCCTACAAATAATATGAAGCAAAATTATTAAATAATGTTGGATCATTTATTTATATTTTTTATTTTTATTTTTCATGAGTTTCTTATACAAGATCTAATCTTATTCCAGGTACATCATATATTAAATGTGGATATGTATCTTATTTGGGATTCAAATAGAGGTTCGCCAGTTAGTGAGTCTAACTCCTTTTTTAGCTTGTTGAATCATTTATTAATTATTATTCATTATATGTCTATATATATATATATAGACATTTGGACAAAATATTTGTCTCCAAAGCATTAATATATAGTTTGATAAAATAAAATAGGTTTAATTGTTAATTTGACCTTTTATGTTTATTTTATATTTCAAGTTATATTTTAAATATTTCAAGTTGGTCTTTTTGGTTAGTTAGTTGTGTTGGTATAAGTTAGTCGTTTCTATTAATTTTATATTAAGTTGATTTTATTTTAGGCAATGTGTTGATGAAAGTTTGCTATTTTAAAATTATGTCGCCATCACACCTTCACGTTCGATTTCTTTCTTCCCTTTTTCGTCTGTTCAATTTTAATTTCTGAACCTTAGAATTTACATTTTGTTCTTTAATGTTTTTAATTTAATTTATAATTATTATTTTTTATTTTTAAAATTTTTTATATTTCATGTGTCACACATAATACACCTCCCGTCCATAATGTGGCTTAAAATAAACGAGTTAATATAAAACTAAGAGGAAAGACTATATATAAATGTTATAAACGTAAGAGATTAACATAAAACATTTTAATCGTAAGGGATTAACTTAAAATCTAAAATAAACATAGGTCAAATTTACAATTAAACTAATAAACTAAATAGCAGAAGCATATATAACAATGACATAATTTTCCTAAAAACCCAATGACATTATTATGGAAAAATATTTTTTTTTATATAATTAAATACGCAGTTAGTTGTAGCATAAAAAAAATACTCTGAGTGTTATTTTCAATTGTTTAGAAACATTGGGATTTTAAATATGATATAAAAAACATAAAAATAAATGGTTAGACATTTCGTTACTACCCACAAAGCAAAGTTATTTTAAATAAAATTCTAGTTTTTTAAATAAAGTATCAAACACTTATGAGTAAAACTGTCAATTAAGCCTTAAAGTCTAAAGTCTTTTTTAAAAAATCTCCTACTAAATCTCTAATATTAGGTCCTCCATTAAAATAATTTTTTGAGTTTTCTACCCAGCACTCCATCTATACTTGTCACCCCCAACCCACATGAAAATTTCCATTTCGAAACTTTCAAAAAATTTGAAAAAATTTTGTTTCGAAAGTTTCATATTGCTTAAAAATTTTAAAATTCTGAAAATTTTGCATTTCGAAAGTTTTAGATTGCTCGAAAGTTTCGAAATTCTGAAAATTGTGTTTCGAAAGTTTTAAATATTCGAGTATCACTTAACTTTTTGTTTCGAAGATTTGAAAAGGTTTAAAAGTTATAGTAATTTCTCTTCATATTCGAAAAGGGAGTGAAAAAATTGAGAATTTTATAGATGGTTAAAAGAACAAAATTGTATTTTCATGTGGGTTGAACGCACATAATACATTCCATCTTTCTCACCATGCCACATCAAAAAGCCTTAAAGGAAGAGGAATCCAGATTATTTGTTCGGCTTCGTAAATGTTTAAAACCTGCTGCACAATTCCTTGGTCCCACCTCCCTAACTCCAGGTCAATGAGCTCACTGATAGTTGCATCTGCATTAAGGACGTTAACGAGATTAATCACCTTGAAGTCGGCCTGATTTTAAAGTTATTTGTGAGACCCTTAAATTTAAAATTAAATTATGAATTTAATATTAAGTGTATTTGGGAATATTTATAAAATATTTAATATATGTATATTTTAGGTAAATAAATATATATATATAAATATTTATTTTGGAGGTTGAATTAAAATTATTGGATGAAGGATAAATTAATTTAATTATGAGTAATCAAATTCCGAGCAGTTAATTAAGATGTTATCTGTTAATTACAACGAGAGTGGTTAAGTACCTGATGGTCAAACAATATTAGAATAGTACTGTGTTGGGTGAGGTGACACATATATGCCTATATATATGTAAGTGAGCAGCAAGAACAAAGGCAGAAAACACATTTCCCTCCTTCCTCACTGCATGCGCCAGTTTCATTCTTTCTTCCCCATTCTGTTTTCTGTGTTGGTGGTAAGAAGAGTTGCTCAAAAGTCAAATTACATGGAAATCCAAGCGCCGAACCAGCAAGTGTCCAGAACAAAAGTTGTTCCTCTCATCGTTACGGAGCTAGAGAACTAATTTTTGTAGCGGCGACGCGAACGGGAGTTTCGCCGACTTTTGTCGCGGTAGAGTAAACGAGCGCAGAAAACGTAACAGAGGTAAGGGTCACCTTCCAACTTTCTAGATTGCATTTAGGGCTGTAAATGCATGTTGTTGGGTGATTATATCTGATTTTTCTGGTCTGACAATGAACTGTTATGCATGTTGTTATAAAATGATGAAAATGCATGTTGTTGATGTTTTGATCATCTGTGATGTTTGCTGTTTTGATTGATACGTCAATGATAATTTGGTTGTGTGGGGATACTGGAAAATGTTTTGCATGTCGTTTTGGGGATGATCAAAACACATGTGGTTGGAAAGAGCTGTACTGTTGCGACTGTTTTAGAGGAGAAGATGTTTTTCTGCTGTGTTTGTTAACAATCTGGTGTTGATAGTGGTTTTTAAAAGAAAAAGGATTTTAAAATGGGTGGAGGTGTTCTGGAAAATCTGTTGTTGTTGTGTAGATGAGAAATGTTCTGAGTTTTGTGGTTTCAAAAGAATGGGGATTATGTTTTTCTGTTGTGTCGTTGACAATCTAGTGTTGATAGTGGTTTTTCAAAAGGAAAAAGGATTTTAAAATGGTTGGAGGTGTTCTGGAAAATCTGTTGTTGTTGTGTTGATGAGAAATGTTCTGAGTCTTGTGGTTTCAAAAGAATGGTGATTATGTTTTAGTGTTGTGTTGGTTTTTCAAAGAAAAGAATTTGAAAACGTGTTGAAGTTTCTAGAAAATATCACTGCATTTGAAGGTGTATTCAAATATAGCATTGGTGTATTCGAATACATGCATGTAAAGTTTTTGTTTTTATTCAAATTTTGAACTTGTATTTGAATACGACCCTCTATATTCGAATACAGATGTGTGATTTTTGCTTCTGACTTAACATCTGTATTCGGCTACGACCCTGTCGTATTCAAATATAGGACTGCAATTTTTGCCATTGTATTCACATTTATATTCGGCTACGACAACCTCGTATTTGAATACATAATGCTGATTTTTCATTGTTTTAGCTTTTGTATTCGAATACAAGGAAACTGTATTGAATACAGATTGTTTTTTTCCAGAAATTCCAGTTTTAAACATTGGTTTATGAACTGTAGGAGTTGGGGAACATTGGGAAGGTTTATGATGAATTAAAATGGAGTTTTTGAGATGGTTTGAGGTGGTGACAATGAGGTTCTTGAATTCTTTGTTGATGTGGTGATAAATGTTGTTTTTAACTGTTTTAGCTTCTGTATTCGAATACAAGGAAGCTGTATTCCAATACAGATTGGTTTTTTTCCCAGAAATTCTAGTTTTAAACATTGGTTTATGAACTTAAAGAGTTGGGGAAACATTGGGAAGGCTTGTGATGAATTAAAATGGAATTTTTGAGATGGTTTGATGTGGTGATGGAGTGGCTGGATTTTTAGCTGGTATTTGCATACTGTTTTCAGTGAAGAGAAAACATTGCATGTCCATGCATTGCATTGTCAGGTGGTGACCGCAGAAAGAGCGGACCAATGGATTCAGGAAATGGAGAAAATTTTGAAATGATTAATTGTCAGGCAGCGGTGAAGGTCAACTATGCTACGTATCTGCTATTAGGGGATGCAGAGTATTGGTGGAGAAGTACAAGGCTTTTGATGGGATCAACTCATGAGGAGGTGAACTGGGAGTCGTTCAAAAAGAAGTTTTTGGACAAATACTTACCGATGAGCACTAGGACTAAGTTGGGTGATGATTTTCTGAAATTGCACCAAGGAAACATGACCGTGGGTGAATATGCAGCTAAGTTTGAATCCTTGTCAAGGCATTTTAGATTTTTCCGAGAAGAAGTTGATGAACAGTTTGTGTCATTGTTTCCAAAGTGGGCTGAAGTATGAAATTCAAGACTCGGTCTTACCATTGGGAATTCAACGTTTCCAAGTCTTAGTGGAGAAGTGTAGAGAGGTTGAGGACATGAAAATTAGGAGGGCCAACCGAGGAGGGAACTTTAATTCAGGAGGGCCCAGCCGGATGAATTATCAGAATAATAAAGGGAAGCAAGTTTCTAAGCCATATAACCGGCCACAGAACAACAATAGAGGCCAGAATTGGCCGGGAAATCAAAATTTTGGAAGACAATTAGGACAAGGGGTTCGATGTTTCCGATATGGAAAAGAGAGACATTATGCTACTGCTTGTACCACTATGAGTCCTTCATGCTACAATTGCCAGAAGCCAGGACATTTAGCAAAGGGTTGCAAGGTTCTGAAGGTGGAACCAACTGTGAACGCGACTAAGGCTACTCGTCCTACTACTAGGGGCCGCGTCTATCACATGGGTGCTGAAGCTGGGAGTCAAGCTCATAATTTAATCCAGCGAGATTGCAGGTAACACACTAACTGCATTTTTTGATTTAGGGGCAACCCATTCTTTCATTGCTATGGACTGTGTGAATCGTTTGAAGCTATCTATGTCTACTTTGCCTTTTGATTTGGTTGTTTCCACACTTGCTAAGACTTTGACCGTAAATTCTGCATGTTTACGCTGTCCTGTAACGATTTAGAATAGAGATTTCTTGGTTAATTTAATCTGTTTACCCCTACAATCACTCGAGATCATTCTTCGCATGGATTGGATGTCGTATAATTATGTAGTCTTGGATTGTGCTCGCAAATTAGTTCTTCTCCCCAAACCTGGAGTCGTTCGGTATTTGGCTGCTAACAAGCTCGGAGTATCACTGAGAGAAGGAACTTAGGAATTTTTATCATTGGCTAACGTGGAGACCAAGATGGATGTGAGCATAGAAAATGTAGTGTTAGTCAAAGAGTATCCAGACGAATTTCCAACAGAAATTCCAGGATTACCCCCAGTAAGAGAGGTGGAGTTCTTCATTGATCTACACCCAGGAATTGGACCTATTTCAATTGCGCCGTATCGGATGTCACCCTTGGAATTAAGCGAGCTTAAGGGTCAAATTGAAGGTTTGTTGGAGAAAGGATTTATCAGACCAAGTGTGTCGCCATGGGGAGCTCCGGTGTTGTTGGTTAAGAAGAAGGATGGAAGTTCGCGCTTATGTGTGGATCATAGGCAACTTAACAAGGTAACTATTAAAAATCCTTATCCTTTACCACGCATCGATGATTTGATGGACCAATTGAGAGGAGCCGTGGTGTTTTCAAAGATCGATTTGAAGTCAGGATACCATCAGATTCGGGTAAGAGAAGGAGATATTCAAAAGACTGCTTTCAGGACCTATTACGGACATTATGAATATCTCGTTATGCCATTTGGAGTTACGAATGCACCAGCGATTTTTATGGATTATATGAATAGAATCTTTATCCCATTTCTGGATAAATTTGTTGTGGTATATATCGATGATATATTGATTGATTCAAAGGATGAAGAAGAACATGGAGAGCACCTACGCCAAGTTCTTGAAGTCTTACGCGAGAAGCACTTGTATGCCAATTTGTCGAAGTGCGAGATTTGGCTAGAGAAAGTGAACTTCTTGGGATATGTAATAACGAAAGAAGGAATCGCTGTGGATCCGGAAAAGATTGAGACAATTCTTGCCTGGAAACAGCCTCAGACTATCACATACATACGAAGTTTTGTCGTACTGGCAGGATACTACAAGAGATTTATTGAAGGATTTTCTAAGATTGTAGCTCCTTTGACACAACTCACCAGGAAAAATCAGCCGTTTGCATGGACAGAGAAGTGTGAGGAAAGTTTTCAATTGCTTAAGGAAAAGTTGACAACCTCACCATTATTGGTCTTGCCACAACCAGAGGAACCCTATGAAGTTTACTGTGATGCATCTCACCATGGTTTGGGATGTGTTTTGATGCAACACAAGAAAGCTGTAGCCTACGCCTCAAGGTAGTTGAAAACTCACGAACGAAACTATCCTACTCATAATTTAGAGCTTGCTGCAGTAGTGTTTGCATTAAAGGTCTGGAGGCACTACTTATATGGATGCACGTTCATGGTATTCAGTGACCATAAAAGTTTGAAGTATCTATTCGATCAGAAATAACTGAACATGCGGCAGAGGAGATGGATGGAGACTCTCAAAGATTTTGATTTTTCATTGCAGTACCACCCCGGGAAAGCCAATGTGGTGGCTGACGCATTGAGTAGGAAAAGTGTGATAATGGCCAGACAACAAGAGTTGTGGGAAGCATTTAGAGATCTACACTTGGACGTAGAATTTGCACCAGGAATTTTAAAGTGTGGAATGATAAAAATTTCGAGTGGTCTACTTGAGAAGATTGCGAACTTGAAAGATGACGCAGTAATCCAAGAAAAGAGGAACCTGATAGTACAAGGAAAGACAACTGAGTTCAGGATCGGACCATATAATATTCTGAGATATAATGGAAGAATTTGTGTACCGGAAGTTGCATATATGAGAAGAACGATTTTGGAAGAGGCTCATAAGAGCAAATTGAGTATTCATCCTGGAGCGACCAAGATGTACCAGGACTTTAGACAGAATTACTGGTGGCCAGGAATGAAGAGGGACGTAGAGGAGTATGTATCGACTTGTTTAACTTGTCAGAAAGCAAAAGTGGAACATCAACGACCTGCTGGAATGTTGCAACCTTTGGATATACCGGAATGGAAGTGGGATAGCATTTCCATGGATTTTATAACCGGATTTCCCAAGACAAGGAAAAAGAATGATTCGATTTGGGTAATAGTGGATCGATTGACAAAATCCGCACATTTCTTGCCGGTAAAGACCACTTATAAAGTAGATAAGCTGACGGAGATCTACATTGCCGAGATTGTGAGATTACATGGAGTTCCATCGAGTATTGTATCGGACCGTGACCCAAAGTTCACATCTCACTTTTGGGGAGCACTGCATGAAGCGTTGGGAACGAAACTGAAATTGTGTTCGGCATACCACCCACAAACTGACGGACAAACTGAGAGGACAAATCAGTCCTTGGAAGATCTATTGAGAGCATGTGTGTTGGATGATAGAGGAAACTGGGATGAGGTATTGCCATTGATTGAGTGTACTTACAACAATAGTTTTCACGCAAGTATTGGAATGGCACCCTATGAGGCTTTGTATGGACGAAAGTGTCATAAGCCTTTATGCTGGTATAAGGACGGAGAAAGTATGATTGTTGGACCTGAGATGGTGCAACAGACTACAGAGAAGGTCAAGAGGATACAAGAGAAAATGAAGGTTTCACAGGATCGTCAGAAGAGTTATGCGGACAAGTGTCGCAGACCTTTAGAATTCGAACAGGGTGATCATGTATTTCTAAGGATCACGCCTACAACTGGAGTTGGCAGAGCTATTAAATCAAGAAAGTTGACTCCGAAATTTATTGGACCATACCAAATTACTGCACGAATTGGACCAGTGGCTTATCGGATTGCTTTACCTCCAATATTGTCCAATATTCACGACGTATTTCACGTGTCGCAGTTAAGGAAATACATTTCGGATCTGTCACATGTGATCGAGCCAGACACAATTCAATTGAAGGATAACCTGTCATTTGAAGTATTACCTATAAGAATTGAGGACATGAAGATTAAACAGTTGAGGAACAAGGAAGTCCCATTAGTCAAAGTGATTTGGAATCCGACTACTGGAGACGCGACTTGGGAACTAGAGAGTAAGATGAGGGAACAACATCCACAGTTGTTTATCAACATGTAGTTTCAAGGACGAAACTAATTTAAGGGGGGGTAGTAATGTAAGACCCTTAAATTTAAAATTAAATTATGGATTTAATATTAAGTGTATTTTGGTAATATTTGTAAAATATTTAATATATGTATATTTTAGGTAAATATATATATATATATAAATATTTATTTTGGAGGTTGAATTAAAATTATTGGATGAAGGATAAATTAATTTAATTACGAGTAATTAAATTCCGGGCAGTTAATTAAGATGTTATCTATTAATCACAACGAGAGTGGTTAAGTACCTGATGGTCAAACAATATTAGAATAGTATTGTGTTGGGTGAGGTGGCACATATATGCCTATATATATGTAAGTGAGCAGCAAGAACAAAGGCAGAAAACACATTTCCCTCATTCCTCACTGCATGCGCCAGTTTCATTCTTTCTTCCCCATTCTGTTTTCTATGTTGGTGGTAAGAAGAGTTGCTCAAAAGTCAAATTACTTGGAAATCCAAGCGCAGAACCAGTAAGTGTCCTGAACAAAAGTTGTTCCTCTCATCGTTACGGAGCTAGAGAACTAATTTTTGTAGCGGCGACGCAAACGGGAGTTTCGCCGACTTTTGTCGCGGTAGAGTAAACGAGCGCAGAAAACGTAATAGAGGTAAGGGACACCTTCCAACTTTCTAGATTGCATTTAGGGCTGTTTTGGTTATATTTGATTTGTCTGGTCTGACAATGAACTGTTATGCATGTTGTTAGAAAATGATGAAAATGCATGATGTTGATGTTTTGATCATCTGTGATGTTTGCTGTTTTGGTTGATACATCAATGATGTTTTGGTTGTGTGGGGATACTGGAAAATGCTTTGCATGTCGTTTTGGGGATGATCAAAACACATGTGGTTGGAAAGAGCTGTACTGTTGCGACGGTTTTAGAGGAGAAGATGTTTTTCTGCTGTGTTTTGTTAACAAACTGGTGTTGATAGTGGTTTTTAAAAGAAAAAGGATTTTAAAATGGGTGGAGGTGTTTTGGAAAATCTGTTGTTGTTGTGTTGATGAGAAATGTTTTGAGTTTTTTGGTTTCAAAAGAATGGGGATTATGTTTTTCTGTTGTGTCATTGACAATCAAGTGTTGATAGTGGTTTTTCAAAAGGAAAAAGGATTTTAAAATGGTTGGAGGTGTTCTGGAAAATCTGTTGTTGTTGTGTTGATGAGAAATGTTCAGAGTCTTGTGGTTTCAAAAGAATGGTGATTATGTTTTGGTGTTGTGTTGGTTTTTCAAAGAAAAGAATTTGAAAACGTGTTGAAATTTTTGGAAAATATCACTGCATTCGAAGGTGTATTCGAATACAGCATTGGTGTATTCGAATACATGCCTGCAAAGTTTCTGTATTTATTCAAATTTTGAACTTGTATTCGAATATGACCCTCTATATTCGAATACAGATGTGTGATTTTTGCTTCTGACTTAACATCTGTATTCGACTGCGACCCTGTCGTATTCGAATACAGGACTGCAATTTTCGCCATTGTATTCGCATCTGTATTCGGCTATGACAACCTCGTATTTGAATACAGAATGCTGATTTTTCACTGTTTTGGCTTCTGTATTCGAATACAAGGAAGCTGTATTCGAATACAGATTGGTTTTTTCCAGAAATTCCAGTTTTAAACATTGGTTTATGAATTGTAAGAGTTGGGGAACATTGGGAAGGTTGGTGATGAATTAAATCAGAGTAGTTCCGCGTGTGTTAGACGGTCTATTCTATCCGGGCTACGGAATGGTTCAGCGTGTATTAGACGGTCCATTCTATTTGTGAAATCGTGCTGGTCCGTGAGAGACTGCGCGTGTGCTGATCCTTGAGAGACTGCACCTTGGTAATTCCAAGAAGTTGTTTGCATTGGCATATACATATTGCATTTGGATGGTCGACTGGTGAGTCATGCTTGGATATAATGTGACGGGTGGAAATCATGGGGTGCAAGTAACTTATGAACTCTAAGTGTTGAATGAGTTGTTGTGTTTTTGTTGAATGTATTTGTACTTGCAACATGATTTTTATATTAATTTGGTTGCTGTTTTGCAAAGGTACAAATGTCATGTATTTTAAAAAATGAGCATTCTTATTTATCATCGTTGTTATAGTATTAAAATATGCCATGAGTGTATCTGTTATATCAGAAATAATTGCTTTGTGGTAATTGTTATTTTCGGTCGGTGACCCTTTACTATTATTGTGGAAAATTGGGCTTTGCCCTCAGATGCCCCCAAACCCGTACCACCGGTGGGTACCCAGACGACGGAAACGTCGCTAGATTTCCTTGATAGTCATTTGCGTACTGCTTGGGTATATGACCCCGTCTCAAGCAGGGCGACTTACACGGGGAGATTGGCGAGGACTTGCAGGACCAACGGGGTGGTGGATTACGTAGAGCACACTCACGCGAGGATTGACTTTCCGGTACCTTCCAAATTGATATTGGAGGAGTGCGAAGTTTTTGCGGACGCGGAGGATCCAACTGAAGGGGTTAAGACGGAGGCCACGGTGGGTGTGGTGACTCCTAATCCGGTAGCTGGAGGGGCTGTGCGTGAACCCGAGGCGGGAGAGAAGAATAAAGGACTGACGCTAGCAGCAGTTGACATTCCGGGTCTATCCAGGACATCAGATGATTGTTTTGAGATTCCGGCACCGCCGAAGAGACCCAGATCGTGGATAGATCTGACTTTGGAGGAGACTGATCCTTCCCTGTATGATGAGCAGGAGGGCGTCACATCGAGGCGAGCTGCAGAGTCAGACGAGACTTGTATGGGATGCAGAGGGAATCCTTACTACTGTAGCTTTAGTGCATGATCAGTTTAGACTTGTTGTATAGGGTCTTGAGCTCGGGGAATGTAATTATTTATTTTGGAATTATTGTATCTCTTTTCCGCTAATCTTTTCTGCACTCTGATATATTTTTTTGAGATGTTAAGACACCGACTTTTGTGATGTATTACTTTCTATTAAATTGGAAGTATTAATTCCCAAAAATTTAACTACTTAGTTATATTTATGCATAAATTATTTAATTACGTTCATCATTGAAACACGACGTATTATTTTATGAAATGACTTAATTTTGATTTTATATTAATTCTTTTGAATTAATAATTTTGAAAATTCCTTTTATTTATTTTAAAAAAAAAAATACACTCGCGCTGTGTTTTAAACTCGGGGTGTTACATTATTTATCCTTCTAGACTTTGATACTTTGACTGTTCCCAATCACCCACCAAGTTACCTAATGGATGAAGACCTAGCTGACAAGATGTTTTGCCATGTGAAGCTTGGTTGGTAATCTGACTTAGCCTTTGTAAAGATACCCCTAGGATAGTATCTACTCTGAAAAATCTTCCCAACGAGTGAATTCTCATTTAAAATAAGCCTTCAACCACTATAAGAAGAAATTAAATTAGCTAGAGCCTTTCCTAGGGCTTTTTAGCTCTAGGAGATTTGTTAGGGCTTTTAAGCGCTCACTAAATAACTTTGTTGAATATTCGAGGTCACAACCCTAGGAAAATATGGGTATTTGGATTTTTGCGAGGGCCATAGCCCTAGATATTGCAACATTAAAATTTTGCTAGGGCTAAAGCTCTAGATAAATAACAAGCGGAATTATTTTAAAAAAAAATTCACATTAATTAGGGCTAAATCCCTCGATAATGTTCTTTTCCCCTTACTGAGGGTCACAACACTCGCTGACTGACACTAGAACCCATTTTCTGACTGCTAAAGTCCTCGCTAATTGGGGCATTATAAATTTTTCAATAGCTAAAGCCCTCACCCACCAAGCACACTTTCCATTGTGCCTCTTCCTCCTCGTTTCCTTTCTACTCTTCTTTTCTTCCTTTCTTCCCCACTCCATCTTTTTCCTTTCTTTTCTTCTTCATCTTTATTTCTTTTCTATTTTCTTCTTTGTTTTTTCTTTTCTTTTCTCTTTTCTATGAATTCTGTTTGAAATAAGCCTCCAACACTGTTTTCCAAGTAAGGCTTTGTTAAAGTCGCTAAAACTCCTAAAGCCTAATCCTCCCTTTGCTTTGGAGATGGACATTATATCCCAACTCAACCAATGCATCTTCTAGTTACCCTATCTGAATCCCTACCAAAATCTAGCTATCATAGCTTTTATTTTCTTACAACATCCCTCGAGTAGCGTGAAACAACTAATGACATAATTTGCAATTTCTTACGCAATTGACTTCATAAGAACCTCATTACCAACTTTTGATAAACACTTCTGTTTCCACCCTTCAATTTCTTCCAGACACAGTCCATGAAAAAATAGAAGATAACTTTTTTTGACCTCCCATAAACCATAGGAAGTCTTAAGTATATGCTATAAGAATTCCATAGTTTTACTTCCATCATATTATAGGCCATTTGCTTATCTACTACAAGAAAATTTCGACTAAAAGTGGCTTCAAAATTGTCCGTGTTGACGACTTTCCCCGAAGAATTTTGATAAGTGGACAAAGTGTTGAGAATTATCCTTGCTTCATGTTGATTAGTTCTTGCAATGATGAGACTATCATCAGCAAATTGGAGGTGTAATATTTGGGTTGCACCTCTAGCAACCTTTAACTTATGAATGTTGTTGTTCGTAACCTCTTTATGAAGTAAACCAGATAATACGTTAGCACAAAGAATGTAAACGTAAGGGGAAATGGGGTCACCTTGACAAAGACCTCTTTTTGGAGAGAAAGAGTTACTTGGTTGGCCATTCATGAGAATCTAATACGACATTGAAGTGACGCACTCCATGATAGTACTAGTGAGATGATTTGGGAAACCCATAGAAGTAATAACATCTTGGAAAAATAGCCACTCCACTTTATCATAGGTTTTTTACATGTCATGTTTGAGTCCCATCATACCTTTGTTGCCCTTTTCTTTTTCTTTAGCCAGTGAAAACATTTCATAACACTCAACCCATTATCAATTATAAGTAGGCCTTGGACAAAAGTACTCTGCTCCTTGTGTATTATCTCTGGTAAGATGACTTTAATTATGTTGGCTATAGTCTTGGAGACTATCTTCATACTCATATTGCATAAGCTGATTGGGCGATACTCTGTGGGAGACATGGGAGATTTACGTTTGAGGTGCAAACATGAGAAGAGGGTTGAATTGTGTTTGTCTATATTGGATTCTTTTTAATTATTTATTCAAGAACTAGTTCGAGTTTGGTGATTTTAATTAAACAGAGGCAGTAGCAATCAGGCTTAAGTAATCAGAGACAGTAGTTAAGTAAGTAGTGCAGACTTAAAGTGACACAAGCATATTTATTTTGGTTCAACACCAATTTGGTAGCTATATCCAGTTTCTTCACTTAGAAGGATTTAACCACTAATTCAAATCCTCGAATTACATAGCACTTGACCCTACAAGTCAATCTTCTCAAAACAATCTGACACCTACAAACTTTTTGAGGCAAACAAACACGTTGACCCTACAAGTCAAGTCTTCTCAACACAACCTGAAAACCATAGATTGCTTAAGGAACACAAAAGCCACTATCGGGCTAGGTTACACAAGTTTGGAACGGATTGTGTTTAATATTGTTACAATTGATTTCTCACACTAAAACACTTAGAAAATATTTCTTTGAGCAAGTGTTTCTCTAGAACTTAAACCTTTGAACTTTGAATACTTAAAAACATAAGCTCTCAAAAGTTTTTCTGAATTGTATGAAATTATGAGTTTATGAGTTTGTGCTTTCTACTTCAGCCTTGAGTATCTATTTATAGAACAAATTAGAATTTCACTTATGTCCGTGTAAAATCTAGATCATATCTTTCTTGCGAACAAATTCTGAATGTATCTTCTTGTGAACAAATTATGAGTGTATTTACTTGTGAATAATTATGAGTGTTTCTTCTTGTGAAAAATTATGAATGTATCTTCTTGTGAACAAATTCTAAGCATATCTTCTTGTGAGCTAATTCTGAGCATATCTTCTTGTGAACAATATTTTGACCATATCTTCTTGTAAATAATATTTTGACCATATCTTCTTGTGAAAAATATTTTGAGCATATCTTCTTGTGAACAATATTTTGAGCATATCTTCTTGTGAGCAATATTTTGACCATATCTTCTTGTGAACAATATTTTGATCATATCTTCTCGTGAACAATATTTTGATCATATCTTCTTGTGAACAATATTTTGGCCATATCTTCTTATGAACAATATTTTGACCATAACTTCTTGTGAACAATATTTCAGCCATATCTTTTTTCCACCTTGGTCAAAGATTTCCTTCAATTATAATTTTGAATCATATCTAATTTTAGATTGTGTTCAAAAACTTATTCACGCGAATATTCCTTTATAATCTTGATTGGAGCCGAAATGGATTCAGGCTTGTTCTTGATTATTTGAAAATTCTAATTTGCCTAAGTCTTTTCTTCAAAATGAATTCTTTCAATCAGAATCGTTAACTTTTCATTAGAGCCATTGACTTTCTTGTTGGAATGAGAAGTTGTGTTTCTTGGATAATAAAAGTCAGAGGCGGAATCTTGTGACTTAGAATGAGTGGCTTTGGGCAAATCACAACGTTGAATCATTAGAGTTAGTGCAACATTAGAGACTGCATATCAAAGGCAGCATTTTAAGTGTGTTGCAACTTTTGATTAGCGGAATATGAGCTTTGAATGCATGACTTGAACAATCTCTTCAGAGTTAATGATAGCATGATATAAACTCTTCAGAGGCATGCTAAGTTTGTGCACATTAGAGGAACGCAAAGGCTTTATAGGCATGCTTCAAATTCAGTCTTTAAAGGTAGTTTTCAGACCCAATTTTCAGACCAAGTAATCAGAGCTAGTCTTCAGACCCAAACATTAGAGGCAATCTTCGTAACCTTTAGAGGCACGTTGCTTTCATATGCATATGTTCAGAGGCAGACACGTATGCTTTTATTTTCCTTTGATCTCATCCTCACATCACTTACTCGAGTGACTTCCTCTAGTAGCTTCCTTTGGTACCTTCCTTTAATTTTCTTGTTCTAATTGCTGCACAATTAATTAAGCCATTAGTCTAAACAAATTGTTCTTATAAAATACCTTTGTTAACATCAAAATCACAAGAGGAAAACCAACTTGGTTCCAACATCCTTTTGGAATCAACATCAAAAAGGTTGTTTATGTGCTTGGGTGACTGATTGTTATTGAGGATACCTAGAACCAAACTTTTAATATCTCTACCAATTATATGCCAATACTTTTGGTAGAATAAAGCAGGTAAACTGACTGGTCTTGTTGCTTTTAAAGGGTGCATTTTCTTGATAGCATCTTCTACTTCTTCAACTATGAAATCCTTATTACACCAATTCTAATGTTATTCATAAAGTCTATCTTTAACTACGTCACAAGTTTAAGAGATCTGGAGTAGTAAAGAGACCAAAAAAGTAGTTAACCAAGAGTCTTTCCACATTGTCTTCGCATTTCCACCAACCACCAAATATATCTTTGACTTTTTTAATACCTTCCTCCTTTGATTAGCTTTACCATGGAAGAATTTTGTGTCAAAGTAGGTAAACTGACTAGTCTTGTTGCTTTTAAAGGGTGCATTTTCTTGATAGCATCTTCTACTTCTTCAACTATGAAATCCTTATTACACCAATTCTAATGTTATTCATAAAGTCTATCTTTAACTACGTCACAAGTTTAAGAGATCTGGAGTAGTAAAGAGACCAAAAAAATAGTTAACCAAGAGTCTTTCCACATTGTCTTCGCCTTTCCACCAACCACCAAACATATCTTTGACTTTTTTAATACCTTCCTCCTTTGATTAGCTTTACCATGGAAGAATTTTGTGTCAAAGCAGGTAAACTGACTGGTCTTGTTGCTTTTAAAGGGTGCATTTTCTTGATAACATCTTCTACTTCTTCAACTATGAAATCCTTATTACACCAATTCTAATGTTATTCATAAAGTCTATCTTTAAATACGTCACAAGTTTAAGAGATCTGGAGTAGTAAAGAGACCAAAAAAGTAGTTAACCAAGAGTCTTTCCACATTGTCTTTGCCTTTCCACCAACCACCAAACATATCTTTGACTTTTTTAATACCTTCCTCCTTTGATTAGCTTTACCATGGAAGAATTTTGTGTCGCGATCACCCTCCTTGAGCCAATGTGCTCTACTTCTCTGATGCCACAAGGTTTCTACTATTTGGAGAAACTCCTCATACATTCTTTCTAGATCTTTATGCATGTTGTTATCCTCCAAGCAGCATGACCACAAAGATAAGTCTTTAAAAAGCCCTTCAATCTTCAAAATTGTTGAGAAAAAATCTCTTTTAATGATAACAAAATTATGTTAAGATTATGATTACACTAATGCGTGCATTTATGTATTGTACAAAGAAAGGAACAGGATCCAAAGATCGCAACCTCTTGTCCAGAAGAATGAATGCATGCAGGAAACAAAGCCGTTAATTCTTGAAGCACAAAATCTGAAGTTAAAACACCAGAAGCAGAACATCTGGAAAACAGAAGATCTGGAACAGAAAACCAGAAGCAAAACATTTGGAAAACAGAAGCAAAACATCTAGAACAAAAAACACCAGAAGCAGAACATCTGGAAAACAAAAGCAAAACATCTGGAACAGAAAACAAGAAACAAAACATCTGGAAAATAGAAGCAAAACATCTGGAACAAAAAACACCATAAGTAGAACATCTGGAAAACACCAGTAGCAGAACATCTGGAAAACACCAGAAGCAGAACATCTGGGAAACCAGAATCAGAACATCTGGAACAGAAAACCAGAAGCTGAAGCAGAAAACCTGAGAGTTGAAAACACCAGATAAAGCATCCAGAAGATACCAGAGGATGCATCCTGAAATCACCAGAGGATATCTTTGCTGGCCCATATCAGAAGGAAACAAAGTCAGAAGTAGACATGGACCAGACTAGAAGGAAGCCTGCCAGAGGAAGACTGGATCCAATCCAGAAAAAATCATAAGTCAGACTTATTCAAGAAGTTCTTCTGACCAGAAGATGGCCTGACAGTGAAGTAAAAAACAGCCCTGAATTAATCAGAAGATAAGCTAAAAGGTCCAGACTGAAATATCCTTTGTCCAGAACTAATCCAGACCCAATACAGTGTTGGCCAAGATCAGATGATCAGACCATGGCCCAGTGTTGGTCGAAATCAGAAGGTCAGAATAAATGGCCCAGTGTTGGTCGAAACCAGAAGGTCATAATGTCTAAAAATATTTTAGAAAAACTTTCCATCTTAAATCTTTCAAAAATTGTCTAAAAATTAAGTTTTGCAATAGTTTAGATCATAATGTTTTTTTTTTGTTTTTTTAAAAAAAATAAAAATCTGAGGCTGTACAACTCAGATAAATCCCTTTCCTCCTACAAGATTTGAAAGTTGCAAAAGTCAGAGGCAGGCAAGTCACATCACTACTCATTACACTCCTCTCTGCAAAAAGGTGCCTCGATTTCAGTTTCTTTCTAACTGCTCAATGGATAGGTCACCCGTGCTTCTCCCTAGCTTGTCATGATTAAAACCTATGCCTCCTTACTTTTTCCCTGCAAAAAGGCTCACCTCCAAAAACTACGCTTCCGTCTGACCCTCTGGACACATCTCAAAATCTACAAGAATCATTTTTCTTTTCTTATCCTCCTACTAGTCCTTCACAACCAGCTCAACTCTCATGCACCATGGTTCAAATCTTCTCCTCTCCTTCAAAGTAGTTCACCATCTTCTAGGCTCCCACTGACTTTTTGCTTTTGACAAATTTGGGGGAGAAAGATTAAAATTAAAATTGTCAAGGATTAGGAATTTAGAAAAGATGTTTTTTGAAATTATCGTAATTCAATCCTCTATGTTTTGTTTTTCTTTTGAACCACTTTTTTATGATCTTCTTATAATCAATATAAAGTATTTGGATAGGTTCAAAAAATCTTCAAATTCTTTTATGCACTTTCTGAGGGGGAGCCCCTATTCCTTTCAACTCATACTGAGGAGGAGCTTCATACTCAAAAACAGCACCTTTACAATTTTATTTTAAATAATCTAAAGAAATTTTGTCATCATCAAAAAGGGGGAGATTGTTGAGAAAAAAACTCTTTTAATGATAACAAAATTATCTTAAGATTATGATTACACTAATGCGTGCATTTAAGTATTGTACAAAGAAAGGAACAGGATCCAAATATCGCAACCTCTTGTCCAGATGAATGAATGCATGCAGGAAACAAAGCCGTTAATTCTTGAAGCACAAAATCTGAAGTTAAAACACCAGAAGCAGAACATTTGGAAAACAGAAGATCTGGAACAGAAAACCAGAAGCAAAACATCTGGAAAATAGAAGCAAAACATCTAGAAGAAATCATAAGTCAGACTTATTCAAGAAGTTCTTCTGACCAGAAGATGGCATGACAGTGAAGTAAAAAACAGCCCTGAATTAATCAGAAGATAAGCTAAAAGGTCCAGACTGAAATATCCTTTGTCCAGAACTAATCCAGACCCAGTACAGTGTTGGCCAAGATCAGATGATCAGACCATGGCCCAGTGTTGGTCGAAATCAGAAGGTCAGAATAAATGGCCCAGTGTTGGTCGAAACCAGAAGGTCAGAATAAATGGTCCAGTATTGGCCGAGATCAGAGGATCTCAGTAGACCAGTTTGCTAGCCCAGATTGGCCGATATTAGAAGATGAAAATCATAAATGAATATCAAAAGATATACATCTGAAGATGAATTTCAGAAGAAACATATTAGAGGATAAAAAGATGAACATCAAAGGATAAAACTCAGAAGACAAACTTCACATGAAATACACCAGAAAATGAATACCAGAAATTCAGAAGACAAACTTCACATGATAAACATCAGAAGATGAATTCCTGAAAATACACACCAGAAGATAAATATCAGAAGATGAACTCTGGAAGGTAAACATCAGAAGTCAGATACCATAAGGTGAACTTCAGACACCAAAAGAAAATTACCAGAGGATAATTTCTAGCTGCTCATTCATCCTCTCACATTAAGCACAACTAACAGTTCCAGAGTATTAAAAGCTACATCATCCACAACCATAGAAGGGTCATGACTTGGAACCAGAAAAGAGCACTGACTAGTTGTTAAAACCATATGCAATGATCTATCCTCCTGGAAAGCCAAGTAAAGAAGTAACCTCCCATGTGCCAGGCTGTAAAAGGACAGAATGGCAAGGCTGTAAATTCGCAACAACAGCGAGGTTCATTA
Source organism: Cicer cuneatum (assembly GCA_037974295.1). Taxonomy (NCBI): domain Eukaryota; kingdom Viridiplantae; phylum Streptophyta; class Magnoliopsida; order Fabales; family Fabaceae; genus Cicer; species Cicer cuneatum. The sequence goes on along the minus strand of JBBPBO010001986.1, from coordinate 26,604,015 downwards.
CATCTTGAAAAAACGGTCAGAAAGGAAAATTTTCTTGAAGAGAAAGTTTCCTTCTCTCTATAAAAGGAAGGCTGCTATTCTTCAGCAGATACACACAACTAAACGAGCAAAAAATAGAAAAACATCAAGAGGCTATCAAGAGCAATTTTCAATCTCCTTTCAGGCTTTCTATAATCTTTCACTAGATCTTTGTTTCATCTTTATAGAAAGTAAATCATGTCAAACTACTTCATATCATTTTTAGACCTTCAAGTGAGTAACACTTGAAGAGAAATCAGAAGGAAAGAATTGTAAGCTTTGTGAAGCTTAAGAATACACAGTTTGTAATCAACCTCAGCGAGAGGCTGATAGCTTTTGATACTTAGTAAAAACTCACAAGAGTGTGAGGACTGGACGTAGCCATCTTTGAGTGAACCAGTATAAAAATTCGTGTGTCATTATTCTCTCTCTCAACTTTCAACATCTGATAAATCATCCTCTGAAAGAGGACAACATATTAAAACAGTAACAAAATTTTAAAAACCTTGAATATCTCTATTCAACCCCCCTTCTAGTGATATTCTAGCCACTTCAATTGGCATAAGAGCAAGGTTCTCTAAAAAACTACACCTAACAGTGTAAGAGAAAAAGATCCAAAAAGAAAAAATGTCAAAAGCTAAGTATATCCCAGAAGGAGGATCATCCAGCAGACCTCCTTACTTCGATGGAACTGACTACTACCACTGGAAAGGCAAGATGAGATTGTTTCTCATATCTCAAGATAACAACATGTGGCCAGTGGTAGAAAAAAGAAATCATGTCATCAGAATCAACAGTGCAGATCCAACCTCTGACGAAAAACCTCAAACACAATGGACAGCTGGAGAAAATGCCAAGGTACTCCTAAACTCTGAAGCTCATTTATTTCTAACGTGTGCTTTGAGCAGGGAAGAGTATGATAGAGTTGAAGAATGCCAAAGTGCTAAAGAACTATGGGACACCTTGAATTTCCATCATGAAGGTTCAAGTCATGTTAAAGAAGCCAGAATTGACATGGGAGTAAGAGAGTTTGAGTTGTTTGAAATGAAGGAGGAAGAAACAATTGATGAAATGTTCTCAAGACTGACAATCATCCTCAACAACTTAAGGTCTCTGGGAAAAGAATACTCTTGGACCTTTCCTCAAACACTGTTAAGTGCTCAGCCTTGAGACCGAGCTCTGATGCCAATTGAAGGTGCAAACACGAGAAGGGGGGTTGAATTGTGTTTGACTTAACTTGAATACTTTTCTTGTTTTAATACTTTCAAAACAAAACTTGATGTATAATTAAAACAGAGTTAGCAGCGGATAAAAATAAAAATAAAAACTCACAGATTTTATACTGGTTCACCGTTAACGAAGCTACGTCTAGTCCCTTCGCCTTGAAGGATTTGACTAATTCAACCTTGAATTACAACCTTGCTACTGATCCTCCAAGTCAGTCTACTCAAATAGTCTAACAATCCTAGACTTCTTTGAGGAAAAACAACTCCTGTCTTCAGCCAATCTAACACCCCAGATTGTAGAAGAATTCACAACACTGTGAATCTAATTGCTAAGTACCTTGCTACGCTTTCTGAATCCCTCAGTTTGTAGACTCTACTTCAACAACTTAGATACAACCCTATCTAATTGCCAAGTAACCTGCTACCTCTACTGACTCCCTCAGATTGTAGACTCTACTTCAACAACTTAGATTTGCCACATTGGAAAGAAAATAACTGAGTACTTGCTTCTTGAAAGCTGAAACTCACAATTGACTTATACGAAAATTTGAGAGTGGTTGCTTTGGAAGTGTATGACTCTTTTGTGATTTTCGATACTTTATTCTTCAGCATTAAGTCTCTATTTATAGTTGAACTTTAGAACTTCACTGATGCTTTATTTCTGCAGTATATTTCGATTAATCTGTTTTGAAAATATTCTGGAATATTTTGCTCAGATTATGTTTTGAGCCTTTTGCTCAGATTTTGTTTTGAGCCTTTTTCTCCAATTCTGTTTTGAGCATTTTTCTCAGATTCTTTAATCCTCATGATCAAATCTGCACCATTGGATCTTCATGCGATAGTCCACATCTGGACCAGCCTATTTGATATTCTGTGATCCTCTGATTTCGGCCATTCCTGGACCACACTTCCTAACCCTCTGATTTCGGCCACCACTGGGCCATGGTCTGATTTTCTGATCTGGACCATCACTGGACCAAATAATTATTTCTGAACCATTGATTTGGAAATTTTTACTCTGATCTGGACAGATTCTGGACTTTGGTCTGGAACAAACTGAAATTAACTTGAACAAAAAATATTTCAGTCTGGACATTTTACCTTTAATTTTGGACCAGGTTTGGATTGATTCTGGAACTCATTTCTTTTGGTCTGGACTTAGTTTCATGCCCTGAATCATGCTATCTTATGATCTGGGCCAAATCTGAATTGATCCTTTTGTTTTGGACTCATAAACATACCTTCTGGTCAAGTCTGGAACAAGTCTGGACTGTGTAATTTTTCACTGCCAGGCCATCTTCTGGTCAGAATAACTTCTGGAATAAAATTGATATTTGACTCCTATTTGTGTGGAACAACTCTCCTTCTGGCAGGCTTTCCAATGGTATGATCCATGTTTCATTATGATTTTTCTTCCTTCTGTTATGGGCCACCAAACATATCCTTTGGTGATGTTTTGACATCCTGGAACATCTTCTGGAAATTCCAGAATTCATTTTCCTTTGATCTCTGCTTCTGTTTCCTTCAGTTTATGGGGCATTTAACTTAATAATTCAAAGTATAAAATAAGTTTACATTGAGTACATTTGTAAGCATCAAAATCCTAAGTACTTAGTACCAACTTGGTTCCAACAAAAAGATCCTCTCAGAAAGAAAAGATTGATAAAAGCCAGATAACTTGTTATGGATGCAATAAAATAGGACACTACAAAACTGAGTGTCCTCTAAACAAAAGGAACATAAAGAGATTTCACAACAAGAACAAATCTATGATGGCCACTTGGGATGACAGTGATGGATCATCCTCCGAGCAAGAAAAGGAAGAAGAAGCCAACCTTTGCCTCATGGCTAACTCAGAAGCAGATGAGGTAAGCATCACTGATTTATGTCCTTCTTGTGAAAAGTTAGAAATTGAATTTGACAATCTCTTGAATGACTCAAACACTTTATCTCAAAAATGTATTTTTCTTAAAAACCAAAATTATGAAATAAAGAAACTGAATAAGGAACTTCAAGCTAAGAATGAAGAATTTCAAAAAATCATTTTTGACTTGCAGCAATCAAATAAAAAATTGTCTGAGCAACAAAACACTTTAAACAAAGAGAATGTCAAAATCCATCCTCCTGAAGAGGACACAGAAAAGAAGGACTTGAAAATCAAAGTTGAAGAACTAAAAAATGACATTACTAACTTTGTCAAATCCACAGAAACATTTAAAAAAATTATGGGATCTCAATCTGTTATATTTGACAAAACTGGAATTGGTTTTAAAAGTTCTCAAAAACAAAAACTATATGAAAACTTCTTTCTACCTAAGAACCTAGAGGATAGACCTAAGTGCTCTTTTTGTAAAAAGCATGGACATACTATCGAATTATGTCTTGCTAAGAAAAAAGCTGAAAGTAACAAAAGGAAATGTTCATTTTGTAATAAGCATGGACATCATGATTCCATTTGCTATCACAAAAAGAAAATCCTTACAAAAGGAAGGACTAACCACCAAGGACCCAATTCTATATGGGTACCTAAATCTCTTCTAAACTCTAACACATGTACATCCTCTGATCAACAAAAGAAAGCCCTGGTTCTTGGACAATGGCTGCTCAAGACATATGACAGGAGATAAGCATTGCTTTATCTCTTTGGAATCAAAAGATGGAGGATCAGTTACATTTGGCAACAATGATAAAGCTCAAATCAAAGGAACAGGTATTATTGGTAAAAACAATTATGCCAAAATTGAAAATGTTCAGTATGTTGATGGTTTAAAACATAACTTGCTAAGCATTAGCCAACTTTGTGATAGTGGATTTGAAGTAATTTTTAAACCCACTCTATGCGAGGTCAAGCATTCATCCTCGGGTAGAGTTTTATTCTCAGGCATAAGGAAAAAGAACTTATATGTCTTATATTTAGATGATTTACCTTATGAATCTTGTTTTATGGCTATTGAAAAGGATAAATGGATTTGGCACAAACGGGCTGGTCATACTAGCCTGAATACTATGTCTAAATTATCAAAATTAGAATTAGTTAAAGGTCTTCCAAAAATAAATTTTGAAAAAGACAAAGTATGTGAGGCTTGTGCCAAAGGAAAACAAGTTAAAAGTAGCTTTCACTCCAAAAATATTGTTTCAACAAATCAACCACCTGAACTCCTTCATATTGACCTTTTTGGTCCTATCAAAACTCCAAGTCTTAGTGGAAAAAGATATGGATTTGTTATTGTTGATGACTTTTCACGATTTACTTGGGTTTTGTTTTTGAAACACAAAAATGAAGCCTTTGAGGCTTTTCAATATTTTTGTAAGAAGATACAAAATGAAAAGGGATCAAAGATTGTGTCAGTTAGAAGTGATCATGGGGGAGAATTTGAAAATGAGTCTTTTGAAACCTTTTTTGATGAAAATGGTATTTCTCATAATTTTTCTTGTCCAAGAACTCCTCAACAAAATGGAGTTGTTGAAAGGAAAAATAGAACTTTACAAGAAATGGCTAGAACTATTCTAAATGAAGCCAACATTGAAAAATATTTTTGGGCTGAAGCTATCAACACAGCTTGCTATGTTTCAAACCGAGTTTCAATTAGAAAAATTTTAAACAACTCCATACGAACTTTGGAAAGGTAGAAAACCAAATATTTCTTATTTTCATATATTTGGATGTTACTGCTACATCCTAAATAATAAAGAAAATTTAGGAAAGTTTGATCCAAAATCTGATAAAGGTATATTTTTGGGATACTCCACATCATCAAAAGGTTATAGAATCTATAATCTTAGAACTCAAACTGTGGAGGAATCCACGCATGTTAGTTTTGATGAATTTGATGACTTGTGTTTAGAAAACATGGATAAAAATGAAGAAGATGAAAATACATCCTCTAAAGTTCACAACCCAAATGAGGAGGACATTTCTGATCCAACCTCTCAGCAGCCTCCAAGAGGATGGAAGACTATAACATGTCATCCTCCAGATCTGATCATAGGTGATACTGCTGATGGAGTTAGAACAAGGCAATCATTGAGAGAAGATTCAATCAACATGGCCATTATATCTCAAGTTGAACCAAAGAACATTGATCAAGCCACAAGTGATCAATCATGGATGAATGCCATGATGGAGGAACTGTCTCAGTTTGAAAGAAACAAAGTGTGGAATCTTGTGCCCCATCCTCTGGAAAAATCCATCATTGGAACCAAATGGATCTTCAGAAACAAACTGAATGAGGATGGAGAGGTCATACGAAATAAAGCAAGATTAGTGGCACAAGGTTATAACCAACAAGAAGGAATTGATTATGATGAAACATTTGCACCAGTTGCAAGACTCGAAGCAATCAGAATCCTCTTAGCTTATGCCACACATAAAGGAATAAAACTATATCAAATGGATGTCAAAAGTGCCTTCTTGAATGGATTCTTAAATGAAGAAGTGTATGTTCACCAACCTCCTGGATTCAAGGATAAACAGAAACCAGATCATGTGTACAAGCTCTCAAAAGCTCTTTATGGATTAAAGCAAGCTCCTAGAGCTTGGTATGAAAGGTTGAGTTGCTTTCTAAAAGAGAATGGCTTTTCAAGAGGTCAGATTGATACAACTTTGTTTAAAAAGATTCATAATGAGGATATGTTAATTGTTCAAATTTATGTGGATGACATAATCTTTGGATCCACAAATGAGAAACTGTGCAAAGAATTCTCCAACCTCATGCAAAGCGAGTTTCAAATGAGCATGATGGGAGAATTAAAATTCTTTCTTGGATTACAAATAAAACAATTAGAATCAGGAATCTTCATTTCTCAAGAAAAATATACCAAGGATCTCCTGAAAAAATATAACATGAATCTTGCAAAATCAATGAGCACTCCTATGCATCCATCCTCCTCACTACATCAAGATGATGAAGGAACCTCCATTTCTAAAAAAGAGTACAGAGGAATGATAGGATCCTTGCTATACTTAACAGCCAGCAGACCTGACATTGTGTTTTCAGTAGGTATGTGTGCAAGGTTTCAATCATCCCCTAAAGAATCACACCTCACTGCAGTAAAAAGGATATTCAGGTATCTAGTTGGAACCACAAATCTGGGAATTTGGTACAAAAAGGACTCAAATCTTGATCTTCTGGCATATTGTGATGCTGATTATGCTGGTGACAAAATTGAGAGGAAAAGCACAAGTGGAGCATGTCAATTTCTGGGCTCATCTCTCATTAGTTGGGCAAGTAAAAAACAAAATACCATAGCTCTCTCCACTACAGAAGCTAAATACGTTTCTGCTGCTCAATGTTGCTCTCAAATTCTCTGGGTAAAAAATCAATTGGAAGACTACTCTTTAAGGTACACAAAAATTCCTATCCTTTGTGACAACACTAGTGCTATTAATCTTTCCAAAAACCCTATTCAACACTCAGGATCTAAACACATTGAAATCAAACATCATTTCTTAAGAGATCATGTTCAAAAAGGAGATGTTGAATTAATTTTCATTGAAACTGAAAATCAGCTTGCTGATATTTTCACCAAACCTCTCCAGGAGGATCGTTTCAAAAATATTTTAGAAAAACTTTCCATCTTAAATCTTTCAAAAATTGTCTAAAAATTAAGTTTTGCAATAGTTTAGATCATAATGTTTTTTTTTGTTTTTTTAAAAAAAATAAAAATCTGAGGCTGTACAACTCAGATAAATCCCTTTCCTCCTACAAGATTTGAAAGTTGCAAAAGTCAGAGGCAGGCAAGTCACATCACTACTCATTACACTCCTCTCTGCAAAAAGGTGCCTCGATTTCAGTTTCTTTCTGACTACTCAATGGATAGGTCACCCGTGCTTCTCCCTAGCTTGTCATGATTAAAACCTATGCCTCCTTACTTTTTCCCTGCAAAAAGGCTCACCTCCAAAAACTACGCTTCCGTCTGACCCTCTGGACACATCTCAAAATCTACAAGAATCATTTTTCTTTTCTTATCCTCCTACTAGTCCTTCACAACCAGCTCAACTCTCATGCACCATGGTTCAAATCTTCTCCTCTCCTTCAAAGTAGTTCACCATCTTCTAGGCTCCCACTGACTTTTTGCTTTTGACAAATTTGGGGGAGAAAGATTAAAATTAAAATTGTCAAGGATTAGGAATTTAGAAAAGATGTTTTTTGAAATTATCGTAATTCAATCCTCTATAGTTTGTTTTTCTTTTGAACCACTTTTTTATGATCTTCTTATAATCAATATAAAGTATTTGGATAGGTTCAAAAAATCTTCAAATTCTTTTATGCACTTTCTGAGGGGGAGCCCCTATTCCTTTCAACTCATACTGAGGAGGAGCTTCATACTCAAAAACAGCACCTTTACAATTTTATTTTAAATAATCTAAAGAAATTTTGTCATCATCAAAAAGGGGGAGATTGTTGAGAAAAAAACTCTTTTAATGATAACAAAATTATCTTAAGATTATGATTACACTAATGCGTGCATTTAAGTATTGTACAAAGAAAGGAACAGGATCCAAATATCGCAACCTCTTGTCCAGATGAATGAATGCATGCAGGAAACAAAGCCGTTAATTCTTGAAGCACAAAATCTGAAGTTAAAACACCAGAAGCAGAACATTTGGAAAACAGAAGATCTGGAACAGAAAACCAGAAGCAAAACATCTGGAAAATAGAAGCAAAACATCTAGAAGAAATCATAAGTCAGACTTATTCAAGAAGTTCTTCTGACCAGAAGATGGCCTGACAGTGAAGTAAAAAACAGCCCTGAATTAATCAGAAGATAAGCTAAAAGGTCCAGACTGAAATATCCTTTGTCCAGAACTAATCCAGACCCAGTACAGTGTTGGCCAAGATCAGATGATCAGACCATGGCCCAGTGTTGGTCGAAATCAGAAGGTCAGAATAAATGGCCCAGTGTTGGTCGAAACCAGAAGGTCAGAATAAATGGTCCAGTATTGGCCGAGATCAGAGGATCTCACTAGACCAGTTTGCTAGCCCAGATTGGCCGATATCAGAAGATGAAAATCATAAATGAATATCAGAAGATATACATCTGAAGATGAATTTCAGAAGAAACATATCAGAGGATAAAAAGATGAACATCGAAGGATAAAACTCAGAAGACGAACTTCACATGAAATACACCAGAAAATGAATACCAGAAATTCAGAAGACAAACTTCACATGATAAACATCAGAAGATGAATTCCCGAAAATACACACCAGAAGATAAATATCAGAAGATGAACTCTGGAAGGTAAACATCAGAAGTCAGATACCATAAGGTGAACTTCAGACACCAAAAGGAAATTACCAGAGGATAATTTCTAGCTGCTCATTCATCCTCTCACATTAAGCACAACTAACAGTTCCAGAGTATCAAAAGCTGCATCATCCACGACCAGAGAAGGGTCATGACTTGGAACCAGAAAAGAGCACTGACCAGTTGTTAAAACCATATGGAATGATCTATCCTCCTGGAAAGCCAAGTAAAGAAGTAACCTCCCATGTGCCAGGCTGTAAAAGGACAGAATAGCAAGGCTGTAAATTCGCAACAACAGCGAGGTTCATTACATCTTGAAAAAACGGTCAAAAAGGAAAATTTTCTTGAAGAGAAAGTTTCCTTCTCTCTATAAAAGGAAGGCTGCTATTCTTCAGCAAATACACACAACTAAACGAGCAAAAAACAGAAAAACATCAAGAGGCTATCAAGAGCAATTTTCAATCTCCTTTCAGGCTTTCTATAATCTTTCACTAGATCTTTGTTTCATCTTTATAGAAAGTAAATCCTGTCAAACTACTTCATATCATTTTTAGACCTTCAAGTGAGTAACACTTGAAGAGAAATCAGAAGGAAAGAATTGTAAGCTTGGTGAAGCTTAAGAATACACAGTTTGTAATCAACCTCAGTTTGAGACTGATAGCTTTTGATACTTAGTAAAAACTCACAAGAGTGTGAGGACTGGACGTAGCCATCTTTGGGTGAACCAGTATAAAAATTCGTGTGTCATTATTCTCTCTCTCAACTTTCAACATCTGATAAATCATCCTCTGAAAGAGGACACCATATTAAAACAGTAACAGAATTTTAAAAACCTTGAATATCTCTATTCAAACCCTCTTCTAGTGATATTCTAGCCACATACCTCCATCATATTTCTCCACATACCTCCCAAATCATTCACGCCACATACCTCCATCATATTTCTCCCAACCAGCTTTTGTGAAGAGGATTGAGGATTTCCACCAATTTTGTTCGAAATGATAATATGTCGTTCAAGTCCCCCATGATCACCCACTTGCTCCCCACATTGTTAGACAGTTGTGTTGGAACCAAGTTGGTTCTAAGTACTTAGGATTTTGATGTTTACAAAAGCACTCCATGTAACCTTATTTTGTACTTTGAATTATTATATTAAATGCCACTAGAAGATGAAGTTATCAAAGGCAGAAGATGAGTTACCAGAGGATAAAATCAGACCAGAGGATACACCTCCAAAAGATACCAGATAATGCATCCCGAAGGTACTAGAGGATGCATCCTGAAGGCACCCGAGGATACACCAGGATGTCAAAACACCACTAGAGGATATCTTTCCTGGCCCAAATCAGAAGGAAGAAGAGTCCAGAAGGAGACCTGGACCAGACCAGAAGGAAGCCTGCTAGAGGGAGACTTGTTCCAGACCAGAAGGTATCATAAGTCAGACTTGGTTCAGAATTTATTCTGACCAGAAGATAGCTTGGCAATGAAATGATAATCAGTCCAGACTTGATCCAGACTTAATCAGAGGATAAATTGATTGGTCCAAAACAAGAGATTTAATCCAGGTTTGGCCTAGACCAGAAGATAGAATGGTTTAGAGTATGAAACTAAGTTCAGACCAGAAGAAATGATGCCCAGATTTTATCCAGACCTGAACTAGAATCAAAGGTAATTATCCAGACTAAAATATCATAAGTCCAGATTTAATTTAATTTCAATCCAGACCCAATTCAGAATTGGTCCAGATCAGAGGGAAAAGGTTCAGATCAATGGTCAAGATTTAAGTATATGGCCCTGTGTTAGCCGAGATCAGAAGATCAGACCATGGCCTAGTGTTGGCTGAGATCAAAAGATTAGAACGTGTGGTCCAGCATTGGCCGAGATCAGAGGATCACATCAGATCAGATTGCAAGTCCAGAGTGGTCGAGATCAGAAGATCAGAAAGTGTGGTCCAGGGTTGGCCGAAATCAGAGGATCACAACAGATCACTTAGTATGGTCCAGATGTGGACGAGAGCAGAAGATCAAGCAGTTCAGATTGAATCATGATCAGTGGAGTCATGATTATATTTAATCAAAGTATTAAACGGATTCGATACAAAAATAAAGTGAAGTCTTGTGGAATTCAGAAGCTATTGGCGGGAAGAAAGATTTGTTCCATAATTAATTAAAGTCAGGATTGGTCAAAGTTATTTTCGAAGGCAATCTGGAGCAGAAAAATATATGTTTTTTATTTAAGAGAAACCCGATTGGACAAGTTATTTTTGCAAGATACAGCTTGAATTTAAGCTTGGAAGAGACCCTAATTCACATCTATAAAAGGAGGCTCAAGACTGAAGACTCAGCATCGAAAATCACAAAAGAGTCGTACACTTCCTGAAGCAAACACTCGAGTTTTCAGTGAGGTTAATTGTGAGTTTCAGCATTCCAGAAGCAAGCACTCGTGTTTTTCTTTCCCTTGTGTTAGATCTAAGTTGTTGAAGTAGAGTCTACAATTTGAGGGAGTCAGAAGGGGTAGCAGATTACTTAGCAATTAGATTCAAGGCGTTGTAATTCCTTCTACAATCTGGGGTTGTCAGATTGGTAGGAGAAGACTTGACTTGAGAAGTCAAGGTGCTGTATTCCTCAAAAGTCTAGGATTGTTAGACTGTTTGAGAAGACTGACTTGGAGGGTCAGTGGTATTGTTGTAATTCAAGGTTTGAATTAGTGAAATCCTTCAAAGTGAAGGAACTGGACGTAGCCTCGTTAACGGTGAACCAGTATAAAATTCTGTGTTTTTATTTTTACTTTATATCCGCTGCTAACTCTGTTGGATTCATACATCAGGTTTTGTTATAAAACTGCAAAAACAAAAAAAGTAATCAAGCTAGTCAAACACAATTCAACCCCCCTTCTCGTGTTTGCACCTTCAAGTTGATGCATTAGCTCCAAAGTTTTCCTCTTAATAACATCCTTTGGATTGCCATAGATGGCATAAAAATAAAATTCCCCTTCTTCACTATCCCCACAAGAGACAAAGATATGATTTTGAGAGTAAGAAATTAGATTTACATCCAAGTGGTCTAACCACAAAAAATTCTAAGCCCCTCAGCTTTGTCTCTACCCATTCTCCTTCCACAGTATCCATATTCTCATTATTTTGCTTCCCCATGAGTTGTTCTACCACAACCTCTTTATCCCTCCTCTTCTTTAGGTGTTTCTTTACTATTGCTATTTTATGAAAACAAGCTTTTTAAGCAGGAACTAGAACTGTGTTCCTTTTTCATTTCTCTTGTAACTCTAGACAATGGATATGCTCCTAGCCAAAATCTAAAGGCAAGGTCATTTTCTTCAATTTCATCATAATCTACCTCATCAAGTCCCGCCACCTTCTCACGATTCTTTAATTGATGACCAATTCAACCACTAGTAAAACAGAAATAAGGGAGTCGTTCATATTTGAAGAAAACTTGGATGCTCTAACCGTGGAACTTAATGACAGTTCCATGCTTGAGAGGCTGCCTCAGATTAATCTATGTTCTGACTTGGAGAAATTTCCCCAGTCTACTCACTTCATTACAATCCACCTCCTCAAAATTCCCAATCATAGCCCCCAATTTTCTTTCAGTGGCTTCAGTCTATAGCTTCAACAGAAGATTATAAATTCTTGCCCAAATAGACGATGAACGGTGGTTGTTCTTTTCCATAAATTCTTTCTAACACGAGAAAGTTCCTATTCAAACTCCATGGGCCATTGTTCATCACATTGTTCGCATCTTTTTTGAATAAGAACTAGGACAAGAACAAGTGAAGGTGCAAACACGAGAACAGGAGTTGAATTTTGTTTGCAAACTTGAATTCTTTTTGCTGTTTGTTGAGTGTTGATGCAAATTATTGGATGAATAATTGATCAGACTTAGCAGCGGATAATAACAACTTAAGAACACAGCAATTTATCCTGGCTCACCATTAACTTGGCTACATCCAGTCCCTTCATCCTGAAGGCTTTAATCCACTAATTCAAAAACTTTGAATTACAACACTTGACCCTTCAAACCAGTCTTCTCAAACAGCCAGACAATCCCAGACTTTTGAGGAACAAAAATAGCACCTTGACTCTACAAGTCAAGTCTTCTCCTACCAATCTGACAACCCCAGATTGAAGAAGGAATCTACACCGCTATCGGGTTTGATTATAAGGGTTTGGAACTCTGCAAAGTTGCTTCTAGAAAGCTGATTGCTGCACTGAATTTCTATATCGAAAACACTTATAAATTTTTTGCTTTTGCACTCAAGTGATTCTCTCTTTTGAACTCTCTGATTGTGTTGAATATGAAGCTTGAGTTCTTGTGTTTTTCGATGCTTGATGCTGCTGCCTGAAGCCTCTTTTTATAGCTGTAAATAGGGCTTTATCCAAGCTTAAATTCGAAATAGATCTTGCTCAGATTTCCTTTGTAAATACTGTTGGCCAATCATGTTTCTCTTAAATAAAAATCGTATCTTTTTAGCTTCAGATTGCATTTGAAAATTCTGTTGACCAATCTTGTTTCTTTTAATTTCAAACATTATCCTTTTAAGCTTCAGATTGCCTTCGAATTTCTTCAAGTCTTCAGTGAATTTTTTAATCAAATCCCCTTAATACTTTGATCAAATTTCTATCAAAATTTAATCAAGTCTTCACTGATTTTCATCATGATTAAAATCTGGACCGTATGATCCTCTGATCTCGGCCAATTATGGACCATATAATCTGATCTATACCAATTCTGTGATCCTCTGATCTTGACCAATTCTGGACCATGTGATCTGATCTGTACCAATTCTGCGATCCTCTGATCTCAGCCAACACTGGACCATGTGAGCTGATCTGTACCATTTTGTGATCTTATGATCTCGGCCAACACTAGACCATGATACTTTAAGCTGAACATTTATCCTCTGATATTGATCTTTTAATCTGGACATTTATCCTCTGATATTGATATTTTAATCTGGACATTTATCCTCTGATATTGATATTTTAATCTAGACATTTATCCTCTGATATTGATCTTTAATCTAGACATTTATCCTCTGACATTGATCTTTTAATCTGGATATTTATATCTTCTGGTCTGGACTGAGTCTGGATTGAATCTGAATTAAATCTGGATTAAGTCTGGACTGGGTTTTATTCACGACCATGCTATTTTCTGGCCAGGATTAAGTTTGAACAAGTCTCCCTTTGACAGGCTTTCTTCTGGTCTGGACCAAGTCTCCTTCTAGATTCTCCTTCCTTCTGATCTGGATGTTTCCTCTTGCCGAACCTTTTGGTGACATTTCTATCCTCTGGTTGCTTCCTCTAGATGTATCATCTGGTGGTGTCATCCTTTGATTTTGCACAGCTTCTGATTTGTTCTTCTAAGTCAAAATACTATTTACCTAAAATACTTTTGTTAACATCAAAACTTTGATTGATCGAACCAACTTGGTTCAGCTTGAGAGGCTGCCTCAGATTAATCTATATTCTGACTCGGAGAAATTTCCCCAATCTACTCACTTCATTACAATCCACCTCCTCAAAATTCCCCATCATAGCCCCCAATTTTCTTCCAGTGGCTTCAGTCTATAGCTTCAACAGAAGATTATAAATTCTTGCCCAAATTGACGATGAACGGTGGTTGCTCTTTTCCATAAATTCTTTCTAACACGAGCAAGTTCCTATTCAAACTCCATGGACCATTGTTCATCACATTGTTCGCATCTTTTTTGAATAAGAACTAGGACAAGAACAAGTTCTTGTATAATTCTTGCATCTCCACTTGATTTTTTAATCTAAGCTTGAGCAATTACTTGCTCATAAACCCTAACACTGAAAGAGTTTGTAGACTTTAGTTTTCCTACTAGGGATATCTTAAAGACTTTGTTGCCATATACCTCTATTTCATCGAGATCGAAGCCCTCTTCCTATTCCTTTGAATTTCCACCCTTCCATTTGAGAAAGTACCAAAAGAGAACCGGAGAAAACAACAGGGAAAAAATCAGCAATAAAGGAACAAGGAGATACCTAGAATAAAAGTCCGAAGTAAAATGAGCGCAGCCAGTAGACGTTAGGAGGAAGCCAAGAGGTACTAAGAGCGGCTGCCACTTAGATGTTTAAGGAAATCATAATAGAGCTCGGAAGGAAGTTAATCCACGATTAATGGTTGATCTCTTTTGAACTCCCACCTAATCATGTACTCACAAATCTAACAAAATATATTAAACCAAATGCACTACTAGCAAAATTAACAACCAAACCACTAATAACAAGTCTCCACAGACCCAACAACTTTGATTCCAGCATACTTCCAACAAAAGCTATTAAATAAAAAGAAACTAAGGACGAATCCACTTGGAAGTAATTGGGGGCAGTTGCCTCCAAAAGATTATTTATTTTGTTTCAAATATTTAAATAACTACATATTTTTCCTATTAAAAAAAATATGTTGCACCAACTAAAAAATATTGAATACTTTTATTTAAAAAAAAATAAATGTAAAATTGTGAGAGTAATTATCATTCACGTGTGATAAGGATGCCATTAATTTATCTCTTATACATTGATATATTTTTAATAAATTTTTTTATGATATTGACCCCACTAATCAAAATTTCTGGATTTGTCATTCAATACCTCTACAAACATAGAAACTACATCAACTTAAACATTCTTAAACCAAATGCCGACCTACAGATTAATATGATTCAGACAGATTTAGTCGTTGTATGGCACTAATTAATCCTTAGCAACATGCAAGTCATACAAGCAATGGGATTTTGAAACCAGTTGGAGAATACATAAAAAGTGTTTTTACCTACTCTATGAATGAACCATGTCCAAAAAAATTGTCTTAATATTATGAATCAACTTATGCATATCTCCTACCCCTCCATTAGATAAAATGTCATTTCACATTTTCCAAGTGCACCAAGTAGTTGCAAGCCAAATTAAATTGCTAACGTTCTTCTTTTTCTTCCCTGTGACCAAGTCACTAAAAACTAGAAAATGTTGGGCAACACAATTTTCAACACCCAAGAGGCTCCAATCCAAGCTAGAATCTCTTTCCAGACAAATAATACATTTCCACAAGAGAAAAACAAGTGCTGACAGGTTTTCTTCATGGTGAAAACATAGTCCACAAGTTGAATTATAACTGTCAACAAGTGCTCTTCGTTTAATCAGCTCCACGCAAGTTGGAAGTCTTGAGGACAACATCTTATAACCGAAAATTTGAATTTTTGACGGAAGACCGGTCATCCATTAAATTTTCAACGCCTACAAATTGGTATTATAGTCTCAGTCACCAGTATTTTGGGAATTAACACCTTATCACACGAGTTAACAAAAAATACCAGCAGCACTATCCAACCAACTCCAACTATCTTTAACAATTACGTTCGGTCTAACTTCTAGCATAATTGATTCTAACATCTGCAATTGTGCCTCTTTATTTGTACCTAAGTTAGAATTCCACCTCCAAGACCAAGTCCACTACTTTGTGTCCCAAGACCCTATCAAGGCCACACTGCAATTTGTAATGAGAGATGAAGAGTACAAATTAGAGAAATTCCTCCATCAAAGGTCTGGATCCTTTCCAAGTCTACAATTGGTGTTACTTGAAAACCAATTCTACTTTTCATTCAAATAAGTCCCAACTAATACAATATCTCTCCACCAAAGTGAATCCTTAATATGATGACTGGTTCAGATCTAACTAAAATATTTGAGGAGAGATAACCATATCAAAATGATAAAGAGATTATGTAGGAAGGTTCACGGCCAGAATCGAGGAAGAAACGGCTTTGCGGACAAACACAGCAGGAAATGCGGAAAACGATCGATCGTCCGGTGTCAGAATGCCTATTATTATACCTTTCCGGAAAGGGAATCGCGCCACAAACACAACGCATGGCTTTGCCATGATGTATGGGCTCCAGAACCGTTTTGGGCCCTGACACAGTTGGAATCGCAAAGGGTTAGCAAGCACTAATCCTAAAAAAAAAGAACGAGTTCTGGAATCCACCAAAGAAGAGAAAACTCTCAAAATTAATTATTTTATTAAAAGATACCTTTTGTTACAGCATAGAAAGTCTTTAAATAGATAATAGAAATCCTAGTGCGAAAATTAGGTAAAACAGAAAAAGCCCGAAATTACAAGAAAAACTAAAACGGCTGTTTGGAGGCCCAAGATGAGCCCAAAACGGTTCTGGAGCCCATAAATCATGGCAAAGCCATGTGTTGTGTTTGTGGTGCGATTCCCTTTCTAGAAAGGTATAATAATAGGCAATCTGACACCGGACGATCGTTTTCCACATTTCCTGCTACGTTTGTCCGCAAAGCCGTTTCTTCCTCGATTCTGATCGTGAACCTTCCTACATCAGTCTCCTCCACTTCTAAAGAACTCGACCCCGAGTTCATACCAGGAAAAAGGTCAGCATCTTCATGGAACTCATAAATATCAGTCACATTAAAGGTATTGGAAATATTCATGGATCCCAACAAGTCGATCACATAAGTGTTGTCATTGATCTTCTTCCGCACCTTGAAAGTCCCATACTTGCGAGGCTGAAGCTTCTTGTAAGTGCCAATTGGGAATCTCTTCTTACACAGGAACACCATCACATCATCTCCCATAGCAAAGACCTTGACTCTTCTGCGCTTGTCAGCAGCGACTTTGTTCTTCTACCCATTAGCCTCTAAATTCGCCTTGACAGCTTCCTTAATAGCTTGCACATCCTTGGCCACCACTGGGCAAAACCACTCAGTTTTCTTGAAGGTCTCAGTTAGGTCATGCTCATCCTGCGTCATAACATTAAAACTGGACTTCTCCTTCCCTGTTTGTCTATTAAAACCAGAAATCTGGGCCATAGCTATCTTGTGCGTTCCCCAAGTGAACATCATCACATTATCTCTGCCTCTATACGTGATGTCATTGTCATACTGCCAAGGTCGCTCCAGTAGGACATGACACACATCCATACTCAGAACATCACACACTACTTCTGCCTTGTAATGCTTCTTAATGGAAATAGGCCCCTTGAAAGTTTGCGTCACCTTGACATGCGAACTCTTACTCACCCAGCCCAAAGCATAAGGCTTGGCATGCAGTTCTGTCGGCAACTCTAGGTATTCCACCAGCTTCTGGGAGACCAAGTTCTCTGTACTCCCGTTATCCACGATCAGATTACCCACCTTATTCTTAATAGAACATTGTGTTCTAAAAAGATTCTTCCTTTGCCCCTCCTCCTTTGAAGACAATAGAACTCTCTGCAGCACAAAATTCACCGCTTCTTCAGCTTCTTCTTCAGCGAACTCAACACCATCATACTCGTTGCCTGCTTCCTCTTCCTCAGACTCCTCGTTCAAGACTGCAGTCGTTCTCCTGGAAGAGCAAACATTCGACTTGTGACCCTGCCCACCGCAACGGAAACACGTATCTCCCGTCGGTTTCGCGTATGGGTTGGCTGACTTCTGGTTCGCCCTCTTGTTATGCGTAGCACTACTGGTTCCACTGGTTCCCTTTGCCGAGGAGTCAGAATCCTTAGTAGCAACACTCTTATCCTCATCATCCGTAACCTCAGGGTTACCCTGCGGAGGGAATCTGCGAAAAGATGAGAAATTTCTGGGGGATTTCTCCATCAGTTCCGCTTTCAAGGCTAGCGTAGAGGCCTCCGTCACGGTCCAGACAGTCTGCAGACCCATCTTCTCCTAGATCGACCCCTTCAAGCCATTAATATAGCGAGTCACCTTCTGACTCTTAGTTTCCCCTAGTTTGTTGCGTTTTGAGAAACGCAGGAACTCTATTGTGTACTCGGTCATGCTCCTCCAACCTTGAACGCAATCGATATACATCTTGTACATAATCTGCTCATAATCTTCAGGCAAGAAACGCTCCAGCATCAACTGTTTCATTCGCCTCCACGTTTTGATTGGCGTTTTCCTCTGGTGCTGACTCTGAACAACAAGCTTATCCCATCACACAGCAGCGGTACTCTTCAATCGAATTGCCACCATCTTCACCTGCTTGTTTTCTGGCACACCCATCACGTCGAAGAATCGATCAAAGTCAATCTGCCAATCTAGAAACTCTTCAACCCCCATAGTTCCATAGAACAACAGGATATCAGCCTTGACTCTGTAGTCGTTGCGATTCTATTGATTATCAAAACCCCGATTCTCCCCTTGGATCTCTTCTTCAGAACTAGCGTCCGATTCAACACGAGCCTGCAAGCCTCCATGTGGACGCCTGGGCGGTTCGTCTCTCCTGCCTCTGTCCCTCCTATTATTAATGGCATTCACTTGAACCGTCAAAGCCGCCATCTGAGTTGTCATCTGCGTAGTCAAAGCAGTAAGGGCCGCGGTAAAAGCCACAGTGATACCCTTGATGTCTGCTCTTGTGACTGGTTGATCTCACATGGCTGTTCAAGATACGAAAAGAAACAGGAGAAGGCCTGCTTTGATGCCACCTGATGCAGTCGGAATCGCAAAGGGTTAGCAAGCACTAATCCTAAAAAAAAGAACGAGTTCTGGAATCCACTAGAGAAGAGAAAACTCTCAAAATTAATTATTTTATTAAAAGATACCTTTTGTTACGGCATAGAAAGTCTTTAAATAGATAATAGAAACCCTAGTGCGAAAATTAGGTAAAACAGAAAAAGCCCGAAAGTACAAGAAAAACTAAAATGGCTGTTTTGAGACCCAAGATGAGCCCAAAACGGTTCTGGACAATACTTCATGGCAATAGCCATAAGTTGTGTTTGTGGCACGATTCCCTTTCCGGAAAGGTATAATAATAGGCAATCTGACACCAGACAATCCTTTTCCGCATTTCCTGCTGCGTTTGTCTGCAAAGTCGTTTCTTCCTCGATTCTGGCCGTGAACCTTCCTACATCAAGAGATCATACCAAACAGCATCCCTATCAGAGATTCGTCGCCACTTCCATTTACAGGGCAAGACATGATTAAAATTTTCAAAAATTTTGACACTTAATCCTCCTTCATTCTTAGGTTTGCATACCTTGCCCAACTAATCCAAGAGATTTTACTTTGCGCATCAACCCCTCCCCACAAGAATTTGCGTTGAATACTCTTCAATGTTAATAGTACCTGTTGGAATATAGAGTATGTTAGTGTGAGAATTTAAAAATTGTTGAAGTCTCACATTGGAAAACTCTCATAAGTAGTTTTCAACTTTATAAATATTAAAGTCTCACACTGGATAGAAAATATATGTGAGTTTGTTTTCATCACTATATAATGAGTTTCAAAATTTTGTGAAAAACATACTAAAGTTAGATACATTTTCCACCTTTCTCTTTTTTCGCTTTTCTATTATGCTCGATATATTTCCGACCCACTTTTCCCCTTTTTGTCCCTTCGAGTTTTGAGTAGTTCTAATACCACTGTCGTCTTAGAGCGATTTATGTTGTAGACCCTTCATTATTTGAGAGCAGTTTTGGTATTGTGGTCCCTTTGATTTGTAGAGCAGTTTTCTACGGTGTAGTAGAACTCCGATACAATTTGTCTGAGCTGTTTTATCCTAGGGACTTCGTGGTTGATAGTCTGCCTTGCACAATTTGGGCAGTGCCGTCAAACGTCTTAAAGAGAATGACCTAGCCCGCGACTCAACTCGGTAATATCTTCGGTGATATAAATTTATTTTGAAATAGTTTTTCGAAACTCAAAATACAACAATTTTAAGACATTTCTTTCTGCCATGTCAACCAAAGAGATCTCTGATTCTGGTGCCTCTTATTTGAATAAACTGTTTCATTGGGGAAAACCGAAAAGGATAAGAAAGCTGAAGAATTAATCCATGGGAGGATAATGATTACCTCTATAAGAATTATATTCTTAATGGACTACTACTGTTCCAACAATACTGTGAGTCGCTACCTCAAGTATCAGATGACCGATGACAGATCCGTGGAGGCTCACTCTCATGAAATTCAGAAGATAACTCATGAGATCATCTATTAAAGTATGACTTTAGATGATGAATTTCAAATTATTGTTATTTTTGAAAAACTGCTCTAGAATTTTTTTTCTTTTTCTAAATAGTCTAATAACCCTTCTTCAGAGATAAGGCAGGGTTTAATTACTCTATAGGGGCAGATTTGTACACCAATTTCAAGTATGATATTTTTGTTGACAAATGGTACATTTGAGACATGTTTAAATTAAATGTTGAAATTAAGAATGTCTCTTTCTGTTTACATATGTTATTTTAATATTTGACATGCTAGACTATGTCATGTGAACACATGTGATTTCAAACTTAAGTAACTTAGGTTTAATTCCAAATTTATCTTTAAATGATGTGAAAAATGTAATTTTTGTAGTCAAGCTAAAATAACAAAGAGTTCACATAAATTTGTAGTTAGAGAATCTAAGTCTTCAGATTTATTACACTCTGATAAATGTGAACTTGATGGGACGTTAACAAGAAATAAAAAACATTATTTTATCACTTTTATTGATGATCGTTCTGACTATACTTTTGTATATCTAATGAAAAATTAAAGTGAAACGGTTGACATGTTTAGAATTTTTGTAGTTGAAATCAAAAATCAATTTAGTAGAAAGATTAATAAGTTTCGTAGTGATAGATGAACTAAATATGATTCTAGTTCATTTAATGAGTTTATAAATTGCATGGAATTATACATGAAAAAATTGTATCATATTCACTTGAAATGAATGGTACAGTTGAAAGAAAGAATAGAACTCTTACTGAACTAGTTGTTGCTATTATGCTTAACTCTAGTGTTGCCTCTCCCTAGTGGGGAAAATTATTTTGATTGTGTTCTATGTTTTGAATAGAGTTCCTAAATCTAAAAACAAAATACCTCCTTATTATATTGAAGAAAAGACAACCAAACTTGTCTTATTTTCGAACTTGGGGCTGTCTGGCTTATGTCAGAATCCCTGATCCCAAGCGAATTAAAATCACCAGTAAAACCTATGAATGTGTATTCATTGGGTATGCAATAAACAACAAAGTGTATAGATTTTATGACCTAAATGCGAAAGTTATCATAGAGTCATATGATGTTGACTTCTATGAAAATAAATTCCTTTTCAAATAGTGAAATAGTGAGGGCAGCGAACCAAGTCATGTTCCTGCGACAAGAAGCACTGAAAGTAGCAAACAAGGCAAAACATAAACTCAAAGAAGTAAGAGAGTTAGAGTTGCTAAAGATTATGGACCCGATTATATAGCCTATACTTTAGAAGAGGATCCTGCAAATCTTCAAGAAGCTTTGTCGTCATTGGATGCAGCTTTATGGCAAGAAACTATAAACGATTAGATGCATTCTCTAGAGTCTAACAGGACTTGCCATCTAGTAGAATTGCCTCATGATTGCAAACCGATAGGTTGTAAATTTATTTTGAAAAAGAAACTAAAACCCGACGAAACTGTTGATAAATACAAGGTTCGCCTTGTATCCAAAGGTTTTAGACAAAGAGAAAATATAGATTTCTTAGAAACCTTTTCAGTGGTCACTAGAATAACATCCATTAGGGTACTCATTTCACTAGCTGCTATTCATAATTTGGTGATGCACCAAATGGATGTCAAAACAACATTTGTTTTAAATGGTGACCTGGAAGAAGAAATCTATATGGAACAACTTGAAGGTTTTGTAATTCATAGACAAGAAGATAAAGTTTGTATGTTAGATAAATCTTTGTATGGTCTTAAACAAGCTCATAAGTAATGGCATGAAAAGTTTGATAACGTGATTATATCAAATAAGTGTAAAGTGAATCAAAGTGACACATATATTTATTATAAGTTTGAAAATGGCATTTGCACTATTATATGTCTCTATGTAAATGACTTACTCATATTTGGTTCAAACATTCATGTTGTAAAGATGATGAAATCATTGCTGTGTAACAACTTTTATATGAAAGACCTCGAAGAAGCGAGTATAATCTTTGGAATCAAGATTACTAGGTCAGAAAAGTGAATTTCTTTTGATTAGTCTCACTATGTTGAAAATATCCTAAAGAAATACAAATACTTTGATTGTAAACTTGCTTGCATATCATATGATTCAAGTGTGAAATTTTTCAAGAACACTAGTGAAGATTTTAGACAAACTAAACACGCGAGTATCATTGGCAGCCTCAGGTATGCCACTGATTGTACTATACCCAACATTGCCTACGTCGTAGGACCGTTGTGTAGGTCTACCAGTAGATCTAGTATATGGAGCATTGACATGCTATCGAAAGAGTCATGAGATACTTGAAAAGGATCATGAGTCTCAGATTACATTATCAAAGATTTCCTACCGTCCTTAAAGGATACAATGATGCTGATTGGAACATTTTATCAAATGACTCCAAAGAAACCAATTACTATATTTTTAGTATAGCCGATTGTGATGTATCTTGGAAATCAAAGAACAGACGATATTGGCTCAGTCCACTATGGAGTCTTAAATGATAGTTCTAGCTAGTACTAGTGAAGAAGCGAACTGATTGAGATGCTTGCTAGCTGATATCCCTTTATGGGAAAAACCTATGCCAACTGTGTTGATACACTACGATAGTAACGTGGCTATTGCAAATATTGAGAATCGTTATTATCACGGTAAGAGATGAAAAATACATCGTAAGCACAACACTGTTATGAAGTTACTTTCTAAAGGAGTTGTTATAGTGGATCATGTACGCACTAATGAGAATTTAGAAGATCTTTTGACGAAAGGGTTAGCTAGAGAGAAAGTCCTAAATACATCCAAAAGGATGGGACTAGTTCTTATAGAGTCACTCATGATGGTAACCCGACCTAAAAGACTTTAGATCCCAAGAATTAGGTTCAATGGGTAATAACAAGTCATGAAGTGATATGAGATGAACATGCTATTATATAGAAGCATGATTCCTGAAGCGATGATATGATGAGATAATAGAAAATCTTAATGACATCAATACTCTATGTGGAGTGGAGTACCTAGCTATAGGAGTACTCTTGATAGATTCACCTATGTGAATGTGGAAGTGGGGTTGCTTCCTATGGAATATTGAGGCAGAATTCCTAGAGCGTTCCCTATATTGGGATAAATGTGGACTGTCATTAATGCACGAGCTTTTGAGAATACAACTTATGAAGGTTGTGTGTGTTTGATGTAAGAGATACAGTTCAAGACTACAAGTCACTCTTGTTGAAACTGAACCTCACTTAGTATGCAAAGGTTCAAGTCATGAGACACCTTTGTTTACGCACAATCTTATAGAATCGTTTGACGCTACTTCAGAAACATTTTTTTAATTCAAATGTGGGATTGTTGGAATATAGAGTATGTTAATTTTGGAACCAAGTTGGTTCTAAATACTTAGGATTTTGATGTTTACAAAAGCACTCCATGTAATCTTATTTTGTACTTAGAATTATTATATTAAAGGCCATGAGAAGGTGAAGTTATCAGAGGCAGAAGATGAAGTCACCAGAGGTAGAAGATGAGTTACCAGAGGATACACCTCGAGAAGACACCAGATAAAGCATCTAGAAGGTACCAAAGGCTGCATCCTGAAGGCACCAGAAGATACACTAGGATGTCAAAACACCACCAGAGGATATCTTTCCTAGCTCATATCAGAAGGAAGCTAAGTCCAGAAGGAGACCTGGACCAGACCAGAAGGAAGCCTGCCAGAAGGAAGCCTGCCAGAGGGAGACTTGTTCTAGACCAGAAGATATCATAAGTCAGACTTAGTCCAGAATTTATTCTGACCAGACGATAGCTTGGCAGTGAAATGATAAACAGTCCAGACTTGATCCCGACTTAATCAGAGGATAAATTAATGGGTCCAGAACAAGAAATTTAATCCAGATTTGGCCCAGACCAGAAGATAGCATGGTTTAGAGTATGAACCTAAGTCCAGACCAGAAGAAATGTTGCCCAGATTTTATCCAGACCTGATCCAGAATCAAAGGTAATTATCCAGACTAAAATATCATAAGTCCAGATTTAATTTCAGTTCAATCAAGACCCAGTCCAGAATTGGTCCAGATCAGAGGGAAGATATTCAGATCAATGGTCAAGATTTAAGCATCAGGGTCCAGTGTTGGCCGAAATCAGAAGATCATACCATATGGCCCAATGTTGGCCGAGATCAGAAGATCAGAACGTGTGGTCCAGTGTTGGCTAAGATCAGAGGATCAAATGGTCCAGATTTAATCATGAAGCTATTGGTGGGAAGAAAGATTTGTTCCATAATTAGTTAAAGACAGGATTGGCCCAAGTTATTTTCGAAAGCAAATCTGGAGCTAAAAAGATAAGTTTTTTATTTAAATAAAACCCGATTGGTCAAGGTATTTTTGCAAGAGAATCCAACAAGATACAGCTCGAATTTAAGCTTGAAAGAGACCCGAATTCACATCTATAAAAGGAGGCTCAAGGCAGAAGACTCAGCATCGAAAATCACAAAACAGTCATACACTTCCAGAAGCAAACACTCGAGTTTTCAGTGAGGTTAATTGTGAGTTTCAACTTTCCAGAAGCAAGCACTCGTGTTTTTCTTTCCCTTATGTTAAATCTAAGTTGTTGAAGTAGAGTTTACAATCTGAGGGAGTCAGAAGGGGTAGCAGATTACTTAGCAATTAGATTTAAGGTGTTGTAATTCCTTCTACAATATGGGGTTGTCAGATTGGTAGGAGAAGACTTGACTTGAGAAGTTAAGGTGTTGTATTCCTCAAAAGTCTAGGATTGTTAGACTGTTTGAGAAGACTGACTTGGAGGGTCAGTGGTATTTTTGTAATTCAAGGTTTGAATTAATGAAATCCTTCAAAGTGAAGGGACTGGACGTAGCCTTGTTAACGGTGAACCAGTATAAAATTCTGTGTTTTATCTTTACTTTATATCCACTGCTAACTTTGTTTGATTCATACATCAGGTTTTGTTATAAAACTGCAAAAACAGAAAAAGTTTTCAAGTTAGTCAAACACAATTCAACCCCCTTTCTCGTGTTTGCACCTTCAGTTAATGTGTGAATTTAAAAATTGTTGAAGTCCCACATTGGAAAAGTTGAGTAGTTCTTGACTTTATAAATATTAAAATCCCACATTGGCAAAGTTGAGTAGTTCTCGACTTTATTAATACTAAAGTCCCACATTGGATAGAAAACATTTGTGAGTTTGCTTCCACCACTATATAATGAGTTTCAAACTCTTGTGAAAAACACACCAAAGTTGGATGCATTTCCCAACTTTTGCTTTTCTCTTTTTGTCCCTTCGATTTTTGAGTGGTTCTAATGTCATTTTCATTTTAGAGCGGTTTATGTCGTAGACACTACATTGCTTGAGAGTGGTTTTTGTACCGTAGTCTCTTCGATTTTTAGAGAGGTTTTTGTACTTTAGTCCCTTCGATTTTGGGTGGTCCAAGTACCACAGTCTTTTTTTAGAGGTTTTTGTATCGTAGTTCTTTTGATTTATGAGTGGTCATAGTACCATATTGTGAGTGGCTTTAACAGCCATATTGAGAGTTGATGGAACCAAGTTGGTTCTTACACTCAAAGTTTTGATGTTAACAAATGTATTTTATGAGAATAATATATTTGACTTCGAAGAAGAATGCAAAAATCAGAGGATGACGTCACCGGATGATGACGTCACTAGATGATGTCACTAGAGGATGAAGTCACCAGAAGATATCACCAGAGTATACCTCCAGAAGATACAGCCAGAAGATGTCACCATAGGATATTAGAGGATATCATCAGAAACAAAAATCAGAGGATATCATCAGAAGCACAAATCAAAGGATATCATCATAGGCAAGAATCATATGACATTATCATAGGATACCATTTGAGGCAAACATCAGAAGAAGACATTGGTCCAGATTCATAGAAGACTTGATTCAGATTCGTAGAAGATTTGATTCAAAATTCGAAGAAGGCTTGATGGAAATTTGAAGGAGATCTGATCAAAGTCTGAAGAAGATTTAATTTCAATTTGAAGAAGATTTGGTTCAAAATTAAAAAGAAACAAAATCGGGTTGAAGAATTTTCAAAAGAAATATGAGCAAGATACAATTTGAAATTAAACATGGACCAAGTGAAAGCCCATATCTCAACTATAAATAGAGGCTTCCGGCTGTAGAAGAAATCATCGAAAAACACAAGAACTCAAGCTTAAATTTCAAAGTCATCCGAGAGTTCAAAAGAGAGAAACACTTGTGTGAAAGAGAAATTTTGTCTAAGTGTTTTTTCGAGTGTGAAAGTCATTGTAATAATCAGTTTTCCATAAGCAACTACTCAAGCTCCAAACCTTTGTAATTAACCCGATAGTGGTGTAAGTTCCTTCTTCAATCTAGGGTTGTTAGATTGTTAGGAGAAGGCTTGGCTTGTAGGGTCAAGGGAGTGTAAGTTCCTTCTTCAATCTGGGGTTGTGAGATTGGTAGGAGAAGACTTGGCTTGTAGGGTCAAGGTGTTGTTGTTCCTCAAAAGTCTGGGGTGTTAGGCTGTTTAGGAAGACTGGCTTGGAGGGTCAGGTGCTGTGTAATTCAAAGTGTTTGAATTAGTGGATTAAAGCCTTCTGAATGAGGGGACTGGATGTAGCCAAGTTAATGGTGAACCAGGATAAATCTATGTGTCCAAATACTTATGCTTTTATTATCCGCTGTTGCCGAATCTGATTGCATCATCTCCAAGTAATTAATATCAATGTTCATCAAATCCGCAAAAGGTTTTCAACTTTGGCAAACACAATTCAACCCCGCTTCTTGTTTTTGCACCTTCAAGAGTGACTTTAACTGTCATATTGAGAGTGACTTTAACATATTGAGGGTGTACTTCAAGAACTACGGTGCAGTAAAACTCCGATACAATTTGTCTGGGTTGTATTATCCTGGGGACTTTGTGGTTGATAGTCTGCCTTGCACAGTTTGGGTAGTGCCATGAAATGTCTTAAAGAGAGCGACCTAGTATGCGACTCAATCCAATAATATCTTTGGTGACATAAATTTATTTTGAAATAGTTTTTCAAAACTCAAAAAACAACACTACCTTTTTTGGCGCTTTGGTAAAGAAGAATAAATACAAGGAAATGTTGTTTAGTACTGAACATACGAGTGTAACTCTCTCATCTACAGAGAGATGTTTGTTTGTCCAACCTAATAAACGGCTTTGTATGTTTTCAATAACGGGTATCCAAGTATAGTATCTATTTGGATTAGCTCGGACGAATAAGCCAAGAAATTTAAATGGTATTGAGTCCACTCAACAAGAAAGAAAATTCATGGCAACTAGTAAAAATTCGTTCTCCAAGATTGACCCCATACAACTTGTTTTTACATAAATTCACCTTCAGGAAACAAGTTTGAATCCCGCTAATATGGGCTTAGTACTCAACAAGTTCTCCCATGAGCCCTCTCCAACTCCAAATAATATTGTGTCATTTGCATACTGTAGCAAGTGAAATTACAAGTCATTACTA
Organism: Cicer cuneatum; assembly: GCA_037974295.1. Lineage (NCBI taxonomy): Eukaryota > Viridiplantae > Streptophyta > Magnoliopsida > Fabales > Fabaceae > Cicer > Cicer cuneatum. The sequence continues at coordinate 26,576,069 of JBBPBO010001986.1, read as the reverse complement.
ACTTTAAACCCTGAGAAGCTACCTTGTATCACATTGTTAACCAAACCTATCAAACCCTCTTCTGCAATTAAAAAGAGAAAAGTTGCAAACAGGTCTCCTTATCAACATTGATTTAGATGGGTCAGAAACATAAACCAATAGCTTATAGGTTCCTCGTCACATAAATTAAACTATCAAACAGAAAATGGTGCAGGATGATAGGGTCATAAACTTAATAGCTTTCTAAAGGTGGGGATGAGAAGAATAACAAATTTGCAATAACAAAAATTAAATTTGGTTATCAAGATAACACAAAGAAGAATACATATTTGAGCAACTAAATCTTGATAATGCAAGTGATGTGAGCCTATGACCAACCAAAAATATAATTGCGTATGTGGATGTTCACATTGGAAATTCATATGCATGTTTTTAACCATTTCCTAGAGTTATGAATTATGTTGCGTGCCACTATTACCATTGCCTCATTACACCAAACCAAGCCACTATTCCTCTTGTTCCTCAAGGCTCCTAGGAGTTCCCTGAATTTGGTCACTGCTAATATTATAATTTTAGAGAGAAATCATATATGAAAGAAAATTATATTGAAATTACATTAAATAATGAGAGAATTATTCAAGTACGTCAAATGATACATAAGGCCTATATAGCCAATGATAAATAACTAGTTAGTATAACTAACTATATTAACTATTGTACTTTACTTGTATAATTGACTGACTAACTAACTAACTAATATATGTAATATCTCCTCGCTAGTTGAAATGTGTTTACTACATTTTTAGCTTGAAAATTACAAAAAAGAAATGATGAAAATATATCGAATACAAAGAATGTAAAATATTGGAAGTAGATCGGTTATAAAGAGCCTGAAAAAGTCGATGAGGTTAGAAAGAAATTTTTTTGCTTAACCATTCATTTGATTTTAAAGATAGAAGCTAAAACGACGATTAGGTTAAAAAGGATTATATATGCTGAACCATCCATTGTTTATGGACATAAGTTTGAATGCCAATTAGACAAATTATAAAGAAAAAAGAATTTTATCACCACATTTTGTGTCCTTGAAAAACTTTTAACAAACTCATAAAAAAGGATTTTTGATGTTCTTCAAAAACTTTTAACAAACCCATAGAAAGGGCTCTAAAAGAAATTTAAACTTGTTGGAGAAAAATATATACAGAACACCATGTACAAGAAATGTTGAAGGATCCAAATGCATATTTTTATAATGATGGAGATGCTGAAAATGTTTTCGACCACAACGAGTTTAAGCAAAATTATATCCACATGAATAACCTTTATTGTGCTTAGACTTCTAAAACATTTACCAAATTTGTTGCAGCTTGTTTTAATACGACTTTAAGTTCATTGTACAAACTTGTATAACTAACTAATGTCTAATAATTAGCATTACAAAAATAATGAAAGTGGAAAGGAATTGTTTTCACTGCAAGTGTACTACATACTTCTGCATAATCAGAAAGTCATTAGTCATTAATGTAATTATGTTACTAAAATCTTGTCTTTGGAAATAAACCAACAATAACATTACTAAAAAATATATTTCTTGCTTTCATTTTTCTTCACCTCGGGAAAAAGATAGGAGGCAGTATATTGATCAAAAGCTAATTCGATCAACCTTGTCCTTTAATTGGCTAACATCTGCTCAAATCATTTGTTGGTTTTTCTCAAGTTCATCAATGGCTTTGGAGTTTGTGCAATCCGATAAGGGTGTCGTTAAAATAACTTTATTGTTTTTTCTGTTTTTTTATATAAAAAAAAGATTCTATGAGTATATATTAAATATGAATGGAATCAATATGAAATCATTTAATTAAGTATCTCTTTTTTACATTCTAGTTGGATGTTAGAGACTCATAAGCCTTACGTGAAAATTCTTAACAAAAACAAATTATTAGTGAAGAAAATATGGGGATCAATAAACAAAACAGCAAATCCTTCATTGATGAGAAAAAAGAGTACGTCATATTTAAATTAAAAACTACATCGACTATCATATTTTAACCTTCTATTTTAATACGACAACCAATCTTCTCTTACAATTCTTCTACCAGATTTTTGCAATGTTCAATGAACTTGTAGACTTTGACCGGAGTATTGAGCGGATGCCTTACTACATCAATCTCTCTTAGATGCTTTCAAATTTTTATGACTGCTTGGTTAGCTAGCATTGCCAACTTTGAAAAGCAGACTTTCCAATACTTGCCTTTATCCTCCAACTCTTTATAGATCTCTTGATTCTTCAACTGACCAACCAACATCATAAAACGATCCTCCCAATATATGGTTTCATCCTTTAAGTCATTGTAGATCTTTTCTTGATAATCAATGTAATTCTTCAACTCACTAGAAGTCTCCATCTTTGTTCTTAGTGCCTCTTGATGTTTTGAGAATAGTTCTTCAATTTCTTCTTTGTGTTGCCTCTCATTTTTTACTTAACTCTCGTACTCAACTACCATCTCTTTAAGTTTTTTCTTTAAATCTTCAAACTCCTTTTTTACATTTCTCTCAGAGCTTACTGATTTTGTCCACAATTGTTTCCACATATAGGTTTCTTCAATAGCTTCATTCCTTTCTTGCTTTCACACATCTAATTCTTCATTTGCACCTCTCAAACAATCTTGTATGTCAAGTTTATTTTCCTCTTCAATTTTCAACTTCTTGTTGCTTCTCTCAATAAACCGATTTTTTCAGGTGTTTTCTTATTGTAAGTTCTCATTCTATTGGGAGACTTTTTCGAACTTCGCTTGTAGCTCTTTTTTCTCATCTTCAGATTTTAACAATGATGCTTTGAGTTCTTCTATTTCTTCATTTGTAACAAGGGTAGGTTCAGGTATTTATTAATCACTCGAGGGTGTACTGTGGAAAGGCAACTTGATTTCTTGGACTATTTTCTTTACCCATTATTGATAGGGTTCTTTTGTGCTGCATCATCTACATCTAAGTACTCTCCTTTTTCTAATGATCATTTCCCAAGCTCGACTTTCCTTCGCAGCATTGGTGGGTCTACTATACCCGTATTGTGCAAAATTAAAGCTTCTAGCGACTTATCATTTGGTTTCTCTAACATAGGATAGCCAAGCTGTCTTAGAGCTACCGTCGGATTGTAATTAGTACATCATTTGGTTCCCACGAGAGGTACATTTAAAAAATATATGCATTGGCATATTACTTCTATCCACCCTTTGTTCTCTATGAGCCCATTCACAATTACTTTTAACTCCAACATCATACCCTTTCTTGAACATGTGAGACATAAACCAAGTATACAACACTGGAAGACAACACAAAATTATTCCCCGTGTCTTCTCGTGTCACACATGCCAATAGTAGTATACATTAGCAAGAACCGCAGGAACCAGATTTTGTTTACTTTTGTTAAAAACCAAGAAGACGTTGATGGCAACAAAATCTACAAAAATGTCAAGGTTTGGGAATAAAATAATATCATAGATCATGAGAGCCAAAACATCTATAAAACTACCCCATTCTTTTTTAACGGCTAAATCTTGTGTCTTTTGCTCTAGATATTTTCTTGGAAAACCACGAATAGCTCATTTTTCCTCTTTTTTTACTTGTTAACTCTCTTATGTCAATTTTCAACACCTCAACAATTTGTGCTCAGATTTGGGGGTTGTCTAGCATATCAATAAGGATTTTCTTTCTCTAAGGAGTAACCCAATATTCGTTTGAATTCTTCCAATGTTGGGGCCAACTAAAAGTTTTGAAAGGTGAAACATCTTAAAAGAGGATCGTAATACTGAGCTAGTGTCATGAGGGCCTCTATTTTCACATTTACTTCCAAAAGGTTTAGGATCTTCCCATATTTATTAAATAAACTCTCACGTTGTATGGTTTTCATTTGATTGTTGATGTCCCTTAAACTTTTCAAATCAGGTTGCTTGAACTTTAAACGTAAATTTTTTCTTTTTTCCGATCCCATTATCCACTGAATTGAACACGTGACTAAGGTCCTTTTGATTCCCCAACAATCCTAAAAATTGATGCAAAATGCCATTATATTTTATTTTTCATTTAGAGAAAGAAAAATATCTTGAGATATGAATGCAACTACATAGAATTATTGTTGTGAATACATATATATATAAAGCTTTGAATGAATGTATGAGGTATTTTTTGTGTCGCTTATATGGATATTCTTATAATGAAAGAGTCTATTGGCTTATGTAGTGAAGCTCTCACAAGGGTGGTTCTATGGTTCTAAACGTGGTTCCTAGAGCCAATAATCCTATTTTAGAATATTGTCAACAACAATAGGTAAACTATTTAGAGTGACAATACCCTCAACAGGATCAAACTCTAGGGGAGATATTGATGATAACCAAACAGAATGTACATCCAGAAAGCTACCACTACACAACCTCGAAACTAAACCCGGGTATAAGGTTTCACTAATAAGTGTGTGTCTTAGTAAAAGTGTAGGGTTTGGAATAAACATAATTCAATAGCTTCATAATGCTAATAAAACATATTCACATATACAAAAAAAAACATAACAAAATGATCTACTAGCTTAAAAGAATATTATACTAACAACTAATACTTAAGAAATAATAAACACATAAAGTAAAAGAAAATGAAAAACAAACAAATATAGAAAAAGTTAAAAATTCGACACAATTAGTTATGCTAGGCTTGACTCTCTAAGGGTCGCCAATGGTGTCGTCAGCTGTCGCGACCTAAATTTTTAAGTGTTTCTAGAAATTCAATGAAGTCGCCACCAAAGTTTATTTCAAAATAAGGAAAATATTGAAAAACCCTTAAAAATAAAAATAAAAAATGGTCTTTAAAACCAAAATTTGAGTTCGGGAGTCGATTATGCGTAGGGAAGATCTTAGCATCCTAATACATTCATTAAAATATGATTCCCTATAATTAATTGTGCAAAACAAAATATTAACTTAAATATATTTATTTTTCCTTATTATTAAATATGAATATCAATTGTTTTGAATGTGATTTTGAAATAAATGTGCGCTTAAGAAAGAGAGGAAAAAAGAGAAATTTTTTATTAATGTGCTTGACTGAGTGTGATCTTGGTCCTACATATCTCTTGGTGCGATGGAGAAATAAAAACTACGTAGTTCTTGGTAGAAAATGCAGATGTGTTGATTGTTTTTTAAAGGAAGTTTATTTTGTTGTTGAAAAAAAATGTTTTGACGAAAGAAAATTAATTTGTTTGATTTGAATAAGTATTTTGAAATACGAGTTTTAGAACTATCAAGCTATACAACTTGAATCTCAAAAACTCAAGGAGTAAAAAGATGTCTCATCTAGTTAATCATTTTAATAATATTTTATTATTTTGTTTGTAAAAATAAGCTTTAAAACCCTCAAGTTGTACAACTTGTATTATAATCGCTCAAAGATTAAAAATATATTTTATCTGATTAACCACTTAAAAATAATTTTTGTATAATTATTAATTTATTTGTGAAGATGACTTTAGAACTAGCAAGTTGTCACAACTTGCATCCTAGCAACTCAAATGTTAACAATTGTCACATCTAATTAACCTTTCAACATTTGATTATATTTTTGTTTTTGTTTTCTTTTTAAGAATTAAAATTTGACGTTGAATATTAATTAAGTTTAGATGATCATATAAAATAAAGACAAAAAAAAAATAATATCATTAAAAGAAATATATTGACCTGTAGCCTGATCTATTAAACAATAATATTTGATAATACTGTAACTGCCTGGCAATATTTAATAACACTACAACTGCACTGTAACTTCCTGGTAATATTTAATAACACTATAACTGTAATAATAGGTAAAGCAAAAGTTTTAAAAGTAAGTCGTGTTGCGCTAATATTTAATAATACTGCAGCTTCTTCCATAAAGAAAAAGGTTTGACAATCAAACACAAACACGCTGACGCTACTTTAAAAGGAAAAAAATGGGTTTGAAAAGAAAGAGAAACCAGTTGCGTTAGCTTCCTTCAAGAGAAGAAAAGAAAAAAAAGGTTTGAAAAAAAAAAACAAGCACTAACTTCCTTCAGAAAAAAAAAAGTGTTTGATAAAGAGAAACAACATAAATAAAACGAAGGTGGGAGATATGAGATAAATGTCGTAAGCTAGTAAAGGTGGAGATGTGGAGATTGAGGCTATGTGCAGACCTTGGAGACACTTGTATCAGTGGAGGTTCTCTTCTCCCATCCTCATCTAATTTCGGGTTTTTTATTTAATTTTGTTGATTGTGTTATTAAAATGGCTTTGGATTTTTCATGATTATCACTTGATTTAATGAATGAAGATAGTAGATTTTTTTAATATCTTTAACTTTACTCCTATGTGTTATGTTTCTTCCTTTTTTTATTTCAGAAACAAAAAAAAGCCCACTTTCTATGTTCTGATTTTTTGAAAAAGAAAAAAATAATAAAATTTCCCTCCTTCTATTTGATCTTTTGGCTCTCAATATATAGGCTACAAATCGGGTTTTTATATTGTGTTTGCACAAGTTGTGGAACTGTGTAGATATAGAAAAGGAAAAGGGTGGTTGAACTTTTTGTTTGTGTGCATTCTTGGTGAAAATTATAGCATTATTAGTAAAAAGGAGAAGAAAAAATGAGGTTGAAAAGAAGGAGGAGACGCTGCCTCCCTAGAGAAGAAAAATAAATAATGCAATTTTTGTTTTTGTTTTTGTTTTTGTTTCATTTTTGTGTCATGTAATGAGAACTAATTATTAATTCAAAATTTGTAAAATGATGATTTTTTTAGATTTTATAATAATACTTACAAAATATATAATTATATATTATTTTTTAAATCATTTTCAATTGATCAGACAAAATTGGAGTACTACATGTTGGTTCTTTCAATTGGTTCTTTCAATTAAAGTTTTGATGTTAACAAATGTATTTTATGACAATCATATTTTGACTTAGAAGAAGAATGAAAAATCAGATGACGTAACCAGAAACAAAAATCAGAGGATGACGTCACCAGAGAATGTCACCAGAAGATGACATCACCAGAAGATAAAATCAGAGGATGACGTCACCAATAGATGACATCATCAGAAGAAGAAATCAGAGGATGACGTCACCAGAAGATGACGTCAGCAGAAGATATCACAAGAAGATACAAATCAGAAGCAGAAGATGTCATTAGAAAATGATGTCACCAGAAGATACATCCAGAGGATACCAGAGCGCACATCTAGAGGATACTAGAGAAAACATCCAGAGGATGTCACCAGAGGGTACCATAAGATACCTCTAGAAAATACTAGAGGATATCATCAGAGGATATCACCAGAGGATATTATCAGGGAATATCATCAGAGGATATTGTCTGAGGATATCATAAGAGGATCTCATTAGAGACGAAAATCAGTAAAACAGAATCTAGCTAAAAGTATGCTCAAAACAGAATCTGAGATAAATGCTCAAAATATAATCGGAGAAAAAGACTCTAGAAATAGAATCTGGCTAAAAGTATGCTCAAAACAGAATCTGAGCAAAATGCTCAAAACAGAATCGGAGCAAAAGACTCCAGAAACAAAATCGGAGCAAAATACTCCAGAATATTCTCAAAACAGAATTAATCGAAATACACTCCATAAGTAAACCATCAGATCAAAGTGAAGCCCTAATTTCAACTATAAATTGAGGCTTAATGCTGAAGAATGAAGCATCGAAAAATAGAAGAACTCGAGCAAAAAGTTCCTAAGTATTCAAAGAGTTCAAAGGAGAGAACCACTTGCTTAAAAGATAAATATTTTCTAAGTGTTCTTTTCTTAAAGTGTGAAACAGATTGTCATCATAAATTTTCTAAAGCAAACACTCTAGTTCACTTTAAGCTTATTGTGAGTATCAACTTTTCATAAGTAATTACTCAGTTCTAATTTCGATCCCTTGTATAAAATCCTATAGTGTTGAAGTTTCTTCTAAAATATGGGGTTGTTAGAAAAAGACTTAACTTGTAGGTTTAAGGTTGTGAAGTTCCTCAAAAGTCTGGGGTTTTCATACTGTTTGAGAAGACTTGGCTAGTATAGTCAAGGTGTTGTTGTTCCTCAAAAGTCTGGGGTTGTCAGGCTATTTGGGAAGACTGGCTTGAAGGGTCAGTAGTGTTGTAATTCAAAGGAGTTTGAATTAGTGAAAAAGGCCTTCTGAAGGAAGGGACTGAAAGTAGCCTAGTTAAATGTGAACCAGGATAAATTGTTGTGTTCTTATGTTGTGATTATCCGCTGCTAAATCTGATTATTTATTCATCAAATAAATTGCATCAATTCAATAAAACAGCAAAAGAATTCAAGTTTTGCAAACACAATTCAACCCACCATTCTCGTGGTTACACCTTTACTACAAAACATATAAAGTTGGCTTAGGAGTTGGAGGGAAAGATTTAAGGAATTGGTGATAAGGTGGTCTCGAGTTCAATTCCTACCACCAACATAATACTACCAAATTAACACACTAATATTGGTCATTTAAAAAAATACAAAATTAATGTACTACTATATATTATTACATGAACAAATATTTACCCTGTAGTACCCTATGTGCAAAAAAAAAAGTTTGACACTTTGATGAAAGTTAGTTGAGGACGTGACTATCTTAGAAATTGGTTGAGTATGACACTCAACAATTAATTATTTGAAGTTACATAATTTTTCATATAGTAGTACATTAATTGTTCTTTTAACTTTAAAAATTTAGAATGATTTTTTTCAATACTATTTAGAACATTATAAAAAGATATTCCAGGAAAATTTAGAATTTTTTTAACTTTAAATGAATTAAATATGAATTTTTTAAATGTTGAAATATCAAGATAAAAATGATGAAAATATGGACTTATAAATTGAATTTGAGCTCATTTTTTGTGAAAAAACTTTTCATAATATCATAAAATGCAATGAAATAATATAAAAATGTACAAGACTACGAGTTACCAAAACTTTCTATACTATCTTGTCATGTGTCTAGGTTGATATTTTTCTTCACTTGATGACATTAAAAGGATCATTCTTTAGGATAATGAGATATCTCAATCACAAAGTAAATCACTAAATACAATCAATCACATTTAATTCACAATCAATCACTAAACTAAATAAAATCATTTTGAGCTCTACCTTGTTTTCACCATTTGGGAATCTCTCGGTCAGCAATTGTCTTTCCTTTGCATGTCCTTGAATTATTACCAAATTTCTCACATTTTTTACACTTCACTGTTGAATATGTTCTTAGCAATATGTTAGGAAGTTGTCTTGACTCATCATTAGTTTTGTTTCTTTATTTTTTGGGTATGCTGAATGCTATCCTCATAATAAGGCGTTTGATTGGATCATTGTCTAACAAAGGCCACAAATTAGGCCCATTTGTTGGCTTGATAATGTAAGCATAAGTAGCCATGTAAGCGGTTTTTCTAGTGCAAACATAACAGTAAGAAATTAGTATACATAATAGTAAAGTATATATAAAAACCAAGTAAATGTAATACTAAACTAACATTAAAAAATCAATAAACAGTAAATTACTTATAGTATGACGAAACAAAATCTTCTAGAGAAACATGGTTATGCCACGTCCAGGCAATTGCATGACAACAAGGAACACCAGTTAAGTCCCACTTTCTACTAGCACATTTCTTATGGCCTAAATGGACCTCAAATGTGTCAGGTTCATTAGACACATCAAACCTCATTTGAAGATCATCACCCATCCAATGTGCACTCTATCCTTTAGCAAGTCTCTTAGCCTTTTCTAACAACTGTTGTATATTAGGACATATGGCACCTGTATACTTGGTCATAAGGTCTCTTTGCGAAACAATCCTTATTGAAATGTACCTCATTAAATCTTCAAGCAATGTAATTATAGGTTTGCCTCTATGCTCCAAGATTGCTCTGTTGAATGCTTCACACATATTGTTTACTTGTAGGTCACATTGTATATTGGTACTATATGCAAATCTAGTCCAAGTTCCATGTAGAAGCTTCATCATATCTACCCAAGCAGCCTCATTCATTTCCTTCATTCTTTGCACAGCTCTTTGCCAAGCTGGCACTATTATGGCTCTCACTTCCAACCATATAATTTCTTTCATTTTAGCTCAAACGTATTTCTTCTTCTAGTTTTCATAAATATTCTTCACACATAACCTATGCAAAATAATATATTAACTAAGTTGATTTAGTATACCTTTTGTTCATCTAAAATGAAGGCCTTTTACTTCTGTTGTATATTATCTAAATCTTGTAAGAACAAGTCCGGAAACCACTGCCACAAATCTCTTGTTTTTGCCTCTACCATGACGTATGCAATAAGTATCATTTGATTATTCTCATATTTACCCACTGCTACCATGAGTTGACCACCATACTCACCCTTTAAGAAACATGCATCCAATCCAATTAAGAGCCTACATGTATAAGCAAATGATGTCTTACATGCCTCAATGCAAACATATATCCTTTCAAATATGGAGACGTCATTCCCATCAACACATTGGATGATAACTGTTTGTTTGGATTTGATCTCCTTAATGCCTCTGCATAACTTCATAATTGTGAATATTGTTCATTAGTAGCTACTTGTATCATTTCAGTTGTTCTTCTTTTTTTCCCTCTATGATTGGTCACGTGTCAATTTAACACCCCATATTTTAACCCCGTCAACATTTAAACCTCTTATTTTCATTTTAGGTGTATGGCTTACAATATCTATGGACTTCTTTGTCAAATCATTCAGTCTTGGTTTGCCTATTTTTAGGTGTCCTAATAAAATGTGTGATCTGAATGTGCAAACACGAGAAGGGGGGTTGAATTGTGTTTGACTTAACTTGAATACTTTTCCAGTTTTAATACTTTTAAAAAAAAACTTAATGTATGATTAAAAACAGAGTTAGCAGTGGATAAAATTAAAAATGAAACTCACAATTTTTATACTGGTTCACCGTTAATGAGGCTACGTCCACTCCCTTCACCTTGAAGGATTTCACTAATTCAAACCTTGAATTACAACCTTGCTACTGACCCTCCAAGTCAGTCTTCTCAAACAGTCTAACAATCCTAGACTTCTTTGAGGAATGCAGCTCCTGTCTTCAGCCAATCTGACAATCCCAGATTGTAGAAGAAATCACAACACTATAAATCTAATTGCCAAGTAACTTGTTACCCCTTCTGACTCCCTCAGATTGTAGACTCTACTTCAACAACTTAGATTTAACACACAACACTATGAATCTAATTGCCAAGTAACCTGCTACCCCTTCTGACTCCCTCAGATTGTAGACTCTACTTCAACAACTTAGATTTCACACAGTGGAAAGAAAATAACAAGAGTACTTGCTTCTTGAAAGCTGGAACTCACAATTGATTTCTATGAAAATTTGGGTGTTTGCTTTGGAAGTGTATGACTCTTTTGTGATTTTCGATGCTTGAGTATTCTGCCTTGAGCCTCCTTTTATAGATGCAGATTTGGGCCTCTCGCAATGCTTAAATTCGAGCTGAATCTTGCTGGATTCTCTGTAAAAATAACTTGACCAATTGGGCTTCATATAAATAAAAAACATATCTTCAGATTTCCTTTCAAAATAACTGGCCAATTAAATCTGTTGGTTCCTTCCCGCCACAGCTCCTGAATTCCACAACACCTCACTTTATTTTTGTAATAAATCTTTTTAATCCTTTGATCCAAATAAATTAAATTCTCCACCGTATAAATTTCCTGATTAAATCTGGACCATTGGATCTTCATACGCTAGTCCACATCTGGACCATACTGATTGTTATGCTGTGATCCTCTGATTTCGGCCTTCCCTGGACCACACTTTCCTGACCCTCTGATCTCCTGATTTCGGCCATCTTGGATGCGCACCTGATATGCTATAATCCTCTGAATTCGGCCTTTGCTGGACTATACATTATGTCCCTCTGATTTCAGCCAACACTGGGCCATGGTCTGATTTTCTGATCTGGACCATCACTGGACCAAATAATTAATTCTAAACCACTGATCTGGAAATCTTCCCTCTGATCTGGACTAATTCTGGACTTCGGTCTGGATTAAATTGAAATTAAATCTGGACAATAAATATTTCAGTCTGGGCATTTTACCTTTGATTTTAGATCAGGTCTGGATCATTCTGGAAATCATTTCTTCTTGTCTTGACTTAGTTTCATGCCCTGAATCATGCTCTCTTATTGTCTGGGTCAAATCTGGATTGATTCTCTTGTTCTGGACTCATAAACTTAGCTTCTGGTTAAGTCTGGAACAAGTCTGGGCTGTTTTAATTTCTTACTGCCAGGCCATCTTCTGGTCAGAATAACTTCTGGAATAAATCTGATATTTAATTCCTCTTGGTCTGGATCAACTCTCCTTCTGGCAGGCTTTCCTCTAGTATGATCCATGTTTCCTTCTGATTTTCCTTCCTTCTGATATGGGCCAGCAAAGATATCTTCTGGTGATGTTTTTGACATCCTGGAGTATCTTCTGGTAATTCCAGAATTCATTTCTGGAATCCTTTGATCTTCTGCTTTTGATTTCTTCAGTTTCTAGTGGCATTTAAATTAATAATTCAAGATGCAAAATAAGATTACATTGAGTGCTTTTGTAAACATCAAAATCCTAAGTACTTAGAACCAACTTGGTTCCAACATGATCTTTGGTGAAACTTACAATTTGCCAATATTATGATGCAACCCTCTTACTGAACATTAAATGAAAAGGCATGCATTCTCACAATTTACCACTATCCTCGTCCTATCATTTTTCTTCTAATACAAATTTTTCTTTCTCTCTATAGCATATTATTTTACAACATCTTTTACACTAGTTTTTGTGTTAAACTTCATTCCCAACTCAAACTTTACCCCCTCATCCCCTTAAGGCATCTTAAAGTTTGGAAACTTTTTCATCAAGTCATCATCCTCATTGAAGGTGCAAACACGAGAAAGGGGGTTGAATTATAATTGTCAAACTTGATTACTTTTGCTGTTTTGTTGAATGTTAATGTGAATTATTCCATAGATAACTAAATAGATTCAGCAGCAGATAATAATAACATAATCACACAGCAATTTATACTGGTTCACTATTAACTAGGCTACGTCCAGTCCCTTCCTCCAGAAGGCATTTTCACTAATTCAAACTCCTTTGAATTACAACACCACTGACCCTACAAGCCAGTCTTCCCAAACAGCCTGACAACCCCATACTTTTGAGGAACAACAACACCTTGTCTATACCAGCCAAATCTTCTCAAACAGCCTGACAACCCCGAACTTTTGAGGAATGATAACAACACCTTGACTCTACAAGTCAAGTCTTCTCCTACCAATCTGACAACCCCATATTGAACAAGGAATCTACACTACTATCGGGTTATATAATAAAGGTTTGGAACTTTGCAACGTTGCTTCTGGAAAGCTGTTTGTTGCACTGATTCTTGCACTCTTTTGTTGCTTATGGAAAGCTGATTGCTACACTTATTCTTGCACTCTTTTGTTGCTTCAGGAAAGCTGATTATTGCACTGAATTTCTCTCTCAAAATCACTTAGAAAATATTGCTCTTGCACATTTGCGTTTCTCTATTTTGAACTCTCAGATAATGTTGAATTTAAGCTTGAGTTCTCGTGGTTTTCGATTCTCTAATCTTCAGCATTAAGTCTCTATTTATAGTTGAACTTTAGGACTTCACTGATGCTTTACTTCTGGAGTGTATTTCGATTAATCTGTTTTGAGAATATTCTGGAGTAGTTTGCTCAGATTCTGTTTTGAGTCTTTTGCTCACTAATGCTTTACTTCTGGAATGTATTTCGATTAATCTATTTTGAGCATTTTGCTCCGCTTCTGTTTTGAGCATACTCTTAGCTAGATTCTGATTCTCGAGTTTTTTGCTCCAATTCTGTTTTGAGCATTTTTCTCAGATTCTGTTTTGAGCATATTTTTAGCTAGATTATGTTTCTCGAGTCTTTTGCTCCAATTCTATTTTGAGCATTTTTGTCTGACAGATTCCTCTGATGATATCCTCTGGTGACGTCATCCTTTGATTTCTGCTTCTGGTGACGTCATCTTTTGGTGACATTCTCTAGTGACATCATCCTCTGATTTCTGCTTCTGGTGACATCCTCTGGTGACGTCATCCTCTGATTTCTGCTTCTGGTAACGTCATCCTCTGGTGACATTTTTCATTCTTATTCAAATTCAAATATGTTATTTTCATAAAATACATTTGTTAACATCAAAACTTTAATTGCAAGAACCAACTTGGTTCCAACAATCACTATTTGGAGATGTTTCAAGTTGATTAGAATCATCAATATCATCTTCACAGTCTGCTACTTTTTCAGAATCCTGGTCAAATGAAAGAAGTACATTAGTCCAATGGATATCATCTTCACTTTCATAAAAACTTTCATCATCTTAAGTACTCCAAACATAGTCACAATATTCATCCTCTTCAACTACACGTTCACCTTCTTCAACTACAGTTTCAATTGCTTCAACAATAAGGTCAATATCATCTTCTTCAACAACAATTTTAGTCTCTTCAACAACAAGGTTAACATCCGTTTCTTCAACAAAGGGGTCAGTATCAGATTCAATTTTACTTTCAATTTCAAATTCATCAACATCAATCACTACTTCATCTTCAACAGTATGTCTTTTCCCAATGTTGTTATTCTCAACAACAACATGAGTGCCAATAAGACGCTCCACAAACACTTCTACAACTTTAAACCCTTTCACATCCCCAAGAAAATTGTATAACATCAACATCACAATTCAAAGGCCTCAAACAACGAGTAAATGACAACTTTAGATGTCTATACTATACACATCTACATTTACTATACCTCAAACTTTTAATAAGTTTTCCAAAATCAAAATACAAGCATTTAACTATTTAACCAATATTTATCATTTAAAAACAAATCAAACCCTTCTTGGACACAAATGGTAAACAAACAAAACCATTCATCACAACTTTTAAGATGCATTTAAAAACAATGCCTCATTTTGATAGAAATGATAAACAAGCAGACCCATTAAGAGGAAAAAAACAATGGGTGATATGGGTTTCTTAAGGTAAACAAACAAATCCATCATGAAAAAAGCCCATTAAAAAGCATATCTAGAAACATATTTATCATCTTCTTTTGTCCATGATGACAATAATGGGTCGCACATGTTTTTGAATTATCTATTACTACTAGGGTTCACGATTCCTTTCTCCTTAGCTCTTGAATCCATGACATATAGCATGATCCACATTCAACCACGACGAATCATGTAGAAACGAGAAAAGCTTTGGTTCTTCATATCTAGTGTTTTCTTTCGCGATTCTTCCTCTTCTCTTCAACTCTTCTTCATCTCATTCGCGATTTTGTTCTAAATATAAGAGTTTTTTAGTTTATAACCTTTTTTTTTTCATTTTTGATTTTGATTTTGTGTTTTTTAATCAAACATAATGATTTTTAATTTATATAATATTTTTCAAATTAAAAGAATATTTCAAAAACAATCAACTTAATGATATGACTTCCATAATATAATGTCCACATCAGTCTCATAAATTGTCGTCGTTAAAATTGGATGAAAAATCTATGAGTAGGCAAAATATAGAATTTAAAAATAAAAGGAAACCAACTACAAAAAAAAATTAAAGATACTAAGAGCCTGTTTGAAACACTTTTGTATTTTAGTTTTAAAAATTGTTTTATAAATTTGATTTTTAAAATTATTTTTAAGAATATAATTAAAGAAAAAATTTGTTTGAGATACTTGTTTTTAAAAACAGTTTTAGAGATGAGAAAAAGAGAAAACCTATTTGATAATCTAATTTTTTAAAACAGATTTTGAATAGAGAATTAAAAAAATTATTTGGTAATACAATTTTCAAAATCTGTTTTTTTTTATATGAAATAATAAAAGTAAAAAGATAGAAAAATTCAACTAATAACATTTAAATACAAGTAAAATATTTTAGTATAATTAATAAATATAATTTTATTAAAAGATTTTAATAAATACTTGTCCATTATTGTTCACTTCCTTAATTTTTTATAAAATAAGATTAATTGCAAGTGAATAGAGTTTCGAATCCAATTGTCATATAAAAATATATTATTGGATCACTATTTTTAAAATTCAATTGAAGAAAAAGGTATATAAAAATTTAGCATAGATATTATCCACCAAGAACATAAAAATTAAGTCGAACCAACACAAATATTTAGGAAATATCCACCAACATTATATATAATAAAATCTAAAAGATAGTAATTTGTGCAACTAATTGTGATGGTGTACCCACATCCTATCTCTAATATGATTCCTACTCATTGTCGTTTCAATCGCACCTTCATCAGATAACCTAGTTAATTTATCGTTGGAGCTTTTTCCTTCTATGCTTGAACATTCATTCACCCTCTCAAGTTCCATAGGATCCATTGCTTCCCATATGTTGAATAATTCATATGGTAAATTTCACTTACGTATGTAGTTACGAATAGTACAACAAGCTATCACTATAAGTCTTTGTCTGAAGGGTTTATAAGGAGGCATCAACTTCAAAATAGGAAATCTATTTTTCAACACCCCAAAACAACATTCAATTTTCATCCGTAGAGATGAGTGTCTGTAGTTAAATAACTCTTCGGGACTCTTAGGTTGTCTACCTTGGCCTCTATATTCTTGGGCATGATATCTTTCACCCCTATAAGGAGGAAGCAAACCTCTAGTATATGGATACCCAGAATCAACGAGATAAAATGAACCTTCATAAAAAAATATGTTAGCTATACTAGTTAAATTCATCAATATATTGTAATTTTATTATGATATTATGATTTACCTCTAGGTGGCCTAGGAAATCCTGCATTTGGATTTGTAATTGCATCCAAAAAGACTTTTGAATCATGTGCACTTCCTTCTAGGGATGGGAATAGGCTAGGCCGTCCGTCAGAGGCCTATGGCCTGGCCTACTTATGGTCTGACCTGTTTAATAAGAAGGCTAGGCTTAAGCTATTTTTAAAGCCTATTTATTTAAATAGGTCAAGTTCAGGCTTATATAAAAGCCTATTAGGCCTGACAGGCCGGCCTACATATATATTATTTATTAATGTTATTTTTTATTATTATTTATTAATATTATTGTTTCCTATTTTAAAATATATATATATATATATATATTATTTATTAATGTTATTTATTAATATTATTTTTTCCTATTTTAAAGCCTATCAATTAGGCTATTTTAATATTATTTTATTATATTAGATTTGATTATAATTTTATTAGTTTTCCTTATATAAAATTGTATAATTTAGCCTATTTAAAAATATATAAAATATAACATTTAAATGTTTTAATGTGAATAAGGCTTTTAAATAGGCTTTCAAGCCAGACCAGATTTTTAAAAAGGTCAGGCCAGACAAAAAAAAAGCCTTTGATAGGCCGTAGGTCAGGCTTAGGCCTTTCAAAGCCTGGTCTGATCTGGCCTATTCCCACCCCTACTTCGTTCCCACCCAGAATATACATATGTAAACATCATGTTGAAATCACAAGCACACATGACATTTTGCGTGATTGTTGTCTTTCTACCTCTACATGAAATTTGTTTCTCTACGGGAACCCATGCACTTATATGTGTACCATCTATTGCACCTATGCAATTCTATAAAGCATAACACAAACAAATAAAATCAGAACAAAATAATAAAGATAAGTGAACCAAACTCAAATAGTTTTGATAATATGATATGCATACCTTGAACCAAGGATATTATTTTGAATTATTCTTAATTCTTTCAAGCAACTCTATAAACTTTTGTTTTATGAGTTCTTTCCCCAATTGACACACTGCCCTTAATACTTCCTTGAAATTGCGTGAGATTGTTTCTGTGGATTGCTGAAAGCGGTTTGAAGCGACTCTATGACGAACATTATAACCAATTATGAATAAAAAAGTGGCAACCTTCTCTTCGACAAGTACATCTCTTGAGTCACATAGATAGTTCTTCCCTCTTAACTCATTACAAAAATTAAGAAACATTCCTTCTTCATCCGAAATAAATCAAAACAACTTGTTTCAGATCTATTTAATACTTCAACAACAAATTCACGACCAGATAGTGAAGATGTTAGAACCTTTCCTTTATTAAATAATTTATGATGATAGTCATAAATCACAATACTAGTAAGAAATTCTACAAAATCATCATCGCTTTCATCAAAAGTAGAATCATCACTTGTATCAACATCAAATCTGGTTACAACCTGTCATACAATTTCATAACAACTTTAAGAACAAAATGAACCATAAAAGGTTTGATAACATAACAAAACAATTCAAAACAACTCATAAAAAAACACATACAATTGTTCAGCAAATAGAAATAAGTACGCAACCATAAAGATCATAAACAAAGTACTATGAGAAGCATATCCAATCACTATCACCACATATCCAAGTAAAGTGTTATCCTTAAAGTCTAAGTACCCATCAACGTTTCCTATATTTAGACATTGCGATAAACATTTCCTTCCAATCAGGATCCTTAATCAAATGATACACGCAAGGTAGCCTCCACACTCCTATCCCTACTCTTATCGTTACTCTTATCACTGTTATACTTCTCTGCTCTTGCCAAAGATGCGTGAGCCTATGCTGCAAGCGCATGTCCCATTTGTTGTGAAGTTGACTCTTTTTTGGATATTACATGTACTTTTTGTTTTCCACTTCGTGAGACGCGCTCCATTGCTTGTATATCATCGTCGGAATCATCTTTATCAACATATACATGACTTGCACTTCCAATGTTAAGGTATTGATTATCAAGCTCATTTTCTTCATCAGTATTTGATGGGTCTTGTGTAGATGAATGGTGAAGTACTCCAGTAGCATTATTTTTGTTGAATATGATTTCCAACAACTTATAATGGTCACATCCTTTCTTTTGAAATTGAGAAGCTTTCTCATGTACCTAAAACAAAAAAAAAGCATGTCATCAATTATGAGAAAATTTAAATAGTGAGGTAAAAATAGAACATAAAATATTGCAATTTAAATTTCATGAAACATAAAATAGAAGCACTTCAGTTGCACTTCCAGAAAATGGAAGCATTATGAGAAGCGTGACAGGAATACCAACTGCTAAAATTACTGATAAAATATGGTTAATCTTCCAAGCACTTGGTGATATTGCCTATTCATATCCATACTCGATGCTTTTTCTTGAAATACAAGGTACCTTAAACATTTTCATATTAAAATTATATGAATAAAGGGTGATTGATATAAGGAAGAAAGTATATATATATATATATATTTTATTTTAAATCTGAAACAACCTATGTGATTTGGATATGCAGCTTTTGGAAATGCTACACCAAAAAATCTCTTGACAGGGTTTGGTTTTTATGAGCCATATTGGCTTGTTGACGTTGCCAGTGTTTGCATTGTCATTCATTTGGTTGGAGGATATCAAGTACTAGTCTTCTTACCAATCAAATTTCACTTATTATTAATACATTTGCTTCATCTATATGATTTTCTCATGTTACACATTATTAATCTATATATATGATTTTCTCAACAGTTATACAGTCAACCAATATATAACACTGCTGATAAATGGATTGCAAAAAAATTCCCAGACAATGGCTTTGTGAATGACTTCCACAAAGTGAAACTTCCTCTATTACTTGCTTTTCACATCAACTTTTTCAGATTCTGTTTCGGAACAACCTATGTGATTTCAACCACAGGACTAGTAATTCTATTTCCTTACTTCAACCAAGTTCTTGGAGTGTTACTCTATTTTTGTTTTCCTCATGCATCTATCCTCTAAGAAGAATGTGAAATTAGATTTATCCTAACTTTAATCAGCTTGGCAGCTTGTCAATCAGCTTCTAGTTAGTTAGTTCATAACTAACTAGAACAAGGGCTGCAGAATTAAGCTTTTAAGGGGTACGATGTAAGATACTTGTGATGTTTTTAAGTTTTTATGGGGTAAGATGTTAGATTACTTTGATACTTGTTTGTTTCTACTTCAAAGTGTTTCTACTTCATTAGGAATTGTGATTCAATATAAAACAATTCATTAGAACAATATTCAACAAAGATATGAAAGTTACAAGAGAGGAAATACAAATGAAAAGCACTGAAACAATCTTCATAGAGGTTACCATGTGAGCTCTCACATCATGTTAGAAAATATGACATCCATAAAAGAAGAAGAGAAAAAAAAATCTAATTGTGTAGTGTATTGTAATGATAAATTAATACAAAATAAGAATATGTCAATTCAAGATATTACATCAAACTTTCGAAAACGTGGAAAGATGGTTAAAGGAACTTCGGGATCACACATATGCCAATATTGTAATTATGCTTGTGGGGAACAAAGCTGATCTTCGTCACCTGCGTGATGTGTCCACTGACGATGCTAAGGCATTTGCTGAAAGAGAAAATACGTTTTTTATGGAAACGTCTATGCTCGAGTATTTAAATGTCGACAATTCTTTCACATAAGTTCTTACTCAAATATATCAAGTTGTTAGTAGGAAGACTCTTGAGATCGGAGATGACCCTGCTACCTTGCCCAAAGGACAGACAATCAATGTTGGCAGTAGAGATGATGTTTCAACTGTTAAAAAGGTTGGATGTTGCTCGACATAGTTTGAGTGATAATAGAAACAAAATGAAAGTCTTCACAACAAACAGTATATCTATCTGTGAATGATTCAACCATTCCTCAGTATTTAGGGATCCATGTGAAATGTTTTAATACCTAAGTTTTCTTTTTTGTATTTTTTCCCACATGTTTTGTCGAGTTTACCTTTAGATGTAAGAAAGTACACTGTATTGAATGAAAGGGGTATCCTATTACTAGATTGTTCAAAAGTTACAATACTTGTCATTCTTCCTCTAATTTTCCTTTCCACCAGAAAAGGAAAAGTTCTTTTGATAGAGACCGACTATTGTTCAATCCTGAATTTGTAATGTGCATATACTACTTAATGTTGTTCTGATGTAAAACTATCAACTTAATCTTGATAACGTTTTTGTTATTGGCGTAGAAGCTCCTCATTGCAAATTAAAAAACTCATGTAGACGCTTGTTTAATTAATATAGTGCTCAACACAGAAGAAGAGGATTGTTTGTCAAAAATAAAAAAGAGGATTGCAAGCTTTAAGCACTAATACTTTTGAGTGAAGGCATTTCCTAACGTCTGACACTAATATGTTGATTACAATAAATTAATTCATTTTTTCAAAATATTACGATGTGTGAGTGTCAATGTCGTGTCCCTATTTCATAGATTGCAAACAGTTGCAGAACACGTAATCACTCCACTCCTTTTTTCAGTTATAATATAATACTTGTCCTACCATTTATTAATTTCTAAATATAAATATCTTGACAAACATTTTTCTTCCAAAGAAGCAAGTAGAACTAGTGACTCTAATGAGTTGTCTAGAAACACACAAACCAAAGAGTTGGAATGGCCAAGAATAGAAAAGCAACATGATCAACACATATATTCACTACCACTACATAAATGTACCTCCACAAAAGCTCAATCACTCTGTAAAAGATGCTGAATATCCCAAACCAAAAATGAGCACAAATGGGAAGGCTCGCCATCAATTTTGAATATGAAGTTTCTATGCATATGTTTGGATGGGCAGTGAAGAGCACGTGGCTCTGTGATTTTGTAGAAGCTACAAAATGCAACTTTTGCCAAAATTATAGTGACTCACAGTGATTTTGTCAATATCACCACCATCCAAAAATGCATAGAATCCATTTCCTCGTAACTTATCCTCAATACTAGAAGAATAGAAGCTATAAGTATGCTAGTGGCACCAATTGTGATTAAACAAGCCTAATCAAATCAGTGAGCATTAATTATTAGATAGTACCTGAAGATAATTTCGCCAGCCCTTTTCGCTTGCAGTAACAGTGTTGGTGTCTGCATTCCACCCAAATCCAGTGTTTATGTAAAAGTGAATAGAACTCACGATACATGGATCGTAGCCGATGCATTTTTGCCTTTAGTTTATCCATTTTAAAAGAACGATTAGTCATAGAATTCAGCCAAGTAGTCATTGAGTTCCATGTTCTAACATGAAATACACCATTTGGCATATTTCCTTTTGTAACTTCATCAACCATAATATCAATAAAAGCTTTAGTTACAAAGTCAGGCCGAAGCTTTGACTCAAGACTATCAACATTAGTTGTCATCTATAAAAAAATAAGCAAACTCATGATCATAAAAAAGAAATGTTCAACTATAAAACAAAAAGGTTAAAGAATTAAATAAAAAATTGCAATTGATTCATAAAGAGAAAATGTGGTAGAATAAACACTAGTAATATTCCTCATTAGTATTTCAAGAGCACTATATGAAAATGAAGAACTTAATAAGAAAAACCAAAGAACAATTGAGAAACACACAATTCAGTCACTCAATTAATGAGTTGATAAAAAATTTCATAATCTACAACTTTCTGTATTAAGATAATGGATAAGAACCAACCAAACTCATGATCCCAACTTTTCTTGACCAATTTTTCACTTAGTAAGTAGCTAGGTTACCTGTCCAGCAGAGGCAAGTGCGGCAGCGGGTGCAGGCGCAACAACAGGCGCATCATGTGTGACGGAAGAGGAGGAAGTCGTAAGGAATTGCGAACGAAAGCTTGAATTCTTCATGCTTTTTCAAATTCTCCAACCTATTTAGTAAACTATATGTATCTAAGTTATTTTGAAAACGGGAAAGAAAGCGGCGACAGGTATTTGCAACTGCCGTTGCCGCCGCCTTATTTCGTGGTCACAAATGTTTGCAGCAAAAATTATGTAACAAGAATACTTGTACTGTTTTAGGTACTGTTTTAAATTTTCAGAAATTAAAAAGAAAAATGAAAAATGAAAAAAAAAACACATTAACAAAGATGATTTCGTAAACACCAAATAAGTAAGGAAATCAAAGAAATCAACGTACGAAACCAACTTAATTCGAAAAATAAAATTCAATTTAAAACCCAAATTCAAAAAAACCATATACAAAGGAGAGAAAAAGAAAAACTAACCAAATAAATTATCAGAGAGAGAATGGAGAACACAACAATGGTCAAGAAGAGGGAATGAGGTGGATGAACTTGATCAAATCGCGAGTTAGAGTTGGAATCGTAATCTAGGGTTCACCATTTTAGCACGACTCCATCGTCGCGTTTCTGTGTGTTTTTGCTTTTGAGGGAGAGATAATGAGGATTTTTATTTATTTGGCTAAATAGCATCCGTGGTGCCTTAACTTAATTTCAGTTAACGTTTTAGTTCTTTATCTTTTTTTTTTTTCCCGATTTGGTCATTTATTTTAATTTTAAGTAACATTTGATCCTTTATGTTTTAAAATGTCAGCAATGTTATCCTTCTTTTTTACAAAAATTCAAAAAATACATCAAAATTTTCAACCAAAACCCATAAATTTATATGTATTCTTCAATATAATACAAATTTCATCAAATTCGAAACTCAAATATTCAAATAAACTCATATTTCTATTTCTAACAATATCAAATAAAGAATGAAATTTTTTATGGGTTTATTTGAAGATTTGAGTTACGAATTTGATGAAATTTGTATTATATTAAAGAATATAATTAATTTTATGGGTTTTGGTTGAAAATTTTGATGAGTTTTTGAATTTTTGTAAAAAAAAAACGATAATATTGTTGACATTTTAAAACATAAAGGATCAAATTGTTACTTAAAATTAAAATAAAGGACCAAATCGAAAAAAGAAAAGATAAAGGACTAAAACGTTAACTGAAATTAAGTTAAGGGACCATAGATGCTATTTAGCCTATTTATTTTATAAGTTCAACATAATTATAATTATGTCATTAATGAAAAGTAACTTCTCCGTGTTTTTTTTTTTTTAAATTTAAAACTGAAAACTGAAAAACAAAATAGTGTTTAGATGTTTTACTTTTTTAATTTTAAAAAGTAAAATATCAAAAACAATTTTTAAAAATAAATAATCTAAATAAATTTTTTAACTTTTAAAAATTAAAATAAATTTTTTGAGACTAAAATCAAATACGCCCTAAAATTGCGGATTTGCTAAAACAAGCTAATAAAATTGC
Source organism: Cicer cuneatum (assembly GCA_037974295.1). Lineage (NCBI taxonomy): Eukaryota > Viridiplantae > Streptophyta > Magnoliopsida > Fabales > Fabaceae > Cicer > Cicer cuneatum. The sequence goes on along the minus strand of JBBPBO010001986.1, from coordinate 26,551,909 downwards.
ATTTAAATTTAATTTAAAAAAAAATTTAAAAAACTATATTTGTTTTCTAAAAGGGATAAAACAAGCGAAGTTTACATACATCGACAAGAACGAAGGTTGCATCAGACAATGGCAACGGTGGAGGAATCATCGCAACCTGAGACACCCGCTGCGCCTGTTAAACATTCCACACCCACAACAACCCAACCTCAAACCCTAGATGTAAAACCGTTTATCGACTACGCTGTTGGGCAAGCCTTGTTCTACCAAAAGGTCTTCAACGACGCCATCGAATCTTCAATCGAGGCTTCAACATCTCGTTTTTCTCAAATCCGTTCAACTTCTTCCGCTCATTTTCATCAAACATTGGTAATTCCTCCTTCTCTCTCTCTATTTATGAAACAGCTGACACGGATACCGGACATGATAGTGAAACTAACACGTGTTATAGTTTGAGATACTGATAATAATTTGAGAAAATAAATTAATTTTAATTGATTGTTATTAAGGTGTCGGTGTCAAGTAGTAAGACGTTTGAGAAAATAAATTAATTTTAATTGATTGTTATTAAGGTGTCGGTGTCAAGTAGTAAGACGTATTGAACACAGGGACACCCCTTTCATTAGAGGTGTAAGTGCTATAAAGCATGTTTCCCTAGAATTTGTTTTGTTTTTTACATTTTAGCTAAAATGAAAAATCACTGGCAAAAAGAAAACAGTGAACCAACCGTTCGGGAATTTGATTTATCATGATCCTTTTCAATGAAATCATGCGTTCTATATCTACATTGTGTGACATAAGTGGTAGATGTTTGGATCCCTTACCATTTGGTTGAGAGTTCTGGCAGTTGCTTATAGAGAGCATATGTTGAAAGATGTGAACCCCTATCTCTCCGGATTAGTCTCCGTAGTTGCGTGTGGAAATATCTTTGGTTTACACAAAAAAATCATGCATTGTGTTGGACTTTTTAGTTGCTTGTTTAGAAGATGGTAGAAACTTGGCTTAGGTGGTTTGGGTACGTGCAGAGGAGACCTATAGATTCTGTAGTAAGGAAAGTAGATCAAATGGAGGGTAGTCAGATTGCTAGAGGAAAGGGAAGATCTAGAAAATAAGAGAAACTATTAGAAAAGACCTAGAGATTAATGAGCTGGAAAGAGATATGTTATATGATAGAGTTGGAAAGAGATGTGAACCCCTATCTTAAAAGAGATGTGGAAATACCTTGGTTTATCCAAAAAAATCACGCTTTGTATTGGAGTTTTTAGTTATTTGTTTAGAAAATGTTTAGAATTTCATTGAATATTTGTTCAGTTATACTTTTTGTTTGCTTCTGATGAATGCAGCATTATTTGGATGATTTTAAGTCTCAGTTCGATGCTTATGAGGATCTTTTGTTTGGAAAGATCAAAGGTTTGCATTTTGTGACTTTATTTTACTTGAGATTGGTTTTTGTGTTTTCAATTTTTCTAGTTCCCCTAATCTTTGGGATTTTTTATTTAATCTTCTATTGCAGAGGGTGTACTTGTTGCAGCTTCACATCCAGTAATTACTTGTGGAGCCACTGCTTCCATGGGGCTTCTGGTCTTCAAAAGTAAGATTTTGTTTTATGATTAGTAGTTTCATCAAATGTTGCACACTTGCATTTGATATTCTATTTCTCATATTTAGTTTAAAATATTATATATTATTTATATTTATATGTATATTCTGTTACTGAATCTTGTTCCTACTGTATAGTTATTATAATTAGACGAAATTTGTAGAACATTGTATATATAATCATTGAAGGCAGTAAATTGCGATAGCATTTCAATATCATATTATACTGCAACTTTTGTCATCGGTGGCAATGGTATTCATGATAGAACTGGTATATTAAAATTGAATTAAATTCTAAAGAAACGTCAAGATTGAATTATCGAACTCAGAAAAATGTACAAAGATTGCAATTACAGAGAATAACCGAATTGCCCTGCAATTCAGTCCCACCCAACTAACTCTTTAACTGCCTACCTATTGAAGACCCCGTGTCTGTTATTTATATTAGCTATCCTAACTGAATTAGTTAGGATTGACAGCTGGCACAGACTAACATAACAGACTAATAACAGAACTAACTAAACTAACAGATCTAACAGAATGCTCTGCTTGACTATCAATCCTCTGATGGAATCCTCTGCTTGACTAGCAATCCTATCAAATCCCCCCCTTGAAAAACAGCCTTGTCCTCAAGGCTGAAATAGACATCCTTTACTACCAATCTTTCATCCGCACCAAAAATTTGCCTTTATCAAACACAAAGGTGAGCAACCCAGGGAAAACGAGCAAACTCCAGCAGTAGTCACCAGCTGTAGCTATCATAGGGAAATGTAGTTCTCCGGGTTCCCATGGTATGATCACAACTGATGCATTGAATGGGATTGTGGTCTTTTCCTGGGCAAGATAACTTTTCTAACAACGCCCCAAACTCCCATTCTGCTCTTCTTTCCTCTAGAACTTTCCCATCTGAAGCGAAGTTGAAACGTGCTCGCTCCGTCAATCCCCATCCCATCCTCGTCGTAGATCTCTTTGTCGGTGTCTTCAGTAGTTGTGGGAGAGTCGCTGCCCTTGAACCCAGGTCTGACGGTTCTGGAGGTTTCGGCAGCAGACGGCGCACCACTTGCCCCGTTCGCGATCTCCCTTCATCCTTCAACGGCGTTGGCACCTTCGTCACCTTTTCCCTCGATCTGTCTTCGTCTGCTCTTTTTCTTGATGGTTTTTCTCCAACCAAAGTAATCAACTTGCTATCTCTAGACAAGGTAAGCTCCAATTTGCCAAAGTTGGTTTTGACCTCTCCCAAACTGGAGAGCCAATCCAAACCCAACACCAAATCCACCCCTTGTATGGTGAACAAATAAAAGTCTTTCTTAATCTCCATTCCTTGCAAATGCAAACTCAACTTGGGACACTTTCCCTTCCATTTCATCCTATGACCATCCCCCATTTCCACAATGTAAGAAGGAGTGTCTTACACCATCAAGCTCAGTTTCTGAACTACCTCCTGGGAAATGAAGCTACGAGAAGCTCCACAATCTATGAGTACGAAAACAGAATTGTTCTGAACTACCCCTTGTATCTTCCAAGAATTTGTGGAAGTCAGCGCAACCATTGAACAAGAAGACAACTGCAGAGAGTTGAAAGTTTCTACCTCATGCAACTCAGTATCCCTGTCCTCCTCCTCATCTTCTTCCAAAATGATCATACGAAACTGCTTATTCTTGCATTTATGTTCTCTATGGTAGGGCTCATCACATCTGAAACATAGTCCCTTCTCCCTTTTGTCTCTCATCTCAGCCTCGGACAACCGTTTGAAATCACCACTGTTGATTTTGTTCCCTTCTCCAGCCTGAACACCCACCAGATTAGTAGCAGCGGTACCACCCTCCGCTTTCTTTTCTACCAAAGGCTTAGCATCTACCGTCACAGTCTTAGTGTACGAACTCGCCTTCGACATCGTAGTTGGTTTAATGAAAGTGTTGGTTCCTTTCTTAGTCCAAACCAGATTCTTCTCCTCAATCATAATAGACTTTTGAATTAAATCGGACAGAGACTTTAATTCATACAGTTTTACCTCCACTTGAATTTCCTCTTTCAAACCATTCATGAAAATTCCTCGTGCAAAATCTTGATCAATGGCCTTCAAAGCTCCAACATATTTCTCGAACTCCTCCACAAATTCTACCACTGTCCCTGTTTGTTTGAGTGCCAGCAACAACTCAAAAGGATTTTGTACCATTGACGGTTGAAACCTGCGAACCACTGCCAGCTTGAACCCGTCCCAAGTTGGTTCAAGATTGCACCTTGCCCACCAGTGATACCAGCCCAGTGCTCTGCCCTCCATGGCCACCACGGTGGCACGCATCTTCTCCTCCTCCGGAACGCTTCGTAACTCGAAATATTGTTCCAAACGGTGCGTCCAACCGTACGCATCGTCGCCTGAGAAAATCGGAATCTCCAGCTTCCTCCACCGGTCGCTCTCAACGTAGTTACCCAGGGGTCTACCACCGCAGCCGCTGGTCTCTGCTTCTTCCCTGCGGACAGTTCCGCCGCCGTTGGCATCGATCTTGGCCGCGAGTGAAGCCAATTGATCCTCCGTACGTTTGGCGCGTGCCTCCGCCAACTCCAGTCGCGTGCGCCATTCCTCGCGCTCCTGCTCCCAATCGCTCAAATCCCTAACCATGCTTCTTGTTTTCATGCAATGCGCAGTGGAAGGATGCAAAAACAGGGCACCAGATCGGTGCTCTGATACCAGTGATAGAACTGGTATATTAAAATTGAATTAAATTCTAAAGAAACGTCAAGATTGAATTATCGAACTCAGAAAAATGTACAAAGATTGCAATTACAGAGAATAACCAAATTGCCCTGCAATTCAGTCCCACCCAACTAACTCTTTAACTGCCTACCTATTGAAGACCCCGTGTCTGTTATTTATATTAGCTATCCTAACTGAATTAGTTAGGATTGACAGCTGGCACAGACTAACATAACAGACTAATAACAGAACTAACTAAACTAACAGATCTAACAGAATGCTCTGCTTGACTATCAATCCTCTGATGGAATCCTCGGCTCGACTATCAATCCTCTGATGGAATCCTCTGCTTGACTAGCAATCCTATCAATTCACCTGAATTTATACTGTAAGAGATATCACTCTTGATTAATTCTTGTTTGCACTGTACAGCACTGTAATACACAGCACTGCACCTTAGTCAGTTATAGTTATAGTCAGTTGTTTAGTTCAGTTAGTTAGAGGTGACAGGTGTCACACTCCTATTGGTAGTTAGGAATCTTGCTCAGCAAGATTACAATAGTAGGTACAATGAGTCAATGATTCAGTGTATACAAACCTAGAGTCATCTCATGATGCGTGAGACCAAATGTTTCAATCGTGGCTTCAGTTCACACTATCGAGTGCGATTCTCTCAAAGGTTCTTGGATGTCTCCACTCGTTCGAGGTTTGGGACCGATTCATGCACACTTTCGTCATCTTATGCGAACACGTGGCGTCAACTTAGATCGGAACATCGCAACTCCTCAATCTATAGTTGCACTGTGCCAGAGTTCATCACTCATGTTAAATGTCTTGTTGATCTCCTTGCTGCCATTGGTGATAACGTCTCTGAACAGGAGCATATTGACATCTTACTTGAAGGACTCCCACAAGAGTTTGATCTGGTGATTACTCTAATTGAAAGTAAAACACGTGATGCTCTGATCACCGCTGAGGAGGTGCAAGCCCTAATCCTTGGGCAAGAACTTTGTATCGTCAAGTATCACAAGCAAAATGTCACCGGTTCGACCTCCGTTAATCTCGCGCATGCTGTACCTTCTGGATCTCCGGTTAATCCATCCTTCACAACACCTCACTGTAAGTTCCATGCCCTCCGGGCCTCTCTCTGAGAATTAGAACCCTAATGTTCCCTCCTCTGACAATCGTGGTGGATTTACCTCTGGATATGGCTTTGGCCGTGGTCGCGGTGGTTTATTTGGTTGTGGGTTTGTCCAATGTCAAGTATGTCTTAAGTTTGGTCACTCGGCTGTTCAATGTTATCATCAGTTTGACTATCAGTATCAATCCTCCTATGCTCCTCTTGCACCTGGACTGGTTCCTTCACTTTTTGGCTTGCCATACAATTATCCACTATCGTCTTCTATTCCACCATGGCTACTTGCTCCTCAAGCTCATGTTCCTTCACCAACAACCGCTCCTCAGGCTATGCTCGCTGGTTCTTCTGCACATCACTCTCAGTGGATCCCTGATAGTGGTGCCTCTTTTCATGTCACTAGTAATGAACAACATATCCAGCAGACTTAGTCCTTTGATGGTCCTGATCACATATTCATAGGCAATAACCAAGGTTTGCCAATTCATGCTTCTGGTTCATCCTCTCTCATTTCTACCTCTAATCCTTCTCATACACACTGTCTAATTTACTTCATGTTCCTCAAATTACAAAAAATCTTGTTAGTGTCAGCAAATTTGCCCAGGATAATAGTGTTTACTTTGAATTTCATCCCAACCATTGTCTTGTCAAATCTCAGGATTCACATGAAGTTCTTCTCCATGGTCCTCTTGGTCCTTATGGTCTCTACACATTTCCCACTCTTTGCTTTCAGCCACAAATTATGGATCCTGCTCCTAGTGCTTCACCAAGTCAGACCATCACTTCTAGTTCCAGGCCTAGTTCCCTATCCCTTGTATCAGCTGATGTATACCCTAGTGCATACTATCAATGGCACCTTAGGCTAGGCTATCCAAACCATTATAGGGTATTGCTTTACAACAATGTAATATTCCTCTATCAAATAAAGAAACTACTTTTTTGCTCCGCTTGTTGTGCTGGCAAAGCTCATAGATTGCCTTCATCCTTTTCTACTATAGTTTATGATGCTCCTTTACAACTTATTTTTAGTGATCTTTGGGGCCTTGTCCCCATCACATCCTCCACACACTACACATACTATGTTAGTTTTGTTGACGCTCATTCCAAGTTCACATGGATATATCTTCTTAAATCCAAGTCTGACACACTTTTAGTTTTTAAACTGTTCAAAACCATGGTTGAATTACAATTTAATGCTAAAATTAAGCATTTCAAAGTGATTGGGGAGGTGAATTTAGACCTTTCACTAACTATCATACTGAGCTTGGCATTTTACACCGTATAATTTGTCCTCATACTCATCATCAAAATGTGGTCATTGAAAGAAAACACAGACATATTGTTGATCTTGGCTTGTCATTACTCAGTCAAGCTTCTTTACCCTTAAAATTTTGGGATTATGCCTTTACCACTGCTGTTTATCTCATCAATAGACTTCCCTCTGCTCCTCTTAATTTTGTTTCCCCTTATTTTACCCTCTATAAGCAACACCCGGACTATAAATTTTTGGACGTGCTTGTTTTCCACTTCTTAAGCCATATACTTCCCATAAATTTGACTTTAGGTTCCATGAGTGTTTATTCTTAGGTTATTCAACTACTCACAAAGCTTTAAATGTCTCTCTCCTAGTGGGAAATTAATAATTTCTAAGGATGTGCTCTTCAATGAGTATAAATTTCCCTACCCTTCTATTTTTCTCCACTTCTACTTCCAGTCCTTGCTCCTCAAGCTCTGTATCTCTCAATCCCATGCCTATCTTTGGTAGCTATAATCCTTCCACCCCTGCACCGCCCAATGCACTATCTCCTACCGTGCCCTCTTCTCATTCCTCACCCTTACCTCACTCTAGTGCCCACTCCAGCTCTTAGTCTACTACTCCTTCACTCTCTGCCACTTCTGTTCCTAGTCTCAACTCTCTCCGACCTTCCTTCTCTAATACTTCTCCCTCTGTCAGCTCTTATCAACCTTCTACACTTTCCAGTGGCTCTGCTTCATCACCCATCACTGATTCACCAGCTGTCCAGCCCATGCAAACTCGTTCTAAACCTGGTCCTATAGTTCTGCTCACCCACTCTGAACCCAGAAGTGTGAAACTGGCTCTACAGGACCCTCAATGGTATGCAGTGAAGGAGGAGTTTGCTGCCCTTGAAAGAAACAAAACTCGGACTCTTGTTCCCCTACTCCCTAACAAGGTTGCCATTGGTTGTAAGTGGGTTTTCAGGATCAAAGGAAATCCTGATGGGACTATCAACAAGTATAAGGCACAGCTTGTTGCCAAAGGCTGTCACCAACGCCAAGGTTTTGATTTCAATGAGACATTTTCACCTGTCATCAAACGTATTACCATTAGACTCATTCTCACACTTGCACTTACATTTCATTGGGAGCTATTACAGTTAGATGTCCATAATGCCTTCTTAAATGGGCTTCTTGAGGAAGAGGTGTACATGGTACAACCTCAAGCAGGCACCCCGTGCCTGGTTTGACAAGCTACAATCAGCTCTGCTGCAATTAGGGTTTGTTTCTAGCAAGTGTGACTCTTCTTTGTTCACATACTCACAATTCATTCACTTTTTATCTTATTGTTTATGTGGATGACATTATTATAACTGGTAGCAGTCTTGTTCTCGTCAATCAAATGATTGCCAGGCTTAACTCCATGTTTTCCCTCAAACAGTTGGGCACTTGACTATTTTTTGGGGATTGAAGTCAGGAAACAGTCCTCTTGGTCTATTGTTCTCACTCAAACTAAATGTATTAAGGATCTACTTGTCAAAACAAATATGTTGGAAGCTAACTCTTTATCTATTTCCATGACCTCTGGTGTCAAGCTGTCAAAATCTGGCCCTGATCCATCTCTTTATCGTTCTGTGGCTGGTGCCCTGCAATATGCTACTATCACCAGGCCTGAACTCAGTTTCTCAGTCAACAAAGTGTGCCAGTTCATGGCAAATCCTCTTGATCAGAACTGGGTTGCAGTTAAGTGCATTCTCAGATATCTGAAGGGGACTCTCATCAGGGCTGTTCATCCTGCATCCTCTGTTAATGGTCTTTCTCTGCATGCTTTCTGTGATGCAAAATGGGCTGCAGATCTTGATGATCGCAGATCCACCTCTGGTGCTGCAGTATTTTTAGGACCCAATATCATTTCATGGTGGTCCCGTTAGCAAACTGTTGCTGCTTGTTCAAATGCAGAGGCTGAGTACAGAAGCCTTGCTCATGTTACTGCAGAGGTGTTATGGTTACAAACTCTATTTCAGGAGCTTAAACTTCCACTGGCTGCCCCAAATTTTTTTTGTGATAATCAAAGTGCTGTGGCTCTTGCACATAATCCAGTCCTCCATTCACGCTCTAAGCACATGGAACTGAATCTTTTCTTTATCTGTGAAAAGGTTCTTGCCAAGAAAATCAGTGTGTGCCATATCTACTTACCAAACCCTTAGCTGTCTCCAGGTTCTGCAGTCTGAAGGACAACCTCAAAGTGGCTCCGCAGGAATCTGCCTAGTCCCCACCATGAGCTTGTGGAGGAGAGGGGGGGGGGGGGGGGGGGGGGGGTGTAAGAGATATCACTCTTGATTAATTCTCGTTTGCACTGTAATGCACAGCACCTTAGTAAGTTGTTTAGTTCAGTTAGTTAGAGGTGACAGGTGTCACACTCCTATTTGTAGTTAGGAATCTTGCTCAGCAAGATTACAGTAGTAGGTACAATAACTCAAGGTATATAAACCTAGAGTCATCTCATTGTAACTAACTTTTTGATCATTAATACAAAACTCAGATTCAGTTATTGAATATATATGTTCCATTTGTGATTCAATAACAGACTATTTTTTTTGTTATACTGCAGGGCCTCGTCGGATGTTGTACTACAACACTAGACGTCTTTTTGTTAGTGAAGAGGTGAGTGATGACCTGATTTATCTGTCTATTTAACAGGGACAAAGATGCAGTATTTTGAGTTAACTTAATTATGAACTCTATATGTATTCTAATCTATATATCTCATTTTATTCTTTTCTGAGCTTTGTTTTGAATAAATACCGGGGAGTAAAAGTTTTAAATATGTTATGCTTGTATTATGGAAACAAGGGGGAAAATGTCATACAATCCTCAAAAAATAAAAAATAAAAGGAAAAATGATGAAAAGAGGTTAGAACTTAGAAGGAGCATAATTTGTTTGTCAATTTTTTCTTATATAGATTTCTGCTTTTGTTAATTAGAGAATCTACAGGTTTTCTCCTTTGTATTTGTAAATAGTAGCGACCTTAGAACTTTGATCTGCAAATGTTCAGCCTCATATAATTTGAAGCGAATAAGGTTAAAAGATCTTGTTTGTTTTGACTTGTGGTACAGATGAATGTTATTGAACTCAATTTTCTCTTGTTTGTTTTGATTTGTGGTACAGATGATTGTTATTGAACTCAATTTTCTCTACGTATATTGTGAAAAATGCTTGCATTTTGCTCACTATAAATACTATGATATGCGCTTTCCTAACTGTGTCAATGGCTTCGCCAGCATGCCATAATCCTGGACAAAGCAACTGCAATATGCCAAGATCCTTTAACCCCATGCAACCCTTTCAACTCCTTAACATCATTACGAAATGGCCACAAGTAGCTTTTCCTGTTTTGCTTGATTTATTCGCCAAATATTTTCATTAGATTATATTTGAATTGCATGTGGAGGTGCATAATAACCATCTGTATTATTGCTTTGACATTGCCTTTTGATGCAGTCTTTGGTTTCCAGAGCTAGTGCTGAAGTTAAAGAGTTGCGGCAGTCAATTGATATTCTGAAATCTGAAGTTGAAAAGATGGAGGTAAAATACATTTCATCTTTTATTGAAGTAGTTTTATATATTTTGTCATATTTTTTAGTTATTTCACGCATTAAGAATTCTGGATATCAGTGAAACACTCACATAATAAAATGAGGAAGTACGATCATTAGATAAGAAAAATGGTCAAATTTTGTAATTTTATGAAAGACTAAAACACCATCTGGTTAAATGACCAGTGCTAAATTGCATAGTGTAGTAGCTCAGTTAGCCCATGTTTAGCTCTTTTGTCTGTTCAGGTAGTCTGTTGATGACAATTGTAATTCACACGTTGATACGTAAGTGATAACCAGCAGAATCTACTATAACAACTGTCAGAATCAGTTGAATAACAACACTTATCATGTATTGATATTAATGATGATGAAAACTCAAGAAATATTTGTTATCCTGACCAATGACCTCTTTTAGTCCATTCATAAATCCAGAAACTTCTCACTTCCTCTTGCACTCCAGTTACATATTTATAGAGAGAGAGAGAAATGGTCTTCAACCGGGAGGCTTTGGAGAGGGAATAACTAGGCCTGTTCAAAAAGTTTAAAAACCTGAACTGAATTGAATAACTAGAACTGAAGCAGCCTTGAAAACATTGAAGAAGGAAATGACGAGTGCTATTATTCAGGTTGAGTTAGATGTTAGGCAAAGTGTTGGAGTGAAGAACAGCAAGGGTGAGAAAGTCAATTTATGCAGGATTGGTGGATGAGGGTGGGGTTGGAGAAGATGAAAGAATTAATGGAAAATGAGTATTGATACACTATGAAAAGGCACATGTGTTATTTAAAATGAGACTTTTACTTGAACCATCCATTTTAATCTAACGGTTGATAAGTGTTCCTCTCATTCTCACATAAAAAAACAATGCTCACTAGATATGGCCCCATATATATATATATATATATATATATATATATATTTTATATATTTAACGATGAAAACAACAATATGATAACAGAAATTACTAACTAACCAGGAAATACTAACTAACTAAACAAACAAGCTAAATAGAAAACACAACAACTAATTTCAAAATTAACTGTTTTTTGGGCTTTTCCCCCTTTTTCCTATAATAGATCTTTAACACTACCTTTGAAGGAACATGTTCAAGAGAATTAGTACTAGGCCCAGAAATTGACCAATCAACTATAGACTTTATTGGTATACATCCACTTACAACCTACTGATCTTTTTTCTTCTAATAAAGTAACTAGCTCCCACGTCTTAATTTTTTCTCCAATTTCTCCATTTGTCTTGAAACCATCTTTAATCAGAAATGCCTCAAAAGTATTCTCGGGAATGAAGGTAGTCTATAGGCTTGCAAGGTTGTTTTGTGAGTTGGTGAGAATTTTTTAATTCCAGTTCCTTATTAAGTTCAATCGGGAGGTTTACACCCACTAGTGATTCATTGCTTTATAGAAAATGCTGACGTTCAATTGGGATTGACTTATTTTATAAACTTGAGATGACACCTGATCTTTTGTTGCTATTCAAATATTCATGGCACATTTTATTTTAATGTTTTCAGAAAAGTGCATTACATGCAGAAGAGCAATTCTTACATGGAAGGACAAAACTCAGGTTTGCAACTTATAGATGTTGAGCCATTAACAATTGGTTTCTTATTCATGCTTTGATAATTCTGATTTATATTCATCGCAGACAAGCAGGAAAGCAAATCCGAAATGTGATTAGCTCTGCATGTAAAATTGAAAGACGAGCAGGAGGTATGCAAAATATTATATTTTCTATAATTAGGAAAAGAATGTTCCAGCGAATGAAACAAGATGGCGATGAGACTGTATGCTTTTGATAAGTTGGTTTTATTTTTGGTTTGGTACATTAGGTTTAAAAGATATCCTTGGAGAGCTCCCTAAACGAGAAGCATCTCACTTTCGGTCACAGGTAATCTTACGGCGTAATCCCATCTTAACCTTATGTGTAATACCATCTCTCTTTGCATAGAATGAGACAGAAATTTCAAGGGTTGATCCAGTAAATGGCATCATGAAAGATGGATTTTCTATTTTCTTAACACCCATAACATGAACTAATAAGGAACTTTGGTATTTAGATTATATGGGGCTAGCCTTAGAGCATCTTGATATTATAAGGGGCTAGCTCCTTTTCTTTCACCAAAAAATAACATCTTGATATATTGTATTAGAGTATCTTATGTTATCTGTTAGGACCTCATATGAGAGGGTGGGCCCAAATAGGCAAGTAACTAATTAGTTGCTCAAGCCCATTTGATGGGGTGTGTCCAATTCTGTTATAAGACAGTTTAGAGAGAGTAGGGTGATTCATTCAAGTTTCTGCATTGAGTTGGTTAGGAGAGTAGTTTCCTGAATAGGTGCTGCTGAGGCTAAGGAATATTCATCTTTGTACAAGCATCATTGCTCTTTTCTTTGGTTACATGAGACACATACAATATATTTTCACTCCATTGTTTCTCGTTTCATTCTTAATTCTACAATTGCTCTGTTGCTATTTTTCTGTTCTCTATATTGAATAAAAAAAGAGTAGGTCAGTGCTACGTCCCTCTATTGTTTGATCCAATATTGATCGGGGATGAGCCCCGACTTCCATAGGGCTTTTCCTTGGTTTGACCTCCCGTAGGGGTCCTTGCTTTTAATAAAGCTCCACAGGGCTAATTTCTTTCGACTTGCTGGATATTCGAGGGTTAGCCAACATAACCTAAATTGTCCGTGCCATTCAAGATGGATGAGAGAATTGACACATTGGAAACAAGAATGGGGAGGTTGGGGAATTTGCAATCTCTGATAGTAGAGATGACTAAATGGTTTGGGCTTGTTCCCATGGAGAATCTTAGTTCCGGTTGGGGCGTGTTGTCGAAACCAAATGAGGCGAAGTAGCATAAAGTGAATCTAGATGCAGAGTAGGAGACATCTGCAAAGGCTTTGATAGGAGGGTTTTGGAAGAACAGCAATGTGGGTGCTGCTGAAGAACGACTAATAGAAGACGATGAGACCATCACTCAAGTTTTGAGTGAGAAGGAGATAGATCCAAACTGTAATGGGTTTGAAGGTCAAACTCTCAACTCTAGTGATGCAAGAAAAAACGTGATAGCCGTCGATGCAGGCATCACATCAAAGATGTTGGAGAAGATGAAGGCCGTGAACCAAACGCTACGTACGGGAGCAAAAGTATCGGTGGAGAAGAAGAAGCTCGTGCTAGTTTGAACAAGAAAGTCTTGGAGGAGAACACAATGAAGCTAGATGAAGGACTCGAATGGGTTGCATTAGGATTTACAGTTGCCACAACTCAACAATTAAAAGAACTAACGACCTAGCAATTAAGCTTGGTTCCTTCTCTCATACACCTTCCTAATAGGAAGCCTTGCTTGACTAGCAATCCTATCAATAACCCCCCCAAAAGAACTACCTTGTCCTCAAGGGGAAAGGACGGAAAAACCTCCAACATCTTGGAAGCTTGCTCCCAAGAGTTATCACAGGATGGCAATTGAGCCCATTTCACCAAAACCTTCATATTGCCTCCAACATCATCAGTCCTCCACTGCAGTATATCTTCTGGCTGTACAGCCAATTCCAGCTCCTCAGTTAGCATTGGTGGCAAGGTCTGAGGTGAGTGCTGAGGTTTCAAAGCTTTCTTAAGCAATGAAACATGGAACACCGAATGAACTTTAGTTTCAATAGGCAGATCTAACTTGTAAGTCACCTCCCCCACGCGACTTAAGTCACCTCCCCCACGCGACTTAGAATCTGAAAAGGACCATAATACTTAGGAGCCAATTTAGCACATGGTCTATCAGCCAAGGACTTCAATTTGTAAGGCTGAAGTTTTAAGAAAACCCACTCCCCAACATCAAAATTCACCAACCACCGGTGCTTATTTGCTTGTGCCCGCATCTGATCTTGAGATTTCAACAAATTCTGTCGCAAATCAGCAAGTAACTCATCCCGTTGCTGGGCCAACTGATTGACATCATCCAACTTTGATGGAATGGTGCAGCTCTTAATCAACAATGGAGGGTCTCTTCCGTATAAAGCTTTAAAAGGTGTCATTCAGCAGAGATATTATAGTTGTTAAACCAGAACTCAGCCCAATGCAACCAATTCAACCAAGTATTGGGCTTAGGGCCAGCAAAGCACCTAAGATAGGTCTCTAAGCACCGATTAGCAACTTCGGTTTGACCATCCGTTTGAAGATGATAAGAAGTGCTATGCTTAAGACTAGTTCCAGCCAATTTGAACATCTCCCTCCAAAAACTGCTGAGAAAAACCGCATCTCTATCCGATAAAATTGTAGAAGGAAATCCACGAAGCTTCACAACTTCCATCACAAACAAAGCTGCTACCTTCTTAGCATTGTAAGGATGCCTAAGAGGAAAGAAGTGTGCATACTTTGTAAGTTTATCAATGACTACAAAGATTGTATCCTTGCCTCTAACTCGTGGAATGCCACCAACAAAATCCATAGAAATATCCTGCCACACTTGGCAAGGAATAGGCAAAGGTTGAAGTAGTGCAGCCGGAGATAAAGTGGAGTACTTGTTCCTTTGACATACATCACACTCTTCAATAAACTTCTTGATATCTCTCCTCATGCCTTCCCAAAACAAGAATCTAGAGACCCTTTTAAAAGTTCTGAACAATCCCGAATGCCCTCCACACGGTGAATCATGGCATTCAGCTAAGATAAGTGGTATTTTGTTAGAACCCTTAGGCAGCACCAATTTACCCTTATACAAAAGCCTTCCCTTCTTGAACTTATAACCAGAATGAGAAGTAGGAGAAACAATTAAGTTCTGCACCAACTGCTGCAATTTAGGATCTTGTTGCACTTCCTCATCCCAAGAATCATCATCTTCGACATGTAGAACTGAGAGGGCAGCATACATATCTCTCCTAGACAAACTATCTGCTGCAGTATTCTCCTTTCCTGACTTGTATTGGATTTCAAAATCCAAACCAATGAGCTTGACAACCCATTTAAATTGCTCAGCAGTGAACAATCGTTGATCAGTCAAGAACTTAAGGCTCCTTTAGTCAGTTCTCACAATGAAATGGTTGCCCAAAAGGTAGTATCTCCATTTGGTCACAACCTGAACCAAAGCCATAAGCTCCCTCTCATAAACATACCTTTGTTGAGCTCTCAAAGATAAGCCTTGACTCCAAAAGGCAAGAGGTTTACCTTCCTGCATCAAAACAGCCCCCAACCCCTTACTAGAAGCATCGATTTCAACTACAAAGACCTTAGTGAAATCAGGTACAGCCAACAAGGAAAGATCAACCATGGCTGTTTTCAAGGCTTGAAACGCAAATGTAGCTTCTTCAGTCCAACAAAACTTGTCTTTCTTCAAAAGCTCAGTTAAGGGTTTGGCTAATTTACCATAGCCTTGGACAAAACGTCTATAATACCCTGTTATTCCAAGGAAACTCCTAAGACCCTTCACATCAGTAGGAATAGGCCAAGAAGTCATGGCTGCAGTCTTGGAAGGACAAGCTGCCACCCCTTCTCCAGAAATTACATGTCCCAAGTACTCCATACTAGACTGTCCAAAGTTACATTTTTTCTTATTTGCCTTCAACCCATTCTGCATCAGCACTGCCAAGACTTGGTGGAAATGAACAAGATGAGCTGACAAATCCTTGCTATACACCAAAATGTCATCAAAAAAGACCAGGACAAATCTCCGGAGGAAAGGCTTCAAAACCTCATTCATGAGGGCTTGGAATGTGGAAGGAGCATTGGTGAGACCGAAGGGCATCACCAAGAACTCATAATGCCCCTCATGAGTTTGGAAAGTCGTATTCTCTATATCATCTTCCTTCATCCAAATTTGATGATAGCCTGATTTTAAATCAAGCTTAGTGAATATTGTTGCTCCATCAAGTTCATCAAGCAACTTTTCAATGATAAGGATGGGGAATTTGTTAGGGATAGTAATTTTGTTGAGAGCTCTATAATCCACGCAAAAACGCAACCACCATCTGTCTTCTTGACCAAGATGATAGGACTAGAGTAAGGGCTAATGTTTGGTCTTACAATGCCAACCTCAAGCATTTCTGAAACCAACCGCTCTATCTCAGTTTTTTGATAGTGTGGATACTTATAAGGTCGTAGATTAGGTATCTCAGCCCCCTCCTTCAAATGAATTGCATGATCTAACCTCCTTTGGGGTGGAAGACCTTGAGGATCCTCAAAAACCTCAGAATACTGTTGAAGAACCTCTGAAACGGGTTCAGGTATGACTGAAACCTCTGCTGGTTTCTGCTCTGTAGAATCGTACTGAATTAACAAGCCTTCCCCTTCTTCCTTCAAAATTTGCATGAAGGCTCCATAGGACAATTCAGTCTTAGTTAAGGCAGGATCACCAACCAAAGTAATCAACTTGCCATTTCTAGACAAGGTAAGCTCCAACTTGCCAAAGTTTGTTTTGACCTCTCCCAAACTAGAGAGCCAATCCAAACCCAACACCAAATCCACCCCTTGCAAGGTGAACAAATAAAAGTCTTGCTTAATCTCAATTCCTTGTAAATGCAAACTCAACTTGGGACACTTTCCCTTACATTTCTCTTAGTTAAGGCAGGATCACCAACCAAAGTAATCAACTTGCCATCTCTAGACAAGGTAAGCTCCAACTTGCCAAAGTTGGTTTTGACCTCTCCCAAACTAGAGAGCCAATCCAAATCCAACACCAAATCCACCCGTTGCAAGGTGAACAATTAAAAGTCTTGCTTAATCTCCATTCCTTGCAAATGCAAACTCAACTTGGGACACTTTCCCTTACATTTCACCCTATGACCCCAATTCCACAATGTAAGGAGTATCTTCCACCATCAAGCTCAGTTTCTGAACTACCTCCTGAAAAATGAAGCTATGAAAAGTTCCACAATCTATGAGTATTAGAACAGAATTGTTCTGAACTACCCCTCCTTTGTGGAAGTCAGTCCAACCATTGAACAAAGAGACAATTGCAGAGAATTGAAAGTTTCTACCTCATGAAATTCAGTATCACTCTCCTCCTCCTCCTCCTCCTCCTCATCGTCTTCTAAAATAATCGTACAAAAGTGCTTATTCTTGCATTTATGTTCTCTATGGTAAGGCTCATCACATCGGAAACAGAGTCCCTTCTCCCTTTTGTCTCTCATCTCAGCCCCGGACAAACATTTGAAATCACCACCCTTGGTTTTATTCCCTTCCCCAGCCTGAACACCCACCAAATTAGTAGCAGAGGTACCACCCTCAATTTTCTTATCTAACCAAGGCTTAGTATCCACCGTCACAGTCTTAGTGTAAGAACTAGCCTTAGAAATAGTGGTTGGCTTAGTGAAAGTGTTGGTTCCTTTCTTAGTCCAAATCAGATTCTTCTCCTCAATCATAATAGACTTTTGAATAAATCGGAAAAACTTTAATTCATAAAGTTTTACCTCCACTTGAATTTCCTCTTTCAAGCCATTCATGAAAATTCCTCGTGTAAATTCTTGATCAATGGCCTTCAAAGCTCCAACATATTTCTCAAACTCCTCTACAAATTCTACCACCGTCCCTGTTTGTTTGAGCGCCAACAACAACTCAAAGGGATTTTGTACCATTGAAGGTTGAAACCTACGAACCACCGCCAGCTTGAATCCGTCCCAAGTTGGTTCAAGATTGCACCTAGCCCACCAGTGATACCAGCTCAGTGCTCTACTCTCCATGGCCACCAACTTGGCACGCATCTTCTCCTCCTTAAGAATGCTTTGTAACTCGAAGTATCGTTCCAAACGGTGCGTCCAACCATACGCTTGTCGCCTGAGAAAATCGGGATCTCCAGCTTCCTCCACCGGTCGCGCCCAACGTGGTCACCTAGGGATCTACCACCGCAGCTGCTGGTCTCCGCTTCTTCCCTGCAAACAGTCCCGCTGCCGTTGGAATCAATCTTGGCCGCGAGTGCAGCCAATTGATCCTCCGTATGTTTGGCGTGCGCCTCTGCCAACTCCAATCGTGTGCGCCATTCTTCGCGCTCCTGCTCCCAATCACTCGAATCTCTCACCATACTTCTTGTCTTCATGCAATGCGCAGTAGAAGGAAGCAAAATCAGGGCACCCGATCAGTGCTCTGATACTAGTGTTAGAACTGGAATGTAAATCTGAAGAAAAACTCAGATTGTATTATTGAAACTGAGAAAAATGAATACAGTAGCAGTTACAGAGATGCTAACTGAATTGTCCTGCAATTTAGTTCCAACCAATTAACTCTCTAACTGCCTACCAACTGAAGACTAAACTTTTGTTATTTATACTAGCTATCCTAACTAATTCGGTTAGGATTTACAGCTGGCACAACTAACAACCTAGAAATTAAGCTTGGTTCCTTCTCTCATACACCTTCCTAATAGGAAGCCTTGCTTGACTAGCAATCCTATCAATTCCCATGTTGCGTGGTCGGCTTTTTGACCCTTCCATTGGACAAGCACTTGTCGAATAGTATCGCCTCCCTTAGCAACAATTCTACTGGCCAAAACTGATTCTGGTTCTACGTTATTGGCATTGGCACTTGCCAATTCTTGAGGTAAACTGGCTTGCACATTATAATTCCTGACTGCCCTCTTCAATAATGACACATGAAACACCGGATGAATACGAGATGATTTAGGAAGCTTAAGCTTATAAGCCATGGCTCCAACTTTCTCTAAATCTGAAATGGTCCGTAGTAACGTGGACAGATGCGAGCACCCAAGGTAACCTGACCATGAGGTTGCAATTTCAGAAATACCCGGTCACCAATGGCAAACTCTGTATCCACCCCCTTCTTATTCGCATGAGTTTTCATTTGGTTTTGTGTCCTCTGCAATTGATACTTTAGTTGTTTGTGGCTTCATCCCTATCCTTCAATTCTCTTTGCACTGCTTCCACCTTAATTTCCCCAGGCAGGAACCGATTCAAAACAGGCGGAGCTCGCCCATAAACATACTCATATGGCGTGGTACCAGTCGACACATGGAAATTGGTATTATACCAATATCCAGCCCAAGGAAGCCACTCCATCCATTGCTTAGGCTGGTCTGCTGTAAAACAGAGATTATGGCAGTTACTGCATCAGTAACTGCTCCCTCGTCAGTAACTGCTCCCCTATCAGGATGGGATTCCTCTACTTAACATTTTTGGCTTATCTTTTTCTTGCGTTGTTCTATAGTATTTGTCTGAAACTCAGCTCCATGGATTTCTTTCAGTCTCTACTATAAAAATAGGATTATCACTTGGTAGTCAAGTCCTCTCCTTTTCTTAAACCCCTTCGTACTGCAATCCAATCAATCGATCAAGAAGCTAATCTTTTTTGTTTGGGCCGGTAGCTAAAATTCTCTCTTTGCGATGTACTCCAAATATGGAGGCATGGAAATTGCAAGGTTACTGTTTGTTAAAATGTTTGTGAAGGATTTTACTGCTTGGAGCATTATGAATTTATGATATCAAGGTATATTAAGAATGATCAGGCAGGGAATACTTTGGGGGTTTCAGATGACATGAGAAGATTTGGTGTTGTTGGAGATGGAATTACCATGCTTACCCTCCTCAGTCCTTTTGATGATCTCGTGGATCTGAAGCTGAGTGAAGCATTTCATGGGTATGTTAGTAGGAATATCGGTAAATTGTTAAATGAGTTTCTGATGCATTCCCATTCCCTGATTGCCAAGTATTGCAATTGTGAATCCATAATTGGTGCTAGGAATTTATTTGAATGGTTAAAAGTGAAGAATATTGTTTCGTGGAATTCCATGATTTTCGGCCATAAAAAACACGGGAATGCTTTTGAAGTTCACGAATTTTTCAGCCAAATGTACAAGAGATTTGCAATTCCTGATAAAATGATTGTCATTTCTGTGTGCGGTGCTTGTAATCCAATCTCAGCTTGTAAGTTTTTTGATTTGATCTCACATTAATTCAAGATTGCGTTTCAATTGTTATGGAGTCAGTATCAATAGACCTTATGCATCAACCGCCAGCCCGAGAATTGACTTGGAGACTTTAGTTTCTTAATCATATGAGTTAACAAATAAAGTTATGATTAGTGGCACTTGGAAGATTGCCATACTGACAAGTCAAGACTGGGAAAGGGAAGTTCTAATACTGATGTATACTCTTTAGAGACTTGTTTATTCCAACTTGATGGAGTGGGTTTCTTCTCGTTTGGAAGATGTTTTGGATGACTGGGCATGATATTCTTTAAGTTAAGGCCTTGCTTTCAATCACGGATGCCTAAGGCAATATTTGAAGGATGGTTTAATGCTCAAACTATGGAACATGCTGGTGAAGATGGGGATGTCCATATTGAAGATGAACAGGTAGAAGAGTATGCAAAGGAGGCTGTAACTAATGTGGAGGTTATTCCAGAAGCTAGCATTATAAATCATTGTTTGCTGACAGCATCATGGATTATGGAAAATGAATTGTTTTTAATTGTGAACATAGCAACATCTACACACTGTTTACATGTAAGACATTTGATCCAAGAGGAGATTATTCAGCGACACACATAACTTGGTCATTATCCTTTTAGCTGTGGATCATCGGGCAAAGCCAATTTCAGCCACTACATGACCTTTGTCCAATCCGTGCTATGAAACTTTTAATTCCAATGAAGTTCCTAACGTGTAAAGATGAGATCAATTTAGGGAGTCAGTTTCCTAATTCCAGACTTGAGGAAGTCTGTATTTCAATGGGAAGGCAATGTTAAGATCTCATATGAAAGGGTGGGCCCAAATAGGCAAGTAACTAATCAGTTGCCCACACCCATTATGTGGGTGTGTCCAATTCTGTTATAAGGCAGTTTAGAGAGTGTAGGGGATTCATTCAAGTTTATACATTAGTTGGTTAGGAGAGTATTCTTTGGAATAGGAGCCGAGGCTCTGGAATATTCATCTTTTTACAAGCATCACTGCTGGTTTCTTTGATTCCACAGTACGCATACAATATATTTTCACTCCATTGTTTCCTGTTTCATTCTTAATTCTGCTACTGCTCTGTTGCTACGGGGTAGTGAGAAATTCCTAGTTGAATAATGGAGTAGCTACAATGTCTTTGTTAGATAAAATGAACTATAGCCTCACTTAGTCACGAGGATGAATATTAATCACTGTTACACCCTCTGTCCCGATCATTGGTCCTTTAAGTTACTTTTGTTCCAAAACTTTGGTTATTTTAGAAAACCGAGATACAGTTAGTGATGTTTTTCTTTTTATACCCTTAAAAACCCAAAAACATGCATTAAATGAATTTTGTTTTTATTAAATGAATGAAGGGTAAAAAAGACCGAGATACAGTTAGTGATGTTTTTCTTTTTATACCCTTAAAAACCCAAAAACATGCATTAAATGAATTTTGTTTTTATTAAATGAATGAAGGGTAAAAAAGACTAAACCAACCTAAATTTATTATTTCTTAATATATGTGTCCGAGGCTAAAAGGACCTAAGTTCATGGACGGAAGGAGTACTAGATTAAACAAATTTCCTTATTGAGCCTTTCATCTTTGAACAGCTATGAAGCAATATAGAAAAAGAGACTCTGCCTATACTAATTTAAAAGTTACTGATCTTGTATTCTCTGGTTGATAGGTTTCCAAACTTGCTTATGAGGCAAAGCGAGAAAAGAATTCCTTGACCAAGGAGGTCTCTAAAATTAGCAATTATGGCATTTCCGTTTGAGAAACGTAGCTTCAACAAGCTCAAAATTTAATGTGCAATCATCATACTCTTCTTTTTTTCTAGATGCATCCTTTGGTTTATTTTGTTTGCAAAGGAAGGATGCATCCGGCAAGTAGAAAGGAATTATCTATAGGAAAATATGTGAAACAAAAAACACATTAAGGCTGTATACCTTAAACTCAAAATTGATTTTGTTTTTTGTTTTGTTTTTCAATATACAAAGGTCAATAGTGAATGATATTTCACTACTAAACATCTGTATAACTTAGTTGATAAATCTGAAAGGAATTAAATTATTTTTCAGTGGTATCAAATCTGTGAGCAAGTTGCTATGTTCAACAAAAGTCAGGAGATCCACTCATATGAATTGTATGTGGTCGATCCTCATAAAACACTGACGTATGGAGCTAATGAGCTTGTAATTCAATTGATGGACCTCAAGTTTAAGATTTAAGTCTAATAGGGCCATTAAAAAAAAGTAAAATATGTTCAGTTCAAGAAAAAAAGCAATCATCATATAATAGTGTTCATATACAACAAGAGAAACCAGATGTTCCTGATCAATACAAGTTTGAATGTGCTTACTTTTTGGTTTATAAACAAAGTTCAAGAATATTCAAGAATGCTGTTTGTGTGAATGCCTTTCCAGACCAGCCACTTAAAATGCAATCCCAAATTAATCTCACCTTCGAGCATGTCAATTTTCACGTGCTTATGCTTTTAATAAAAACCAAAAAAATAATAATTAGTTGGATAAAATCCTTAATTTATTTTTAGATTTTATTTTAATCTCTGTAAGTTTTTTTTTTTGTTTTATATTGGTTAAGTTAAATACTTTTGTCTCAAATATTTTTGGTTTTATTTTAATTCTTTAAATTATAAATGTTAAACATTTTGATTTTTTTAGTTACAAACCTTTGACACGTTGATCCTTTAAATGATCTAATATTTTTAAGTTAAGGGATAAATATGTTTAATATTTGTAATTAAATAGACTAAATATTTAAAATTTATAACTTAAGATTAAAATAGAACTAAAAAAGTTTGAGTTACTAATATATTTTGAAGTTTAAAAATTAATCACGGAAAAATATGGAACGGACTAAAGGAAATCCAAAAATACCTCAAGGACCAAATTTATCCTATTTAGTTTTACTTTTATTTAGTCATGTTACTTTAAAACTTATCCTTAACATGATTCTAAAACATTGTAGTTCTGGGAGAAAGTGCAATCATAACTTAGCCCGAAGTGTCCACGTATGTGTGTGTGTGTGTGGTGGTGTGGTGTGGGGGGTGGGGTTTGGATAGATACAAATAAATAAAGTACAATTGATACGTGGAACAAAACTTTTCTTCGGGCTATAACCTAGATGATTCATTTCTAGCCAGATGAATATCTCGTCTTTTTCTTCTATAATAACTACCTAGGTACGTGCAGTACACATAGGAACATGCATATACACACACAGAAAACGCGAATGATAAAATCAAGACATTGATCATGTGTTGTAATTAATTTAATGCCACATCACTAACTTACTAATTGAATACAATTGAATACATCAATGTCTCTATCCATAACACAGTTATGTACCATCAAATGCATATGCTTCATTTACAAATATGAAAAATAAGCACCTTTTTTCAAATATAATAATGACAGTTCGTCACAATCTTTTAGAAACCCGACGATTGAACATGTATTAATTAGTAAACTATATGTGTGGTGGTTGTTTCGTCCCATGTTAGACTAATTTAACACTACAAGTGCTAAGAATTGACATTTTTTATAATAATTCTAACTTTGTCATGAATATAATGCTATCCACGTGTTTTCTATATAAATTGTAAATAACATCTTTCCCCCATAGATTTTGTCAATGGTTATTGACTCTTGTTAATTAAATATATTTCTAAAAAAAATAATAGTGTTCTAGAGAAAATCTGATTTAAGAGTGTTTATTGAGAGTGAAAATTATCAAAGATCTTTGATATGTAAATTAGAAAACATTAAATGTAATTTTATTTGACCAAGACATTGAATTAAATGAAGGCTAAAGTGAATAAGTTTACTTCAGTAATTAGTGTAAGTATAGAGTTACACCTAAGAAGAGGGAGATGAATTAGGTGTTTAAAAACTTTTCTGGTTTTTAGTGTTTTTCAGAATTATTTTTCAGGTTGTGATTGTGTATGAAAACTTGTAAATGACAGAAAGTAAAACACACAGAAATTTATCATGGTTTCTCTTACAACCAAGAGTACATTCAGTCCTCTTGTACACCACAAGAGATTTTTCCACTATTTGTTAGAATCAGTACAAGTCTAATACTAAGACTTCTATTACAAATTCCTAACACTTTACCTAAGATAGTACACCACTATCTTAGTTTACAACACTTGAAGAAAATATACTACTTTCTTCAAATAGTACAATGACTTTAAATGATTTTACAAGAATATTCTTTACTAAGAACAAGAAGGTATAACAGTTTGTATAATGATAACAATCAAAATAGATTCCAAGTACAATAGAGAACCTCTCTCAATGATGTGAAAATGTAGTGCAAGTACTTGAAATATGAAAATTTAACTTTGAAAAAGTTTACAAATATTTCAGAAAGTTATCTTAAGTTTGGTAGTAGGATTGATGAGTTAGAACTGAAGCTATGAGGTATTTATACTCCTTAGACAATACTTCAGATCAGTAGCAATTGTTCCCAGAAGTTTTGATGAACTTATGCAATGATCCAGATGAGATCTGAACTGAAAAATTGCATTGATTCGCAGTTGTATTTGAATACAACTTAAGCGTATTCACATACAATTCTGTAACGT
Organism: Cicer cuneatum; assembly: GCA_037974295.1. NCBI lineage: Eukaryota > Viridiplantae > Streptophyta > Magnoliopsida > Fabales > Fabaceae > Cicer > Cicer cuneatum. Next base: position 26,527,162 of record JBBPBO010001986.1, on the reverse strand, counting down.
TCAGTTTTTATTCAAAATTTTAACTTCATATTCGAATACGATACATCGTAGTCGAATACAATTGTGTGATTTTTGCCACTGACTTGATTTGTATTAGAATATGAGATGATGTAGTCGAATACAAAAGTCCAGTTTTAGCTACTGACTTGATATCTGTATTCGGCTACAACATCCTGTAGTCGTATACCGATTTAGAGATTTTGCTACTAACTTAGTGTTTGTATTCGGCTACGAGATGCTGTAGTCGAATACAGATGTCCAGTTTTTCCTACTGACTTCATCTGTATTCAGCTACACATATATGTAGTTGAATACAACTTTGATTTTTGTCAAAATCTTGATTTTTAAATATTTGTTTATGTATGTTGACACTTTGAAAATACTTTTGATGCATATGCAAAAATAAGAAGGTTCTCATATGTTTGTATTTGAAATGTAATTGGATTTTATCAAGTACCTTAAATTCTAAGTTTCCTAATAGTTGACTTGATTATTGATTTCACTTTGAGTTTGCAACTTGATCTTTATTCATGGTCTTTTGTCTTCATCAAAAGCATAGATCTTATACATTTTCATTCTCTCCTTTTTTGATGATGACAAAGGCTTTGTTGTTGAATTTCAAAGAGTTTTGATTTCTCCCCCTTGATTTATACTTACTCCCCATTTGAATTTGAATTTATGCCATCATATGTTTTTGGAGACCTATAAATATCAACAACAACATACCAATCTTCTCCCTCTTTTGACATGATCAAAAAGGAAAGAAAACGACAAACAAAAAAAACCAAGCATGCACAGTGTATAGGGAATAAACAATAATCATCAAACAAGATCAACAAAAGTAGTTTTTAAAGTGATAAACATGTCTAATTAATACATTAGCAAATGTAAGAAATAAAAAGAAATGTCTAATAAAACTTAAACAAATAATAGAAACTACATTAGCCTACTAAATATCAAAATCTGGTGGGAGGTGAAGGTGGTCAATTTTGACAAACAGGCCATGTAGTTCTTGTAACAGAGATTCATGATTTTGAGTAATGGTGGTCTCAATGTTTTGAAATCTGGTGTTGAAAGATGTGCTCATGGATTGAAATTGGCTGTTGAAGGAGGTGTTCATATTCTGAAACTGTTCAGTGACGAAGGTTTGAATGGAGTTGAGTTTGCCCATAACCATGCCATTTGAAATGGTGTCATCATCTGACCCTATTTCTTCTACTTCTGTTTCTGCTGCAGCTTCATCCGTAGCAGCCGTCGACGATTGTCCAAGATCACCTTTATGAACATATGTTTGAAGCAGCTCACTCCACACAATTTTCAGGCTTGGCAGTACATTCAAGTCCAATAGATTATCCTTGGAAGGTTTATAAAGAACTTCACCTGAAAAATCTACTTTAAAGTGGTCCAAAATTCTAGTGACTTCTTTTGCATAAGGCAATCCGATAACATTTTTTTGAGGCAAATAGAACAGAGCGAACAAAATACACTCAGTTGAGATCAATCCCTTCTAGCATGAAGAACATGATCTGAAGTTCAAATTTAGAGATTTGAGAATAATTGCCTGCCTTTGGCACTAGAATATAGCTTAGGAAATAATGCAACAATCTGTTGTCAATGGTCAGGTTTCCAACACCATATAGCTGCCTAGCACACTCAAAACCAGCTTGTGCCCTTTTTCGTTCCATAGTGTTTTTATCAAACCGACATAATGAGACATAAGCATTATACTTGGTAATATTTTCCCATTCACATAAATTTCCAGGGCAGAATTTCTCCAATAGTTTGAGTGTCTAATTCAATAAATTTACCTTTAACATGAGACATCAATTTGGAACCGTCTTTTGTAAGGTTGCAGTAAAATACCCTAACTAAGTCGAGATAGATAGGACCATTATAATCAATGAAAGCTTCTAAGTTTTGGGCTTTAAGAAACTCAAGAAATTTAAAAGTAAAGAAGGAATCAAGAGTACCAAATTTAGGAGTAATCAACTTTTTGTCTGAGAAGTAGGTTCAGAACCTGTCGATTTCTTCCGGTGAGTGAAGTAACTGGGAGAGGTCTGCCACATTATCATTTTTAGCCCACCTTTTTGAAGGACCCACTGCAGCAACCTTTGTTCTTGAAACTCTTTTCTGTTCATCCATGTTGAAGAAATGAAGAAGATAAAGATTCACAGATTTGGGGAAAAAGTGGGGATTTTGGGTTTGATTTTGATTTAACAACAATCTTAGATGCAATAGGTGAGGATTGCATGTAAGATTGGATGAGTTTTTTGAAGAAATGGAAAAGGATGGGTTCGATTGTATTCAGCTACTGAAAGTTGTAAAAAACCTAAATCTGTCAAAACACGTTTTTATATGCTGAAAAAATCGAATTTGTATTCGACTACACAATTCGTGTATTCGAATACAGATTTCTGGAAACGTGTATTCGAATACAGATTTCTGGAAACGTGTATTCGAATACAGCAAATGTGTATTTGGCTACGACAACAAAAATTTTGTTTTTAAATTGAATTTTTCAACTGAGAGACATTTTTAAAGCATACATTGACATTAAGAAATCACATATACATCAAGGAATCATATTTTAAGAACTTATCAAGTGATGATTCAAGATTTTGAAAATATAAATGAAATGACTTACAAAGCATAAGTACCTTTTTAGAGATAACTTTCATCTAGAATGCCTAGTTATCTTCGTATTTTATAGAATAATTCTCTAGGTAAAGGCTTTGTGAAAATATCCGCTAGTTGATTATGTGTATCGACAAAAGTAACTTCAACATTGCCTTTGAGCACATGATCTCTCAGAAAGTGATGGCGTATGCCGATATGTTTGGTCCGAGAATGTATGATTGGGTTCTTAGTGATATTAATAGCACTAATATTGTCACATTTTAGAGGGATGCACCTGAGATCAAGTCCGTAATCACATAACTGTTGTTTGAGCCATAGAATCTATGCACAGAAACTATCTGCTGCTATGTATTCTGCTTCAGTAGTACTTAGAGCCACACATGCTTGCTTCTAACAAGACCATGATACTAATGCATTTCCTAAGATATGACAAGTGCCACTTGTGCGTTTTCGATTTGTTTTACATCCTGCATAGTCAGAGTCAGAGTAACCAACAATATTGCATATGCTACCTTTTGGATAGCATATGCTAACATTGGTTGTTCCCTTTAGATATTTCATTATTCTCTTCACTGCTACAAGATGTGATTCCTTAGGATCTGCTTGAAACCTTGCTCATAGACAAACACTAAACATGATATCTGGTCAACTGGCCGTTAGATATAAAAGAGACCCAATCATACCTTGATATTTTGATATGTCAATTGATTTACCAATTTCATCTTTATCAACATAAGTTCCGGATCCCATAGGAGTAGCACTTTCTTTGCAGCTGTCCATCTCAAATCTTTTCAACAATTCTTTACAGTACTTAGCTTGATGAATGAAAATACCATTCTTGAGTTGCTTGATTTGAAGTCTTAGGAAATAATTTAACTTTCCCATCATGGACATTTCAAACTCTCTTTGCATCATTAATGAGAATTCTTCACATATTTCATTTTTTGTTGATCCAAATATGATATCGTCCACGTAGATTTGAACGAGTAAAGTATGATCATTAGTCCTTTAAATGAATAATGTCTTATCAACTTTACCCTTTTCAAATCCTCGTTCACATAAAAATTTACTCAACCTATCATACCAAGCTCTTGGAGCTTGTTTCAAACAATAAAGAGCTTTCTTTAATTTGAAGACATGTGAAGGATTTTTGAAGTCTTCAAAGCCGAGTGGTTGTTTGACATAGACCTCCTCATTGATGTAGCCATTTAGGAAAACACTCTTGACATCCATTTGAAACAATTCAAAGTCCATAGAACAAGCATAAGCAAGTAATAAATGGATTGCTTCTAACCTTGCTACTGACGCAAATGTTTCATCAAAGTCGATCCCTTCTTCTTGGTTGTATCCTTGAGCGACCAACCTTGCCTTATTTCGAACAACTATACCATTTTCATCTAGTTTATTCTTAAACACCCATTTGGTACCAATGATGTGTTTATTTCCAGGATTTGGAACGAGTTCCAAACCTTGTTTCTTTCAAACTGATTTAGTTCTTCTTGTATGGCAAGTAGGGGTGGGAATAGGCCAGGCCAGACCAGGCTTTGAAAGGTCTGAGCCTGGCCTACGATTAATTTTTTAGGCCTAAGTCTGGCCTACGGCCTATCATAGGCTTTTTTTTCGGCCTGGCCTGGCCTTTTTAAAAATCTGGCCTGACCTAAAAGCCTATTTAAAAGCCTTTTTCACATTAAAATATTTAAATGTTATATTTTACATTTTTTTTTAAATAGGCTAAATTAGAAAGTTTTCTATAAGGAAAACTAATAAAATTATAATCAAATCTAATATAATAAAATAATATTAAAATAGCCTAATTGATAGACTTTAAAATAGGAAACAATAATATTAATAAATAACATTAATAAAATAATAAGATATATATATACATATACTTTAAAATAGGAAACTATAATATTAATAAATAATAATAAAAAATAACATTAATAAATAATATAGATATATAGGCCGGCCTGTCAGGCCTAATAGGTTTTTATATAAGCCTGAACCTGACCTATTTAAAAAAATAGGCTTTAAAAATATCCTGAACCTGGCCTTCTTATTAAACAGGCCAGGCCAGGCCATAAGTAGGCCAGGTCATAGGCCCCTGTCGGACGGCCTAGCCTATTCCCATCCCTAATGGCAAGTATCCATTGATCATCCTTAAGGGCTTCACTTACTTTAGAAGGTTCTATCTGAGTGACGAATGTCATATTCAGACAAGCATCTTTGAGATTTAGCCTTGTAGTAACTCCTTTATTGATATCACCTATAATGTTATCAATGGGGTGATCAAGATGGGTTCTCCATTCTCGAGGGAGATCATTGTGTTATCTTGTTGTTCTATACTGATTTCATCCTTTTGAATTAATTGATCAACTTGATTGTCCTTGCTTATCTCATCACTTATAAAATCATCATCATCACAAATAATTTTATTCCCTTTTGAGGGGTTAGATTCATCAAAAGATACATGCATAGATTCTTCTACTATCAAAGTTTTTTTATTAAAAATTCTAAAAGCTTTACTAGTTAATGAATAACATATAAAAATACCTTCATCGGCTTTTTCATCGAATTTGCCGAGATTTTCCTTACCATTATTCAGCATAAAGCATTTACATCCAAATATGTGAAAGTGAGAAATGTTTGGCTTTCTACCTTTATATAGTTCGTATGAAGTCTTCTTTAGGATTGGTCGAATTATTACTCGGTTGGATACGTAACAAGCTGTGCTTACAACATCTGCCCAAAAGTATTTTGGTAGAGTTGAATCACTTAGCATAGTTCTTGCAAGTTCTACCAATGATCTATTCTTTCTCTCAACAACTCCATTTTGTTGAGGTGTTCTTGGTGCAGAAAAATAATGGAAGATTCCATTTTCTTCACAATATTCTACAAAGGAAGCATTTTGAAATTCTCCTCCATTATCACTTCTTATTGATACAATTTTGGTTGCTTGTTCATTTTGGACTAGTTTGGCATATTTTTTAAATGATTTAAAAGCTTTGTTTTTATTTTCCAAAAATAAGGTCCATGTGAACCTTGAGAAATCATCAACGATTACTAGTCCATATGAATTTCCACCAAGACTTTTAGTTCTTGATGGACCAAACAAGTCCATATGTATTAATTGAAGTGGTCTTGAAGTTGATACAATATTCTAGGGTTTGAAGGAAACTTTAGTTTGCTTATCCTTTTGACAAACGTCACATAATTTATCCTTAATGAATTTCATCTTTGGTAAGCCTACAACAAGTTCATGCTTGACTAACTTGTTTAAATGATCTATATGGATATGTGCAAATCTTTTATGCCATAGCCATGCATCATTGTTGTCACTTACCATAAGACATTTCATTCCTAAGGATACATCATCAAGATTAATTGTAAAAATATTTTTAGAATGCTTACCAACAAACTAAATTTCACTTGTTACCTCATTTTGGATAATACATTCATCTTTGTTGAAAGTTATTTTGTAACCCTTGTCATAAAGCTGGCTAATGCTTATGAGATTGTGCTTTAATCTTTTAACATAGAGGACATCTTCAATTGAAAGAGATGGAGTTGTACCAACTTTTCCAATGCCCAAAATTTTCCCTTTGTTGTTATCTTCATGGATCACATAGTTTTTGATTCAAGAGTTAGTGCTGAAAATTTAGTTTTGTCATCAGTCATGTGTTTTGAACAACTGCTATCTAAGTACCACATATTAGAGGTACTTTGTGTGTATTCCTACAAAACAAGATCATAGTTTGTTAGGTACCCAAAGTGCTTTGGGTCCTTGGTTATTAGTACCTTTCTTGACCCACACATAATGCCCATATGGAACACCAATGTTCCTACAGTGACAAGCATTAGGTGTGTGATCATTAAGACCACAATAAAAATATGTAGGACTCTTTTTGCTTCTATATTTAGGCAAAAGAGGTTTCTTTTGAATAATATTTTTCTTAGAACAATGATGAGTATTTTGAACACCTATTACTTTCTCGTTGTTGGATTGATTACTTTCCTTGACAAAAATAGTTTTACTGGTACTTGGTTTATCAAACTTTGAATAACCAAGTCCACTTTTTGTTGGAACCAAGTTGGTTCAATCAATCAAAGTTTTGATGTTAACAAAAGTATTTTATGTAAATAGTATTTTGACTTAGAAGAACAAATCAGAAGCTGTGAAAAATCAGAGGATGACACCACCAGAGGATACATCCAGAGGAAGCAACCATAGGATAGAAATGTCACCAGAAAGGTTCGGCCAGAGGGTACCAGAGGATGCATCCTAAAGGCACCAGAGGATACACCTCTAGAGGATATCAGAGGATGTCATCAAAGGCAAAATATCAAAGGACAAATAACATCATCAGAGGATATCTTTCTTGGCCCAGATTAGAAGGAAGTAGAGTCCAGAATGAGACTTGGTCCAGACCAGAAGGAAGCCTGTCAGAGGGAGACTTATTCCAGACCAGAAGGAAACATAAGTCAGACTTGGTCCAGACTCAATCACCAGAAGAAAGCTTGGTCGTGAATATAAGAATCAGTCCAAACTTAACCCAGACTTGGTCCAGAGCAGAAGATAACTGGTCCATAACAAATAACTTGGTCCAGACTTGGTCTAGACCAGAAGATAGCATGGTCCAGAACATAAAACTCGGTCCAGATCAGAAGAAATGATTGTCCAGATTTAATCCAAACTTGTGAAGGTGCAAACACGAGAAGGGGGGTTGAATTGTGTTTGCCTAAATTGAATACTTTTCCTGTTTTTACACTTTTAAAACAAAACTTGATGTATGAATAAAAACAGAGTTAGCAGCGGATATAAAGTAAAAATAAAACACATAATTTTTATACTGGTTCGCCGTTAACGAGGCTACGTCCAGTCCCTTCACCTTGAAGGATTTCACTAATTCAAACCTTGAATTACAACAGTTCCACTGACCCTCCAAGTCAGTCTTCTCAAACAGTCTAACAATCCTAGACTCTTGAGGAATACAACACCTTAACTTCCTAAGTCAAGTCTTCTCCTGCCAATCTGACTTTTTACCTTTGATCTGGACCAATTCTGGACTTGGTCTGGATTAAACTGAAATTAAGTCTGGATAAGTAATATTTCAGTCTGGACATTTTACCTTTGATTTTGGATCAGGTCTAGATCAATTCTGGAAATCATTTCTTCTGGTCTGGACTTAGTTTCATACCCTGAACCATGCTATCTTCTGATCTGGGTCAAATCTGGATTGATTCTCTTGTTCTGGACTCATTAACTTATCTTCTGGTTGAGTCTGGAACAAGTCTGGGCTGTTTTAATTTCTCACTGCCAGGCCATCTTCTGGTCAGAATAACTTCTGGAATAAATCTGATATTTGATTCCTCTTGGTCTGGACAAACTCTCCCTCTGGCAGGCATTCCTATGGTATGGTGCAGGTCTTCTTCTGACATTGCTTCCTTCTGATCAGGGCAAGCAAAGATATCTTCTGGTGATCTTGGAGTATCTTCTGGTAATTCCAGGATGCAATCTGGATGCATCTTCTGCCTCTGCAAACTTCATTTTCTGGTTGTATTTAATGTAATAATTCAAGGTACAAAATAAGATTACATTGAGTCCTTTTGTAAACATCAAAATCCTAAGACTTAGAACCAACTTGGTTCCAACAACTTGATCCAGATCAGAAGATAAATGTCCAGATTAAAAGATCAATGGTCCAGATCAATGGTCCAGATTTAATTCAGATTCAATTCAGACCTAGTCCAGACTTGGTCCAGATCAGAGGGAAAATGTTCAGATCAATGGTCCAGATTTAAGTATCATGGCCCATTGTTGACCGAGATCAGAAGATCAAATCATATGGCCCAGTGTTGGCCGAGATCAGAAGATCAGATGATCGTAGAATTGGGGCAGATCAAATTACATAAGTCTAGAGTTGGTCGAGATCAGAAGATCATATGGTCCAGATCTTAATCATGATGAAAATCAGTGATAACTTGATTAAAATTCGAAAAAGACTTGATTAAATTTTGATAGAAATTTGATCAAATTATTAAGGGGATTTGATATAAATTGAAGTCTTGGAGGGAATTTAAAAGCAATTGGAGGGAAGAAAGATACGGTTTGAAATTAAAAGAAACAAGATTGGTCAACAGAATTTTCAAATGCAATATGAAGTTAAAAAGATACGATTTTTATTTAAGTGAAACAGGATTGGCCAAGTTATTTTTTTTGCAAGAGAATCTGGACAGATACAACTTGAATTTGATCATGGAAGAAACCCTAATTTTCATCTATAAAAGGAGGCTCAAGGCAGAAGACTTTGTCATCGAAAATCAGTAAAAGAGTCATAAACTTCCAGAGGCAAACACTCGAGTTTTCAGTGAGGTTAATTGTGAGCAACGTTTGCGCATTAAAGCAACGTTTGCGCATTCGTCATTTTCTGAATTTGAAGATGAACTTACTTCATTATTCTCCCATGCTATATATGCTTTTTTGAAATCTTTCTTTTTGATAGCCTTTTTCTTGATAATGTTGGGACATTCTGCTTTTATGTGTCCTTGTTTCCCACATTCAAAGTAAGTGAAATTCTGATTTGTAGTGGAGACATCTTTCTTCCTAAAGGTTTTCATTTTCTTAAATGTTTTATCGTTTTGAAGAAATTTACCGAACTTTTTAACCAGAAAGGTGATGTTTTCATCTTCATCTGAGTTTTCATCATCCATCAGTTCTTTTGACTCCTTTTTCAAAGCAATGCTTTTTGTCTTCTTTTCTAGACTTTCATTTTTTCTAATCTTCCAAGTTCAATTTCATGCTCTTGGAGTTTTCCGAAAAGTGCAGAGAGTGACATCTTGAATACGCTTTTCTTTTTAGAAATTGTCATTACTTTAGGTTGTCATGCTCTTGTTAATGATCTTAGAACCTTAAGGTTCAATTCATCATTAGTGAAACTTTTACCAAGTGCCATTAAATGATTGGTTAAATGAGAGAATCTTTTATGCATGTCTCGAATAGGTTCTCCGGGTTGCATTCGAAACATTTCATATTCTTGAGATATAGTATTAAGTTTAGAATGTTTTACCTCAATTGTTCCTTCATGGATTACTTCAAGAGTATCCCAAATTTCCTTGGCTGTTTTGCAGTGAGATATACGAAAGAATTCGTCCATTCCAAGTGCTGATTGTAACATGTTCTTGGCCTTCTTGTCAAACAACACTTTTCTCTTTTCATCATCTGTCCGTGAGGCTTTTATCTTTATTTCCTCTTTATTGTTGATGACTGTCTTTGGAACATAGGGACCATTTTCTATAGTATCCCATATATCATCTCCTTGTGCTTCAAGATATGCATGCATGTGTATTTTCCAGAAATCATAATGTTCACCAATAAAACAAGGGGGTTCATTGCTACTATCACCATATCTAAAAACAGGTTGTGTGAAAGCCATGATTCGAGGAGCAAATTAATGGGTTTTAGTGTTTTTGTGAATTATTTTTCAGGTTGTGATTTTGTATGAAAGCTTGTAAATGATAGAAAGTAAAACACACATAAATTTATCCTGGTTTCTCTTACAACCAAGGGTACATCCAGTCCTCTTGTACACAACAAGAGATTTTTCCACTATTTCTTAGAATCAGTACAAGTTTAACACTAAGACTTCTATTACAAATTCCTAACATTTTACCTAAGATAGTACACCACTATCTTAGTTTACAACACTTGAAGAAAATATACTACTTTCTTCAAATAGTACAATGACTTTAAATGATTTTACAAGAATGTTTTTTACTAAGAACAAGAAGGTATAACAGTTTGTATAATGATAACAATCCAAATTGATTCCAAGTACAATAGAGAACCTCTCTCAATGATGTGAAAATGTAGTGCAAGTACTTGAAATATGAAAATTTAACTTTGAAAAAGTTTACAAATATTTCAGAAAGTTATCTTAAGTTTGGTAGTAGGATTGATGAATTAGAACTGAAGCTATGAGGTATTTATACTCCATAGACAACACTTCAGATCAGTGACAATTGTTCCCAGAAGTTTTGATAAACTTATGCAATGATCCAGATGAGATATGAACTGAAAAATTGCATTGATTCGCAGTTGTATTCGAATACAGCTGAAGCGTATTCGAATACACTTTTGTAACGTTAAGTTTGTATTCAAAATTTTAACTTCATATTCGAATACGATACCTCGTAGTTAAATACAATTGTGTGATTTTTGCCATTGACTTGATTTGTATTCGAATACGAGATGATGTAGTAGAATACAAAAGTGCAGTTTTAGCTACTGACTTGATATCTGTATTCGGCTACCTCATCCTGTAGTCGAATACAAATTTGAAGATTTTGCTACTGACTTAGTGTTTGTATTCGGCTACGAGATGCTGTAGTCGAATACAGATATCTAGTTTTTGCTACTGACTTCATCTGTATTCGGCTACACATATATGTAGTCAAGTACAACTTTGATTTTTGTCAAAAACTTTATTTTTAAATATTTGTTTATGTATTGTGACACTTTGAAAATACTTTTGATGCATATGCAAAAATAAGAAGGTTCTCATATGTTTGTATTTGAAATGTAATTGGATTTTATCAAGCACCTTAAATTCTAAGTTTCCTAATAGTTGACTTGATTGTTGATTTCACTTTGAGTTTGCAACTTGATCTTTATTCATAGTCTTTTGTCTGCATCAAAAACATAGATCTTATACATTTTCAATTAGAAGGGGTATTAGTAATAAGAATATTTTATTAGTAATATATAATAAAGATATTTCATGAATAACATCTTCTTAGTAAATATATTCTTGAGAATTATTTACATTTTATTAGTAATTTCTAACAGATATTTTATGAATAATATCTTCTTAGTAAAAATATTCTTTGAAATTATGCATATTTTATTTTTAATTAGTAATATATAATAAAGATATTCTATAATATTATCTTTTTAGTGAAGATATTTTATGAAATTATCTCTTTAGTAGTATTTAAGATTAAATTCTAAGTTTTTAGAGGATAGCAGAATAAATTTTTGTTAGAGAAAAAGTAGGATTTCTCTCTATGTTGGTGCTTTGATTTGGAAGTAGTTAGAAAAACTCTCTATTATTGTTATTGCTTACTATTAATAAAACACCTTATTTTCCTTAATTGCAATATGTTTCTTCTTTTTGCCTGTGTTGTGTTACTATTTTCAGTTGCAAGGTTCATTGGTTCCTATCAATTTTGAGCTAAATCTTTCTTAGTTAAGGAAAAATGATTTTATAAGTAATGTTTACGGGTTAATATATTTTAGCATGTTTAGTATTCTCTTAATCAAGTTGTTTGAATGTTATATATGAAACTTAAATTGATCATTTTTCCTGCCATTCACCACTATTTCTCTTATTCCTTGAATAGTCTAATCTCATGCTTGACATTCCAATACTATATCAAAGAATTTGTTTGATACCCTAGTTGTTCCTAAAATGTTTCTTCTTTTAGAAAAATTTACATCCAAATTTAGATCCATAAATGGTTCTATCAAAGCTTTCTCTTCTACTAACATAACTGCTAAATGCATTGGTTTCCTACTTAAGACACCCACCACTATGTTAGCCTTATTCAAACGAAAGTTCAACTCAAAATCACAGTTCTTTATGAATTCCATCCATCTTTTTTGTCTCATGGTAAGTTCCTTTTGATCAAACAAATACCTCAAGCTCTTGTGGTCATTAAAAATAGTGAACCTTGATCTGTATAAGTGGTGTCTCCAAATCTTCAAAGCAAAATCTATAGTAGTCAATTCCAAATCATGCGTGGGGTAACTCATCTCGTGAACCTTTAGCTGCATGGATACATACACCACTACTTTTCCTCGCTGCATCAGTACACAACCTAAACCTTAATATGATGCATCACATTAATGTAAACGATCCCAACGGTTCTGGTAGAATTAACACCGATGATGACTTCAACTTGTTCTTTAATTCTTGGAAAATACAGTCACATTCTTATATCCAATTAAACTTATTTCATTTCCTTATCAATTGTGTCATGGGTAACATAATTTTAGAAAGTTCTTCTATAAACCTCATATAGTAGCCCATTAACCCAAGAAAACTATGTAACAATCGTACACAAATTCTTCTAATTACACTCTCATAAACCTCATATAGGATCATTATAGACCTTAGCCAAGTCTATTGTTATTCCATCACAATTAATCATGCGACCTAAGACCTATACTTCCTATAACAAAAATTCACAATTTTGCAACTTGGCATACAATTGTATGTCTTTCTACACTCTCAATACCATTCTCATATATTCCTCATGTTTTCACTTGCTTGCTGAGAAAACAGAATGTCATCGATAAACACGGTAATCAATTAACCTAAGTACGACCTAAATATTCAATTCATGTAATCCATGAATATTGTTGGAGCATTGGTTACACCGAAAGTCATAACCAGGTACTTGTAATGTTTGTATCTTAAATCGAACGTCGTCTTAGGAATATCATCTTGTTTCACTCTATTATGATGATAATTGAACCTTAAATATATCTTTGAAAACAAGTAAGCTCCATTCAGGTTGTCCATAAAATCATCAATTTGTGGTAGTGGGTACTTGTTCTAGATTATAACCTTGTTCAACTCTCAGTAATCCACACATAACATTGACGTTTGATGCTCCTTCTTTACAAGCTAGATTAATGCTCCCCATGGTGACACACTCGGCCTTATAAACTATTTTCTTAGCAAGTCATCCAATTATGCAGAGGACATCCTATAGGGTGAAACTAAAATCAGTCTTGTTTCTGCTACCAAGTCAATAGAAAACTACACTTCCCTATTTGGTGATAAACCTATAACATCTTTTAGAAATACCACTTGAAATTCATTGACAATTGGTAACTTGCTTGACTTAAGGCACCTATCAAATTCTATCGAAAATAACATTATTAACTATGGAGTGATCATTTCCAATCCCAAAACACCATTATCAATAGGCAATAGACTCGATAGGTCAACAAAATTGAAAGTTTTCTGTTCAAAATCTATTATGACACGGTTAACGAAAGTAAATTTATGCCTATGATAACATCTAAGTCTTGTGGTGGAAAAACGAGAAGACTTGCAAATAATTTCTTATTTTCTAGAATGATTGGACTTTTCAAACAAATGGAGTATGTAACAAAGGTTTTCCAAACCTTTTTCAATGTTCGCGAAGTCTCTCCTATGAGTTCCTAACTCCCATTATCTAAAACTCTTTTTACTCCTATAAATGTTTGCCTACCCTTAGTCCCGGTATTACGAGCCATTGTTTCTTGAAAAGAATAACACATGCTCAACATTCATCAAATTTAACAATCACACAATTATATGCATATACCATATGAATGATACAATCGAAGGAAAATACATTGGGTCGGAGCTACATCCTGAATTTTGCCTTCAGACATGGGCAAATATAACAAACGGTTTACCCATTTTTAGACTTGTTAGTATCTGAGGTGGATATATTTTGACTTAGCAAGTATAACTCTAGTTTCACAGTTTCATCTAAATAGACCTTCTCTTATACCACTAGATGAGACGACTCAATGTCTCATTGATGAATCTCGTGAAACCAACCTATCGATTGTTATGGAAAAAATAGATAAATTTAAAATTTAAAGCATATGTCATAGATAATCACACATTATATACATAGATCATCAAGTCTTGTGGATTACGAAGGCACCACTTCTACATAAAATTGAAGGAAATAAAAACATCACAAAAGAAAAGTAGTATGCATATAGTTCAAATGACTCACATATGACACCAAAAGGTCATACCTAGTGACTTGATATAGTGGCTAACCAAAAAGTGAAACAAAAGAACCCAGAGTACTATACAGACATCAGACTACTCTTGTCCACCTAGCGTTCCCAAGCCTGGTCGCTGGTGGATAAACATTTCCAGTCATATATGTAAGACTCTCACTCATGTGTTGTGTCGAATTCCCACCATTATTCATCGTTCTCACACATTATCTCTACGTCGGCCCACATGAAACTCTACCTCAGGATCTGTGGTGGCTGCCAATTCACTATATGTCTCTATTGAATAATAAACAAAAGAATATATACAAACTACAAATATACAAGTACATACAAACACACATGGGCTAAGATTCTAGCAACGTAAGAAAAATGGATCATGAGTATGTAAAATAGGAAAATATGATGCCAAACGCATGCAGCCTCGAGTCATATCTCATATCGAAACCTATCAACCCAGATGTTTAACCTATATATGCAAACAATTTTGCCAATAATTGATGCCACAAAAGCTCCAAATTAATGGTTAGGTCAAATTCCATTTGACTTCACGTGGAGTCTAGACTTTATAAGTCAATCACAACCTTAATAGACCAGGATGACCTAACCCTAAATGTCGCTCAGTCTAATAGACCAGGATAATCAGGTGGTAGCCATATCCAGGTTCATACCAGTGCTAGTCGTAATAACATAATATCTCAACTAACTAGGTCAACAATCAACCTCACGTGCTCATACATACGACAATTAACTTATCACAATACTATGCAAACTATATGTCTATCATAGAAAAAATTAATCATAATATCATATTCTTAATTCTCACCATAATCATTTCTCATTTTAGTATCATATTTTATTTATCTCAAAATCCATATTTCTCACTCAATACAACCATCATTAACAACGTCATTAGGATATAACAATCAATAACCAAACACACATAAGCAAGTAAAACATATAACGAATCAAGACATACACATATCATATATAAATCCTAAATATATTACTACAATCACAAACAACACATAAATTGTAAACAACACTCCACCACAAATCAATTTATGTCAACCTTATGGCGAGTGGTCATTAATGGTCTAACCTTCAAATCTAATTTAATGTTAAGTATTCAAGTACTACTCAAAACCTCTAGTACGACTAGGGTCTCATTACACATAACATTTAAAGTTATTTTACTTTAATCGTCTTGATATGTATTGAATATTTCATTCATATTGTAATGAGTTAAAACAGATGAAAGCTTGATCAACACACCATCAAAATAAAGCCGATCTTGAACGTCAACGCTATGCCCACAAACTAAGAAAAATACTTGCAAACAAACTCAGTCCAACAAATACATCCATGTGATCCATATTTCGCACAGAACACAAATACACAATTAGAAGGAATTATAGATCATTAGAACACAACCTATAATGGAATAAGAGAAAGTACATGGGTTGTAAACATAAAATCAACCACTTCGCTTCTTAGAATAATGGATTTAAAAAAATAACATGGTAAAACTAATTGCATTGAAATAAATTGATATTTTACCAAGAGTTTAAAAATGATAACAAATTACATTAAAGTGAAACTAAAGACAATTTTTTGTGCTATCATAGTGGTGATATCAAAGGTTAGAACCCATCTAGCAAATCCAGAAGGAAATGATAGAAAAACCCTATTATCGAATTAAACCCTAAATCGATAACCAATAGAGAAGAAATGAAAGATATAGATTAAGAAATATAATAGCAACATTAGAAAAATAATATAAGTGAATTTACAACCAAGAAAGTAAATGGTAAAAACTATAGAATCGAAACCTTAGCTTGTACTAAAATTAAAATGTTGACAAAAACAACAATCTGATTGATGACTTAACCAAATGAATCAAAAGATGGATGAATGATGTTTTACAAATTGGAATAGCCTCTTGTGGCATGTGGAAAATTTTTGGCAGAGTTTGGAGAAAGAATAAATTGAAAGAAGTGAGAAAATGAAGTATATTTTATAGGTGAAATTCTGCCTCAAAATCGGTAAGAGAACTTTCCCTATACCCAAAACCGACTTTTTCCTCTCTTCCTTACGAATCAAACTATGCCACATTAGAAAGACGTGATCATGACAAATTTTTCTAGGAAAATTTGTAGTAGTTAAGAAAACTTTCCTGAACAAAATCCTCTTGATTAAGAAACCTTTTAGTTTAGCTAAGATATTTCCTTGATGGCTAAGCGAATTTGGATGACCAAAACTCATTTTCCTACACTTAAACACTACAAGAATGGCCTCCAACACCCTTCCTAAATCCTAAACAAACTTAAGCATACGAGCACATTAAAGAATCATAGCACCAACTTGGAAATGAAAAACGGGATGTTAAAGGGGAATTACTCCCACATCAGCTAGGAGTTTTGCACTTGAATATCCTTAAGATCACAAGTGAGCATCACCATAGGCCCCAAATGGTGCACTTCTCCGTCATAACACTATGTTACTTAACTCATATATAACATCATGAATATAACATACCAAAAAATCCATAGTTTAAGATCTTAGCCCTCACATTACTTTTCTCCCCTCATCATCCTAAGTCATTCTTTATTTTTGAAGGACTATCATGGACAATGGTCGAATATTTTAAACATTAACTCTCATCATCAAAGTTATCATCAATTTATTTCATCATTTTAACACGTAATCACCAATCATCAATTTATGCATAGTTATCAACTTTACATATTCATAATAATCTCATTCCATCAGTCTCTTAAGAGTATCAATCAACATAACATTTTAATGGTACAACTGTTGGAGTATAATGTCTCTATTCAACAAACCTTTCTCATACTCATATCAACAATATAAACATAGCATTTCAATCTACTCAATCAACGCATATTCACAATAATCAAATTTAAACTCTAAATGTGATTATTAACATACAACCAAAATATGCTTCTATGTTCATTTTAATCCTATATTACCAATTTCTTCATTAATCTTGTTTCCATACATACATAATACACACGACTCAATCGATTACCTCTAACCCTTTACCTTGGTTTAAAAGTGAGTTTACTTCAAAGAGAAGTTTTGGTCCTAACTTGTTCCTATCCTTCCCCAAAAGTAGTTTTGATATGGTTGAATGATTTTAGACAGAGAAAACAAAAGATTAAGGATTAATCTATGTGTTCACAAAGTTGTAAGCTCAAGTGAATATGATCCAATTACCTACTAGAAATGATGTTTTTTTGTCTTAATCAATAGTAGAAAATGGCTCTAGAACTCTTATATGCATTAGGTTGAAAGCTTTTTGAGTGGTTAAAGATTGATGGGTAATATCAAGGATCAAATAAGTTAGTATATAGGTGATCTCGGAAGGGGTTTCGAAGAACCCTCTCAAAATATGATTATGGCCTATACATAAAGGTTTTTGAAATTATCGAGTCACACGACAATACAACGTCTCACATTTGTAATTTTTTACTATATTGCACGACAATTTGTACCTACTGCACTACAATACTTGACGAAGTACCGTTTTGCACATACTAATCCCACAATGAGACAAAACAAAGAGCTCAAGGTTATAGGTTTTCTTCCATTGCACAGTGAGACATGTCTCTCACTTGGTGATGGTAAATAGAATTAGGGTTTTAGACAACCCTTATTTTGCACGACGAGGCCCCAATTCGCACGAAGACAATTTTAAATTTTTTCCTTTTTTCTTTGTGGTTCTACACACGCTTTTCCCTTATTTTGAACATCAAATATTTAATTTAAATATACTTATAGGTAAATATATATATTAACATCATAATCTCAATTATCATCAGAATCATTAACTCTAGAAAATGCGGTGTTACATTTTACTCTTTGTCTAATGATTTCCATCAATTTGGATTTTGCAATAGCGACTTTGAAGGAGATATTGATGATAGAAAGAGCACTAGTGACTTTATATTTTTCATGGGTGACTACTCTTCTTGTAATAAGCTCTTTGGATTTTGTATTAGCGACTTTGTTGAAATATTGATGTT